>CAEMYA010000258.1:579290-649751 GCA_903131615.1 Diplodus sargus | reverse complement strand
CCACCTATGAAGCTTACTAATTGAATGTATATGGTGTATGTCCTTTGCTAAATTCACATCACACATTGGGCATCACCAAAATATAACAATGACAATTTTGGTTAGGTGCTGATTATTCAGACTCGGTGGATGGAGGTTGTTTGTATACATACATACGTTTGTGTACATACACCCTGAAAATGGGAAGCCTACAATACTAAACAAGCTAGCAGCTTTTACCTTTTCTTTTTTTATTGCATGGATTAAGCCGTTTTAATGCCATGGCTCACCTCCCCGTATGCAAAACAAGTCCGCGCTCAAAAGAAATACAGACAAACCAGAGCAATAACTGTTTTCCCTATCTCAGAATAAGATCCATATCTGACAGATCTGACATAACATTGTGGATAAATAAATAGGTCTGGCTATGTGAGGCTAGATGCTGAACGGCCATCATCTAGCACCATAGTTAACACACAGACATAAGAGGGGTATTTACCTTCTAATCTAACTTGGAGCAAATAAAAAGCTATCAAACTGCTCCTTCAATATAATAATAAAAAGAATGGAAATCATGTTCATGCAAAGGAGGTGCTCTCTGCTGGAATACATGTTAATGGATCCCTGTCAGCGAACATTAATGTCACATGCAAAAATGTAAAAACCAAATCAAGAAAAGACCAAAGTCAAAGCACAACGCCATGCTTGGATCTGATAAGGATTAGGTACAAAAACACCTTGGTTTGTGTTAGGGAGAGATTACTGTATGTTTGGCTTGTCTGGTTTTGTCACCAGAAACAAGCCTGGAATTTGTCCCTAAGTCTTGTCAAAAAAAATCTGTTTCTTTCCTGCTTACAAATGTTGAAACACATGTCTCAAACAGTGGTCTCAAGATTGGCAGCTGACAAATGAAAGTCAACTCATATACAGTAGCTTGCACATGAACTCTAACTCCTTTTTTTTCAACTCCATCCCCAGTGTTCACATTAAAAGAAATCACCCTGACCATCGAGCCCAGTATCGATGTGACACGGGGCACCACTGTAACTCTGAGATGCAAGGCCCTCGTCTCTAGTTCAGAACCTGAGGGGCTGCGTCGCGAGTACACTATATACAAGGACAACAACCTAATCTACAACAAGACTAGCGTCTCAGAGGAGATTAGCTACCCACTGGGCGAGGCCAGAGTCTCCAACAGCGGCAAATATAGTTGCAAAATCAACATTGACAACAAACCCCAGAGGCCCAGCCAAGACAAGAAACTCACAGTATCAGGTTGGTTTGATAATGTGGATATTGTATTATCTGTTGTGTTTTTAGTAGTTCAGGTGAATTTAATTGGTCCAGATGAAGTTAATAGGCAATTGTGAGTAATTACGTTTTAAAAGACAATTTACAAAATATATAAGTTGTATAGTATATATAACATCTGTCAGTGGATATCCCCAGAAAAATCTAAAAAATGTCAATGATATCTGATGAAGGAAGATTTTAACTTTCTCTATCGTGGCATATGATATAGTTGTTTCGGTAATGTTTACTTTGTTTTTCCAAGCTCTGTGGGATTAAAGCTGAGCACATTTTGCACATTTTGGTTTTCCAGGCCTGTCAAAACCACAGCTATACCTTAACAAGCATGTGGTCAAAGAAGGGGAGGAGGTTACGGCCACATGTATGGCTCCCAATGAGACAGGCTCATTTTACTTCTACATCTACGAGGGCTCTAATGAGATCAACGATAAGCATGTCAGCTCCAACCAAGCAGAGTTCAAGCTTCGCTTCAGCAGTGTTAACGTCCACAGAATTCACTGTACCTATACTGTCCTCATATCGCCACACTCCTTCAAGTCAGAGGAAAGCAACAAATTAAACGTTTCAGTCAGAGGTAAGGGCCTTTCCAAATTTCTGTACTCTTCAAATCATCGTACCAATCTCATCACTTTTTTCCAATGGTTTTATTTCTTTAGAGCTGCCCATTACAATAGATTTGGATATTGACCCTGAGAGCGAGGTCTATGAAGGAGACCAACTGAACATCTTGTGCAAAGTCAACGACTTTCAGCCCAGTGATGAAAGTGTCAGACTCCTCCTGATCCAGGGGACCCAGATTCTCAGCGGTGGAGTCACCAACGTCAGCCACAGCATGGTCGCGCAGGCAAACGACCCTAAGGAGTTTGAGTGCAAGTTAGAAATGGGAAATGTGGTGAAAACTGCCACAAAGACGATTTCAGTGATCGGTGAGTGAAATGTAAAGTACTAAGCTTTTTATTTATTTCACTCACATTTATTTAATTAACGGTATTGCCCTTTTAATTGATTATTTTAAAATGTACTTCTTGAATACATATATCTGATAATCTTTTGTCAGTTTCGTGGCTCCATATCCATCAGTTACTCTATTCAGTGACATCAATGCAGATGATGTCTTCTTTTGTTATTTAAATCCACAGAGCTGTTTTCAGTGCCCACTCTCACCGTGTCTCCAGCTGAAGTCTTTCGGAGGGAAGAGATGACACTAACCTGCAAAAGTGCGAGCTATGCCTCTGAAAGACTCAGCGAGGATGAGTTGACTTACACTCTTGATCCACCCCATACCCCACCAACCCCCAACAGAAAAGGATTATTTTCTGGAAAGTCCCTGTGGTATGAATCCAACTATACCTGTGTTGCTGAAGCCAGGGGCATCAAGAAAAGAAGTAAAACCCTGACTGTACGCCCTAAAAGTAAGCTTTTCCAATGCCTCTTTCAAATGCAAATTTTAACATTCAGTGAGTGGATATAGGCCTCGCCCAGAAGTGCACCTCCTTACATAACTGCTTGAGCAATTTCACATGTTGGCTTCAGGCCTCAAGCCAAAATATCCAGGTCCAAACCACATCACTAGTGAAAGATGGCAGAGTCTGAGCAGTAGTGACCGTGTAGTGGAGGCAGTGTATTGATTTCCAACATAATAATGAAAAAGAATTACTTAAAACCAGACTCGTCAAAAAAAACAAACAGCTGAGCATACTGCGGGGTGATAAGAACACTAACATGGAGGGGGTTAGGGGTTATGATCCATACTATGCAAATCACAGATATAGGCAAGAGCCAGATCATTCAAGACTTCAAAAATCTAAAACTCATCGGCTCACTAATTCCAGAATAAAGAGCATTGCAATAGTTGAGTCTGGGGGAGATAAAAACATGGATGACCTTTTCTATATCTGCAGGGGAATGGATCGTGGATCTTACTCAGTTTTGCAAAGCAGGAATGTATCACTTTAGTCACCTGGGTATCAACCGTCAATTCTGATTCAAAGACGACACCCAGTAGGCAGGCCTCCTGTGGAACACTATTTGATAGGGCACCCAGACTAGAGGAGAGGTTATTAATGCTACCAGTACTAGGGCCACAAGCGGTATTTATAATTAAATCTGTTTTTGACTCATTTAGTTGCTCAATTTGTTTCATTTCAATAGTGCGGCAGTATATAACCCGAGATGCATCCGGAGTGCCAGGCTTTAATGCATTATATAACTGGGTGCTTTTGACATTCAATGTAACTGGATCCAAAATGTCTAAGCAATATTCCCCCCAGGGGTTGCATATAAATAGTAAATAACAGTGTACACAAAATTAACCTTGGGGAACCCCACAAAATAAAGAAGTAAGGAGGAGGAGGCATTTTCAAGCATTACAGATACGGATATTGGAAAAAGCCGTAAAGAGCATATACATACAAATCATGTAGGTCTGATTGACAAATATCATAAAGCCAGCCTGGTTACGTAATCAATGTCTGAATAGGCCCTCTGCTTTTGCTTCATAGGGTTTGTCAACAGGGAGTCAGTGTGACTTATATTTCTCCTCTCCTCTTTAGTTCTTGTCTCCAAACCAAAGATCTCTGTGGACAGCAGGGCAGTCCTTGGACAACCTGTCAAGATCCTCTGTCAGTCGGACATTGGCAGCTTGCCAATAAACTACACCCTGTTCAAAGACTTCGACAAAGTGAGCACAATCAGCATCAAGTTGCATTCTCAACAGGCTCTCTTTGAAGTCAACGTCACCAAGCCTGAGGACATAAAGAAGTACATGTGTGAAGCAAGCAATGGTCACAGAAACAAGGATGTCCAGCTTAGTGACAGACTCAATGCTACTGTCATAGGTAAGTTTTCATTTTCAAGTATGTTGATCCGTATTATATGATTAGTATATTTTGTATGTTGCCTCATCAACACTGTTCAGTCGTACATGATCATTCAATGGTTTACTACATAAACAGTTTTGATAAGCCACTGTGGCTTTAGAAAGCAGCATCTGTATGAAAAGAAGCAACCTCCTGCGAAATGAGTTTCACCTCAAAGTTTATGTAGTTGCTTTCATAGCGTTTCGATCATGTCACACTATCTGCTCGGCAGATGAAGTTTGTCTAGTCAGATTATTATTTCTCTGAGCAAACAACTTGTCGTCAATTTCATGGCTGATTCATGACCTCTGAAACAGCTGTTTAAAGAACAATCTGACTTCGCTGTTTAGTTATTATTGTTACATGATACTCTGTAGATAGACCCTGTTGCGATGGAACTGTCCAAAGTCAAGACAAGTATTTGAGATTGAAGCTCAATTATCAACAACATTGTTTTATTGAATAAATAAATTAAACAAAAAAAGGTTTACCACTATGTTGGTTTAGGCACATCAGAAATAGTATAATATAACTTACATTTTTGGAAACACATAGTTACCTCCTTACCGAGAGTAATATGCAAAGATTAATACCAATCTTTTTATTTAGCTAAAGATTAAGTTAGCACAAGCAACCACTTAGCGTCTCTTAGAATAAAGACTGGAAAAACGGAATTGGCTCGATGTGATAAAGAAGCGAATCTGTTGCTCATGGTGGCTTAATATTTACTGTACAGACATATAAATGGTATTGGTAATCTAACTCTCAGTAAGAAAACAAATCAGCATATTTCCAAAAAATGTATACATTATATATGTGTGAGTATGTGTGTGTGTGTCTGTGTGTGTGTGTGTGTGTGTGTTTGTGTTTGTGTATGTGGGTGTGTGTGTGTGTGTGTGTATATATAAATACGCACACATATATAAGAACTATTCAATGTAATGCTGTAATGGCACAATAATACCTCAGATTATATTTGACTAACCTCACCTCTTTTCCTTCACCCTTTTCTCTCCTAGTGCCTCCGTCGAAGGCAGATCTGATGGTCATCCCAGACTCACGAGAAATTTATGAGGGAGTTCATCTCTACCTCCTCTGTAGTGTCGACGGCACACCGCCGGTCACTTTTAAGTGGTACCATGTAGGCAATTACCTGCCACTGTATACCAACACCTCCAATGAGTACAGCAGCAGCTACCAGGTACCATCAGTGTCTAAAGAGCACAGCGGCAGATACTACTGCGAGGCGTTCAACCACGCCAACAAAGTCGTCCGTAGTGAGCAGGTCACGATAGAAGGTGAGAATGATGGCTATTTATGTTTGGTAGGGACCCACCTGCTGCAGACCTTCTGTTCTGTGACTGATGCTGACCTCTGACTTTTTTACCTCTGGGACATGCACAAAAAATAACTGTTTCTAAGGAAAGTTAAGCAACAGATTCTCAGTAGGTTACTTTGGTAGAGAAATCTTCATTTACGGCTGTCTTCCAACGAAGCAGCAATACGATTTTTCCGTTACAGCGTACCACTGACAGCCGTACCAGACCTTCCTTATATGCGCTCTGTGGATAGGTTAAAGAAAGAAAACTACTTGGTTAGGTTTAGGAAAACATGGTTTGTGTTAAATTTACTATGTTACTTCATTTACAAATGTTTACATAACTGCAGTTATTTCATTTCACTACAATAATGAGTTTAAATAAATCACTAATTATTTGTGTTCATGCTAGACACAAACAGCAGTGTCCTGTTTGAAAGTCCTGTGCTTCCTTGACCAAACCATCCGTCCCCCACCTCCTCCCTATGCAGACTGGTTGCTAACATTGAGTGCAGACTGTGTGTGCATTTGTATCTCAGCTCTGTTCCAGAAGATTCCAAAATCTAGCAGGAATTCTAGTAATTTCAGCCTTTGCCCTTTAATTTTACATACTTTACAATACTTTGAAATGGACAACTACATTGATTTAATATTGAAGCTACTTCCATAAAGTTGCAGGACTTGCATTTTAGCATGCCAACAAGCTCACTGTGACAGTGTTAACTTGGTAATGGTTAGCATGCTCACGGGTGTTAGCTTGCTAACATTTGCTAATTACCACTTAACAAAAAGTACTGCTGAAGCTGATAGGATTGTCCTTAGCTTCTCAAGTATTTGGCCAGAAACTGAAGTATTGGAAAATACCGCTCGTATCCATTTTCCAAATTTCCATTATTTTTGTCTGTGTACTGAATGTTTGTTCTTCCTGTCTTTCTCACTCTCTCTGTTTTCGTAGTGCGAATGGTTTTGTGGAAGAAAGCTCTGATCGGGGGGTTCTGTCTGCTGGCGGTTTCGGTGTTGGTGGTGGTGTGTGTGCTCTGCTTCAGATCCAAGAGAGGTAGAGAGACCTACAGTCCTCCAGCGAGTCAGGCCTCTTTTGTCTAACTATGTATGAACAACAACTTTCCTCCACCTACTTGCAGCTGCTCTTCTTCTCACCTCTCCTCTCTTATTGTAGGTAAAAGAGATGGAGCTGCTGAATTGTCAGTGTGAGTTGGCTCGACTACTTGGCTCCTCTGAATGTGACAGATACTGTAGAAGTTAGTGACGGTGCATCTAGTTTTATTAGCTGGCTTAGTTGGCTGAGGGTGTGAGAGTGTTATGTTTCTGTTATTTATAGTCTATAAAGAACCGCACTAGTTGTTTTGCATGTTTGTACAGTTTAAAGCACATAGACGTCCTGTTACATTTTTAGTTTGATATCCTACCTCCCAGGTAGAAATAGGTCAAATAATAGTTCAATAGAAAGATCAACTTTCAAGACCTGAGACTTGCTTGAGACAAGACATACAGAGTATTGAGACAGTTTCCTTTGTCGTCACATAATCTCTCTGCCAACCTCATGGTGACGACAAGACATCGGAAAAAGTTACTGATCCCAGCCAAAATATAGTCATATAACCCTCTGTAAAACCACTAATATATGTTTTTTACTTTAGATTTTGTATGGATTCAAAACATATAATATGATGATGAATCCCTTCTTGAAGGCATATTTTGTTACCTTTTGTCTTCTGACTCTAGCCTCATATTTAATGTACACATGAGAGAGTTGATTTTGTCATCAAACTCAGAAAGAGGGCAAACAAACATATTTTCCAAAATGTTACCCCTTTAAGTTTGATTATTTGAGTAATTTATTAATCCCTGGTGGAAGTTGCAGTGTTACAGTAGCCAAGTCACATAAAGTCACAGGCAGACAGAGATTCTTTGCTTTATATTTAGTTGTCATGCAGGTTAATATTCCCTACATGCGGGAATAGGAGCAAATTTCAGTGATAAAGTAGGAACTGTCCAGCAAAATACAGGAAGAAAAGGGCTGTAAGCCATCAAATTTAAATGTGAAAGGTTTTCATATTGAAAAAAAAAAGAAAAACAAAGCTTTTCTTAAGGACAGTACCTTTTATTAAGTCTCCATGATGGACACAATCTGTTCCCGTGAAACATTTTGTATGCTCTGAAGAAAACTCCACAGGGAGCCTTTAACACAAGCTGCTGCAACAGGCTGCTACTAGAGCTGCAGCATCATAATGGGCAAACAACGTGCAAAACCACCAGTCTGGTTAGTGAAGTGTATTTTAGCATGTATCAGAATTATATCACAGATGTTATTCAAGCTCAGATCATTTTGGCATTAAGTAGATTCTTGCTTGACCTCACCGCTGCCCAAGATGACTTTATTTTCACTATTTCTCAGAAAGCCTTCAAGCCCTAAATCAGATGACTCTTTAACAGTGACTCTAACCCACGACACAGAGGTTTATAACGCAGACAAAGGTAGCTTGGTTTAACTATTCTCCTGTGTACCACTGACTGTCTCCATCAGTCATCATGTTAACAGCCATTGGTCATCTCTCCTGTCTCAACAGTCATGGCATGCTCCCTGATGTAGCCACAGCAACCCATTTTCATCCCACGATCCATGTTTCAATATGCATGCAGGGCTCATGGCTACTTCTGTTCATGTAACTGTCTGTGTTGCCTTCCAGTTGTAGACATCCTGTTGTAGTTTACGTGCACGCACAACATATGTACCTTAGAGCATACTGTCTTTGTCTGTCTCTGACATGTTTGCATGCTCATTGTGTTTGTGTCTATGTATTGAAGAGGCAGGAAAAGTTGGCTATAGGATGCAGTTGTCCTAGGAAGTAAACTGAGGTACAAGCCGTGCTTACGCAGGAAGGAGCTGTTTAAATAGTTCAATCATAGCACATGGCAATGATTGTCAATTGTTGCTCAGAGCGCTCATTATCATCTTCTTCCAGACGCAGCGCTACTCTATGATGGCACAGAGGGGAGAGTGACCAATGGGGTGCGAGATAGTACGGCGTCGCTTCCCACTGACATCAGCAACAGGAGCAGCTACAGTATCCCAGCCACAGTGTAGAGATGCCCCACAATGGGCGGGACTGAATTAAATTTTCTAAAATACTTTCAAAGAAGGGAGCAGTAATCCTGATGCCAGTGTGGTGGGATTTGGATTTGGACACTTTCTTCACTGATGAGTACTCTCAGTGAAAAGGAGGGGCGTGTTATGAAAACTAAATAAACCAAGGACCCGCTGCTCCCTCTCCCCTCCTCCTGCAATCTAGACGGCCTCTGAATTTATACTTAACATTCATTTCTTTGTCCTTTTTGTCTTCATTTGTTTCATGTCCTTTATTGTTGCAACTGCTCTATGTGTGTGATGTGCATGCTTAAACGGGCTTGGTGACAGATTCATTTGTATATACATTTTATCACCATCACAGGAACTGTTTGTATATATTTTTGGTTGATCCCTTGACTGAATGGAAGAGACACATATAGAATAAAGACGTTGGTTTTATTTAGAAGTGTGTCAGTACAATTCATTTTGCTCCAACCGACACTAAATATGCTGAAAACCTTTATAGAGCATAAAATGCTAAATCCAAAAACTTGTTTATTAGCATCACGCCTGCTTTAACCTTCCATTTCAGTATATATGCTGGATAATGCAACCTTCCTAAGCAAAGACCCATGGTGATAAAACATAAAGTGGATTCATGTCCTAAAAAGGAACTCACGACAGAGACTTCCTTGAAAAGTTGAAACAATGGAGCCTGTAAGAAACTTCCTATGTTGGCACAGAGCGGGTTGGGGGCAGGGGGCTCAGTGTTGATGAAACTGGTGGCGAGGGTGGGGCTTATTTTGTTTCAGGCCAGGCGAGTTTGAATACATGCAGCAGGTGGAGGAAATTAATCCCATAAGCCTGGTTGGGCTGTGTGCAAGGTTACATTACCAAATGGGAAGTTGCAGTGGGAAGATGTTTTTTCCAGAACTTGTTGTGCAGCTGCTGCTGAATTAACAGCCTATTGTGCACAAGGCAGCGGAAGATTTCTGTATGCACTAGATGAAATCCGCTCTTTTGTTACTGGCTGTATTTTAGGAAATAAAAAAGCCTCCACTGAAGGCCAAATTGTAGAAATATGCCACAAAGAATGCCTCACATCTCTCCATTATGGCTTTGAGGCAGAATATAATGCCCATGTCTGACTTTTAGACATGGTAAAAAGAGTTCAAATTCGTGCATGTATTTCTATTCACTTTTAAGAGTTGGGTGAGAAGAGCAATACCACTCTTATGTCCGACTGTTAGTGTAGCTTAGCAATACAGAATGGAAGAAGGGAACTGTCAGCCAGGCTTTGCTCAAAAGTTTTTAAAGAATTCAAATTGTAAAAATTAGAAATTGCCTCCTTGTTAAACTACAATTTTTTTATATTGTCACTTAAGTTATCGTGTGGCTTAAACAAACAAGAGAGAACGTAATAAGCCAGTTTGTACAGAGCTAGGTTAGCTGTATCTCATTATTTCTGGTCTTTATACCAAGTTAAGCTAAACAGTTGCTGGCGGTGGCTTTGTATTTATCTGACAAACTTAAGAGTGGTATCATTCATCTCACGCAACCCAAAGCAAGAAGGTGTTTATGTAATTTTACCCCAAAAATGGAATGACTCAATCACACATTGCCTAGATGCCAGGTGATATTCATACATGTTGCTCTGTAATGTGTGATTTAACTGCTAATTGCTTATTAAGGTATGTGTATTTATTCTAATTAGTTCAGAATCTTTACAACTTAATCAAAGTCTGTGTTTGGCAGCCACCCTAATACATGATGTCTGTGTCTCTGTGTGTCACAGTGATCATGGACAGCGGAGCTGCAGTCAGCGTCTGGACCAAACGACCACCTGAGGAAGGTGAGCCGGGCTTTGTATTATGAACAATTATGTTCATGCTTTAACTAAAATTGTCTTACAGTTTGAAGGGGAGCGTGTATATTTAACATGACTGGATTTATTGAGAACCAAGCACTTAATCTCAGAGTGCCTCAGTGTTTCTTCCTTAAAGCAGTGTGTAACTTTGGCTGAACTGCAGTCACAGCAGAAACCCCAGACATTTATGGTCAGGGGCGCTGTCAGTTATTTTGGGCCCCATGAAAAAAAAATCTAGTTGGGCCCTTGTATAGGTTGGCGAAAAAGTTTGATGCCGTTTTATTTAAACTATGCATTTTAATGATATTTTTGACTATCATTCCCATATTTGTGAAAAGAACGTCATGACAGTTACGTGGTTACTGCTCACTGTCTCCCTCGTAGTCCTGCATGCAGGTCTAACTTATCTCCACAGCTGTAGACTCACAGGATACCCAACATGTCATGCTAGCTTACTGGGAAACGAGCTAAATATCGCTCCACATTTGACCTGTTTTCACCTCAATGAGAAATGATGACTTGTAATAATAACTTTCAGTCAGCACTTATTAAGGGGTGAGATGAGGATGAGGAACCTGCTGCTGCTCAAACTGAGAAACTAGATTCATGACTGACTGCCTTCTATCTTTACAACTGCTGACATTATTATTAGCTTCAACTGTTCTTAAACTGTGTTAGCTGTGAACTGTGCTCACCTTTCTTTTGAAAGAAATGTGTGAGGAGTTGTCTTCCCTCTCCTTGCTTTCTTTCCCTTTCTGCCTTTTCCTATTGTTTAAGTCTCCCTGATGTGGCTTTCTTGGATAAAGACATGTTGATGAGCAGCAGCCACTCCACTTGTTAAGCTGTTTAGAGATGCATCTTCCCGCTCCTGCAGCTGCAGGGGTGGACTGAACCATTATGTATTGTGAGGGGTGAGAGGGGCCTCGGACAGCCTCCACTTTTTTTTTATACAGAGTAAAGTCTCTCATCAGATTTATTTAAGCCAATTTTAAGTTAGTTATAACACTAATTACTTAGAATTTTTACTTTTCCAAACCAGTAATCAGATAAGGTACTTATTCAAGTCACTGTGCGTTACTATTATTTATGTCATTTTCCACCAAGCAACTTTCCGTGATCAACGATGTCGGTAAAAAGATGGGCTGCTACAGCAGTAGTGCGTGCTGGTGGTTAACGCGAGTGGCGTGTGGGCCCTTTAAACTTAGAAGCAAGGACGAACAGGGTGACTTAAGCGACTTAGGTGGAGTGGACAAGGCAGATAAGGCGGATTTTCCTCTTTGTGCGCTTTCGGTCTGAACGCACAGTAATACCTTTCTTTGGAAAACACTGAGTCATTAGTTGTCTGCCCTTTTTCTCCCTCTCAGCTTTCTGCTGCGTTTTTGGTAACCGGATTTCATAGTCAAGTTCACCTCACCACCACCGTCAGTCCTGCTTAGCGACTTCTCATGTGTACACCTGCATGCAGTGGTAGCGCTCACGTTAGAACAGCTGATCATTCTCTGAGCGTACACATTTCACGTGTCCCGCTCTGCCAGTATCAGACTGTACCAAAGAGAGAGAGAGGGGTAAATGACAACATGATAAAGAATTCTAGAAAAATGTTATAGAAAACGACAACCATGTTCAATTTGCTTATTTTAACAGACGCAATTATACATTTTATTTCAAAAGCCTAAACAGGGCAAATTATTAAAATAATATTATTAGCCCCTCAAAGGGCCCCCTGTCAGTGCCGGGCCCTTGAAATCGTCCTAACCTTTCCCCCCCGGCGGTGCCCCTGTTTATGGACTACTGACAAATTCTACTTCTACTTCACCACATCTCAGAGGCAAAACTTTACTTCAACACCACTGCATTTGTCCCACAGCTTTAGAGGACGTCCACACGAAATAATTGGATCATGTATCGCGCAAGCTTAATACGCGTGCTCCATCTCTTCTTTCCCGCCTTTGGTGAATTTCAAGCGCCACCTATAGGCCTGGAGTATGAACTACAGCGCTTTGAGTCGTTTTCGGTGGATCTGTGTGGACACAAATATTCTTGAAACAATGCCGAGGAAGACGGAGGAAAAAAAGATGGCTTTGGTACATGTGGACAAGGCCTTAGGTACTATCCAGATTACAGTTTTCCCTCCCCGTCTTGTCCAGTCAAAACCATGTTTCTCCAGATTTGTGAATTCTTAACTGAAAAAGTGTGCCTTTATGTGTTGAGAAAATGTTCCTCTTTTGTCAGCCTAATAAACTCTTCAAAAATACTTTTGGATTAGCTTGAATATGCATCGTCACAGAGGTGAAAACAGGTGCATTTTCTCACTTGTGGAGACATGTGGTTCTCACAGGACAGTGGCACAACAAATATAATGATCTAATACAACATGATGCATTCCTGTACATGAAACTAGACAGTATAGACAGTATATAACGTAGTTAAAGTGAGCTCTAAACATATACAGCAGTAAAATGCCACAAACACATTAATGCAAATCCATAAATATCAAATAAGAAAATATTTTACTAAAACGTCAATACTTTTACTTTTGATACTTTCAGTACAACATGTGCCATCAGTTACAGAAGTTAACATGGTCAAAATACTTGAGACAAGAATTGTCCCCATTTTTCATTTCAAAGATAATAACTTTATATATGAATATTTTAATGATATATTGACAGACAAACTTAAAGTGTCCCAGGTTTTTGTTTCAGAAATCAGGTCACCATAAGTTTACTGATTAGTGTATTCAAACGAAGTTTGAGGCTTTCCACTTGTTTGGTTTGTTGTTTTGTCAGCAGTATTACATAAAAACCAGTTAACAGATTTCCACAAAACTTGGATGGAGGACGGGTCTCAGCCAAGAATAGACCTAATAAACTATTGGTACGGATATGATACCTAATAAATGGAAATTAAATTTTCCATTTGTATGAAGCAGACAAGACGTGAAAACCGACTGTTCTGACACACTAACAGATTAATCCGTGCTGAAGGTCAACTTACTAGCTTTATCCAGAGCTCTTAGTCATCGGTGTGTTTTTGGGCTGAACATAAATCACCCAATCTGATTGTCCACTCCCATTCCCAGTATTAAACAGTAACACTGGTCTTCAGTGAGGGACAGGGATGTGGTCCTGCTGGGCCCTATGCCACACTGTTTCGCAGTCATCCGTCCCATCAACAACTCTGAAAAAATACACTGATATTTAACTGAGGAGGAGGAGTTTGGCATGAAGCAGCTTTCCTGATAAATCCTGAGATTCTGTCTAAAAATATGTATTTCAGAGGCTAAGAGTTTAATTCTGTTTCCTTTGGAGCATGATCGCGAGCTCAAGATAGCAATCTGCAATCAGTGTGCCTGACCACACCTCACTTTAGGACCAACACACCCAGGGGTGCACAGGTGACCGCAGGTACATTGGCTATTGGGTGCTTGGCGCGAAAATGACAAGTGTGTCGGACTGAAACTAGCGATGACACTTGCGCTGTGCGTCGCTTTGCTCCAAGTGTAAGAGTTCCAGGGGTTTATTTCTTTATTTATTTGTTTCTTGTTTCACCAAATCTTTATTTCCAAGTTTGGGAAGAAACCAATTGTAAAGAAAATAATACCCTAAATTAAAATAATATCCAGCAGAATTTTTAGCATGTTTTACAGATAATTCTATTCATGTATTTAGATGTAGCCATTGACGAGGAGAGCAGCATGGTAACCAAAGAGCCTGATGTGGAGTACACTGAGGTGGTACATCCCCGGCCTGTGGATCCTGCCAGAGGTAAACACTCTACAATCACACATACAATAATTATATATATGTATCGTTTCTCAGACACCAAACTCTTAATTTCAAATTTTTTCCCCTCTGTTTTTTGTCTGTACAATCTCCCTTTCCATTCAAAACACCTTCACCAGAAGCTTCTTTACCCACATTCCTTTATAGCTGATATCAGGCACCAACACATCCTGGGAGGGGCCTAATTACCCGTAATTAACACATCTCCAAGTTGCCCTAACTGCAGGGATAACTGCTGGGATTTCCAGACACACTGCAGACCGTATAAACAGGAAGGGCTGAGCTAATTGCCATGCTGGTTTCTGATACTGGCCCTTTCTTCATTATGGTCTTGTGCTCAAGGTCCCGACGGGCTGGACAGAGAATGTGACACAACCCACCTAATTTTAGATTTCTGTTTATGATAGATCAAACAGACAGTATCTGCTCAACTGTGTCTTTTGATGTTCAAGTAGGTTAATGTGTTGCTTTTTACATTAACAGTCCCGCTCAGAAAAGGCACAGACACAGTGTACAGCGAGCTCCAAAACTCTCCACATGGTGAGTTTAACATCTTTAAAGATGCACCAATAAATATATTTACACTAACAATGGATTAAATGTTAATGTGATCGAGGTTCCTCATAGTACCAAACCCATGGAGAATCGTGCAAGCCCACAGTTCCCTTCAGCTCTGCAGAGCATTTTAGCGTCTTTCAGCTCATTGTTATGGTTTTAGTGCAACTTGACTGTTTAGGTCGAACTGCTCTCATCAGCCTCATTTTGAGCCACTACAGGCAGCTTTTCTCAGTGAAAACACTTAAATAAACTAGCAGCTACAGAGTCAAATATTTTCTGTGACAGTTGATGGAAACCTAAACACAGCAACTATGAAAGTGAAAATTTGGACTTGAGTGGGCGTCAGATGCTTAACCTCCTCTCTATAGCTAACCACTTGGAGAGGAGCTGCCAGAAACTATTTGGAAAATATATACTAAAAAAAAAAAATCACCTTCCATTACGAGCTAATTTCAACAAACCATATCAGAACAAGGAGAGTTCTACCAGCTAAGCCCGTTGGTAAACTGGTAAGTTGGTAAACTTTTTATTTAATTTTAATTTAATAAAAAAGCCAGTTAAGAGAAGAGCAAAAACATCCTTTTACCTAGTAATGTCCATGGTGCAGTTACTTGCTCTTCTTTCAATGAAAGACGCTCTCAAGTTCTGACGTAGCTGATGCTACATAGCAACCATGCTAACTTGGGGAGCTGCTGTTGTTATTCTCGACGGAACAGGTGCTTTCTTGCTCTCCATCACACCTAAACACGCCCATAGCTGTCAGTAGTTCCTCGAATGAAGCTGATTGGTTAAACTAAAATACTCCTAAACGGGCAGAGGCAATTTTTTTGTAACTGGTCTTGTAACGCTATCCCAACCACTCTCTGACGCCATTCTTCTCAGCTCAGCTGCCTGTTCCACCAGTTGAGACTGACCTCTGGTGGTGTGTGCTGTGCACTACAATATATCGCCTCACTACAGCATCTCTATGTTAGTTAAACGGAAAGAGGAGCGTCTGTGCTGAAAATCTTGCCCTTTCGAGCTCTCTAAATACCCTGGTATACCTCGATACCGCCCCAGCATAATGGAAGGATAGTTTACCCATGGCAGCTACAGAACCGTGACCATATCCTGTTACTGCTGGCAGGAACTTCCTGTTATTAGAACAGCAGCCAGACACTAGATGTGTCTATCGAGCAGTCCATCGGAGACCTAATGTTTCCTGTTCAACACTGACTAAAACCCGGAGTTGTTTAGAAAGCATCTGTAAGAATGACTGGAAATATTCTAAATATTGATTCAGACAACTGATGAAACACAGGGCCACAGCAGAGGAGGAACAAGTGAGTCAACAAGGTCAGCCATGCCATCATGACTGTCGGATGACTAATGAATAACTCTGAGGTCAGCCAGTGAGTGAGCAGGATACACCCTTCTAACCTGTGATGCTTTTTCCTTTAGGTGCTGCCGACTACCATGACTATGTGAGTAATTAGCAGCACAATCACACTTGTGTTCTTCCTGCTGCCATCATTATACCTGTGTGCCTTTTTCTGCTCACCTGTGACTTGAAAACAGTTTCTACTGCAGATATATCTACAGTACATACAGTACATATATCATCCATATACTGTAAGGATTCATTATATCTATGCATTATTAAGTGTTCTGCTTTTTCAAAAGAAAGCCCTTGACAAAAACAGGATTTTTACAGACACTTCTGATTTAAATCATCTCCTACGGTTAAAAGCAAATTCAAATGTCAGATCTGCCTCATTCTTCTGTCGACCAAACTTTTCTTGTTGATGGCTTGTTAAATGAATATGTTTTTGAGCAATTACATAGATTTGTTATATTGATATCTATGCCATTGTATACTGTTAAAATTTCATTGAAATGAAATAAATCAGTTTCACAGACTGATCAACTTTATGTTTGCTCATTCTGATGACATGTACAGGTTATGTTATTATGAGTTATCTGACAAAAGTCTATGGAAGCCCACACAGTCCCATTTCATGTAACTCAGCCCTCCAGCCAAAGTTGTGATGTCACATCCAGGCTAGCCTCTGTTAGCATCTGTAATTACATGCAATCTCTCATTCAGCCTCTCTTTCACCAGTCCTTCTAACCCCAGAGTGTATTACCAGAGTTTACTTTCCAGGCTCTAAGACAAATCAGCTCCACTACTTGTTGCTGTTAGAAATCGACAATTAACGATTAACAAGGTCAAACAACTGCAGCTCTCATTAAGAACATATTAACTGTGAATTTGCTTATTGTGACATTCTCTGTATTAGTCATGTATCAACTCAGCTATTACAGAAAGGTCAATAAGGTTTTATGTAATTATAAACTAATGAAAAAATCTGTAGGAATGTTGTGAGAATGTGGCAGCCACACGTGTTCTACCGGTAGTGCTTCACATTGTTAAAACTGAATAGTCACATTGTCTTAAATTTACTATTTATTATTTCCTGTACTCTATTTAAAATAAATGGAACACAATCGTAAGAGCCTTTTAAGTGAAATCGAACAATTAGTTAAATAAAAACTTTTATACTTTTAACTACTTGATGACTCAGCCTGGTATCCCTCCCTCCTGGTCAGAGTGACCGTTCGCAGGCTGATAATCCAGAGTGAGTGGGAAACTGCTGTCAAAGTTTCCAGACAAGAACAAAGGTATTTGGGCTGGGGCTTCCTTCCTTATCGCCCGCACACATCAGCGCTGTGGCCCAGTCAAATTACCTCCAAGCTCATCTCAGCCAGCATACTGTCCCCCAGCATGACTTAATCACTGCTGCTCTTGACTGAGCTGTTTCTCCCTACATGGTGCTGGAAGCAGATGAAGAGAGGAATTTGAAGGGAAAAAAAGCAAAGGATGTGACATCATGTCATCTAAAAAAAGGTTGATTCTTTCATCAGTGTATAATCTTGATGATTACATGCTTTGGTCTGACAGTAGTCTTATTCCCAGCGCCCTCTTGGAGTGTGTTATTAGGTTTTGCTTCAGTGAAAATAAGAATTAGCACGTTGGTAATTAGGTAAACGGATAAAAACACAGTTTAAAGTCAGATTTTATGTTTTGCGCACATATTACAAGACATCATAAAAGCATACTTTTATTTGATTTTGAACCACTTTAACCACAGTTTAATGATCAGATTAAATAAATGTAGTAGCTTTGGTTTAATGGCTCTGCTTTGTGTGTCAGCATGGTTCAGTAGAGTACGCTGAGCTCAACGGTGAACAACCCGAGATCAATCACTACCATCCAGAGGTCAACAACTTCCAGGACCTGCCGATGCCCGTGGATTAGTGATCACAGCCTTGTTTCCTTTACACAAAGCTCTGAATATCTCTGCTTCTGTCAACACTACCCAGTACATTCCCTGTTTCCAATCAGTGATATAATTGACTGCTTAGTTAGCTGTAAATATTGTTGTATCTCAATAAAGCATGTCACATGTCTGTATTGTGTTTGGTGGGGTGGTTTTCTTGTCGGGCCATGATATTACAGCTGCAGTGAGAAGTCATAAGCGGGAAATGACTCGGCCATCACCGTCATCAGGAAATCATTTCTTCAGTCTAAGTTCAGTCCTGTTAAGAAAGGAAAAGACAGGCGGAAGAGGGGGATGGGATAAAATCAAATGGAATGGAAATATTAATATAGAAATAGATTAAGCATTATGTACCGTATATGCGGTGCCTTTGGTGTGTGCACAAGCACAGGTTTCACCAGCAGGTTTACTGGACCATACCTGGACTGTCTGGGTTATTCTGTTCCACTAAATTGCATATGCGTTTGGTTGATTCTATGAGGTTATGGAAAAATATGTGATATAATATTATATTACATACAGAATGTACTGTTTATTTCCGTCAGTTGGCTGATATTGGTCTATCATAGATATATTGGCATCAGCGTTTAGGTGACCTGATATTACATTTTCTTAAGAGATTATATTGCAGAAAAACAAAGGCTTATGGTAAGTTAAGATTAATAGTAATGAAAAGTTCTATAATTTGTTTACTGTGTCAGTGTCATTTTACACCATGAAGTTTAATTGTATAAAGTCCTTCCTCTGTCACACTGCCCTAGTCACAATTGTTTGGTATCCACATTTGAGGGATTATTGCAAAAGATATGTGTGAATCAGCCGATATATCAACATCAGAGTTTTTCACTCCTTAAAGTGAAACTCTCACCAAAATACAACCTAGGGTCTTTTTGTGAATGTACCTGAGTCAAATGGTCACCATAATTACAATGAAAGCGCCACTTTGAAGATTGACTGTATTTTCGCTTTTGAGTCAAAATCATTTTCAAGGGAGTGCTCGGGGCAAATACTGTTAGCATCAAAATTGCTATTGCTCCTAAAGATTAGTTCCATATAAATGCAGGATAATTCACTGTTTTGTCATCAACGAAAAACAATATTGACTTTGAAGTTGAAAAAGGAGCCTCATATAAGAAACAATACTAAAATCAAAAGCCGGAAAAGTCACGTGAGATATCGCGTGGATAGTTGTTGCTGGATGTTGCTGCATTTTGGCGAGAGTTTCACTTTAAAATCTGTGTCTGCCCAAAAAAATCCAGTATTGGACGGGCTCAAATATTTATGGACACATATAAGGTTGGTTTACTTTTATACTACTATATCATTTGCATGTGCCCTAAGCATTTCAAGTGTCAATAGTAAAGAAAAAGTAATAATAATCTTAAAAACACTATATAGAAAGAAAGATGATACAAGTGCTATTTATCAGTTAATTTGTATAGCACCAATTCACAACAAAAGTCATCTCATGACTGAGGGACGGAGGGAAGGGGATGAAACAGTGGAAGAGATGGGGACGGGGGTACAGAGGTAATAACAGCTTTACGAATTGAGATGTTAATATGTATAATAGTAAAAGTATGATAATAACAATAATAATGATTATGATGATGGTGGTGGTGGTCATAGTAGGAAATTCGGGTCAGTCAAACAAGTAGGAGCAGGTGGAGGGTAAAAGACTATTCCATTCAATACTGTATTTTTCAGAAGGGTGATATTCAAAGTGTTCACCACTAGAGGAGGCCATTGTACCAATTCAACTTAGAAACCTTCCTCCAATTCACAGTTGTTTTGAGTGTTTGCAGGTGACACATAGATCCATCTTGAGGCAGAACATGTAAGGTCACCACAGGGTATTAGAAATAGTCACTTCTTGACATCTTACATGAAGATAACATTTAAAAGGAAGTAAGATTTGCAATAAGCGCAAATGTAGACCACAAAGTACCAAAGACAAAGGAACATTTGAAGGAAAACATGTTGAAGTGAGACCAAGGAAGTTTTGACATGTGAAAGAGAAAACCATCTTGTATAGATCTAGGATAATCGATTAAAGCTGTGATATACTGTCATGAAGACTTTGTCGCTTTTAGTTATTTTCTATTACAGCCTTGATGATTGAGTGTCATTAAAACAAATTCATTTTAAAATTTGTTTTCCTGCTTCCGTGTGTGAAGTTTGGGGACAGCTCATCCATGAATGTTTTATAACGTCAGTCCTGTCAGTCATCTTTATGTGCTGTGTAATCAGGGCCTTCTTTATTATTTCTTTTTCTATTTATACAAATCCTTTTTTTATCGATTAATACAGGCTTAATTACCCCATTCAACAGTAGCCTTTGTGTGTTTCATTAAAGCTGCACAATGGCTATGAGTCTATTTCTATTTCTTACGTTTTTATTGTACTGGTAATTCTTTTACTATTATCACTGTTTATTAAAATACCACTGTCCTTTGGCTGCAGTGATGAAGAAATGTACATGTTTGCTGGACAAATACAGGAAATTCTGATTCTGATTCTGATTAACAGTTATTACCAGAACATTTTTTAGCTCATTGTTTTGGTCCACCAGTGTTTATCTCCCATCGAACTCATCTCAAGCAACAGCATGCAGCTGTTTTTAGCTTACATAAACCAAATGCCAAATGGCAAATAAAAAAAACAAGCTGGTTAATATAGTGGACCACTAAGCTGTAATGGAGCCAGAACAGGAGGTAAATATTTGACTTACATTCACCTGGTGCCCAAAAACATGACTGTGTGTGTACTCTGGTTGTGTGGGACACTGCCACATATACAATTCAATCTTATTGCATTCATTTGAAAGCAAAACACGCTTCGCTTTATGCCAAGCTCTATAATAAAGGTAAAAAAGTGAGAAGATTATAGGAAGAAGGGGGAGCGAACAAAGACGGTTCAACGGTAATCTAGCAGAAGGATGATGTGGCACTAACAGAGGAAGCTCAGGTTGTGTCACTGCTACGCTGTTGTTTATGCAAGACCACCTAAAAAACTCTGAGTAAAACATGGAAGAGGCACATAGATCAGTAATGTACAATATTACCATGAAACACTACAGGATATTGGTCACATGACACTAATGACACTACTCAAGTACTATGCACCTATTATACACCCTGTAAAAACACACTGTAATTTGTTGGCCTATGTCTAAATTGTGAAAACACACAGCTCTGATACTTTCCAACAGTGTATATTCATAACCTCATGTGTTGTTCCAGTGTGTTATTGAAAATACAACTGACATGACTCACAAAAGTGCAAAACAACACTCACGCTTAACAGTGAAGAAAACAGCTCGTCCTACAGTACACTATCGGCACAGACACGTTGTGTGCCATTTTAATGTCCTTTTTAAAGATACATTTCAATTTTACCCTCTCACATAGTGTACATTATCAATAGAGCACGCCAGCATCCAGTAATCCCGGCTATGACATCAGCGGTCGCATGGTTTATTAAAAAACTTGCGTCATATTTATGGTTTCGCTTAATTTAATGTCCTGCCTCCACGAACCTGAAGGACTCCAGGGGCCTGCACTGGTAGCGTTGGCATG
Source organism: Diplodus sargus (assembly GCA_903131615.1). Lineage (NCBI taxonomy): Eukaryota > Metazoa > Chordata > Actinopteri > Spariformes > Sparidae > Diplodus > Diplodus sargus. The sequence continues at coordinate 628,089 of CAEMYA010000258.1, read as the reverse complement.
GCAACTGCGCTTGGACTTTTTTATTTTTTATGCATAAATGTATTTAAAGGTGAATGTTCATCTCTTTTTCTCCTCTTCCCATCAGCACCCGCATTTAAAATCCCATTGAGCTTTAATGAGCTGAATTCATCCAAATAATCGAAACATGAGCTCAAGCCTCGTGTGCGTCGATCAGCAAGCCCTCGTCTCTCATTCTGTCCTCCTGCTCTGAATTCATCCTGGATGTTACTGAACTTCCGGCTGCTATCGCTTATATGGACAATTAAATGTCCTCCTTGTCAGCTTTTTATGTCCGTCTTTTAATATCCTGTTGTTCACCCCAAGTGAGAAAAACACAGCTGATAAATCTTCTTTTGATTCTACAGAGACCTTTTCTTCATCATTAGAATATCTTCCAGTGTACAGCTAGCTGCCAAATAAATACATCATCTGGCGTTATTCAGGCAGAAGCTTCAAACACTCTGGTTGAAGGTAACTTACATTTACTTGAGTACTTCCTACTAGAATAGATGAGTACTTGAGTAATCCCGGTTTATGTCATTTCATTCTTCTAATAAGTGGAAGTAACTAATGTTAGATTAGATTGGTTATGGTCTCAAGACCACTTTCTGATGGTCTTGATCTCGCCTCAGACTCAACCACGTTTTTCTTAGCCATGTCTTCGTCTCTGACAAAGAGGACTCTGGATTTTATTTCAAGATAAGTCAAGACCTGTAGGATATGTATTGTATTATATAATTGTTTCATACCTTTTGTATTTAATGATGGTTTCTATGAGACAAATCACTCAGAAAACCTGATGCTTGCACAAAAAACCTGTGTTTTGTTAGGTGGATGGTGAAATGGAAAAGGAGTTCGTTTTGAGTTCATTTTAGCTCCTCTGGCTTTGTTTGTATTTGTTGCTCATTTAAAACAAAGTAAAATTCCAGCTTGTAAAATCCACCTCTCAAATGATTTTTTATTATTTTATCAAGACATTTCTAAAGGTACATTTTTAGCTACTTTTTATTTCATTTTTATTTCAAGCCTTGCTGTTTGAGTGTCATTCATATATTTCCTAAAACGTGTTTCAGCGGTCGTATAATAAAGTAAAGGTATTAGGATTATAGGAAGACGGGGAGCGAGCAAAGACGGTTCAACGGTAATGTAGCAGGATGATGTGGCACTAATAGAGGAAGCTCAGGTTGTGTCACTGTTAGGCTGTTGTTTATGCAAGACCATTGAGAAAAACTCTGAGTAAAACGTGGAAGAGGGACACAGATGCACATCAGTAATGTACAATATTACCATGAAACTCTACAAGATACTGGTAACATGACACTAATGGCACTACACAAGTAATATGCTCTTATTGTACACTGTTCAAGAACATACTGTCATTTGTAGGTAATGTATCATTTGGACCAATTTCAGGAGTTCCTATGATCTGCAGGTTCCACATATTATTGTGCATCGTGCAGTGAGGTACTCACACTGGTCTTGGTCATACACTCTGGTCAACACTCTGGAGATTAAGGCCTGCAAAATGCATAATCATATTATACATATGTTAACATGTGCTAGTAGAATGACTGAATCGCAAAATCTATTGGTCTTTTGGTCAGTCAATCTACGATTTTGATCCTGACAGCAATATCACAACAACTGCTGGATGGACTGCTGTGACATTCATGGGCCCAGAAGATGAAGTTGACTTACTTTGATGATCCCCTCTCTGCAGATAGACATCTATGGATTTAAGTGAATTTTCTCAACAGCTATAATACTGATGGCCCTAATAGTTGGTACATGCATTCATGCTCCCCTGAGGATGGATCATAGTACATTTGCTTATTTCTTTACCTTTCATCTTGTTACATCAGGTTAAAAAACACCCTAAAGCATATACCTGCTACACATTGACATGTAAGCATTGAGCATGCATATATTTTGCAAATATTGCAAATATATGGATACATGTTAATTCATCAAAAATGATAATCCAACAATAATTCCACTTACTGTTAATTCTTCAGTACACTAAGCTGACGATACTGTAATTTAAAGTGGCTTTGGTTTACATTTGATATTATGATAACAATTGATCACCACAGACTTGTGAGTGAAGGGATTCATAGTGATGAAGACACCGTCTGATCTGACTCTGCAGCTCGCCTCAGCTCTGCTAAGCTTTATGTATCTTTCTGCTCTTTTTAATGTCTTTGTTTTCAAGCCCTCATCTTTTCTGTTTTGGTTCAATCTCACTGCTTTCATATTGTCAATTTTACATGCAGACAGCTTTTTTCAGTCAAACAGCTCTAAAAACTCACCAACTGTACACTACCTGCTCAGCACCAAACATCAGACAAACAAAGTTAGTGGCTAGCTGATAAGCACAGAATTTAGACTTAGAATTTTAGACCGAAACAGAGCCTATATGAGAGTAATCATTGGACCGAAATTCCCCCAAACATCATGAATGTTTATGTCACAAAGTAGTTTGTGTTTCACTCACAGAAAAATCAGAGCTGTTGAAATCATTGGAACTGAAGTCTACCATGACATACATGTTCTGTAATATATGTAAACTTTTACTCACAACTGTACTTCAGTCAAGTGCTTTGCCTACCAGCCAGCAACATTTTCCTGATATTGTGTTGCTGCTCAGTAGTCTCAAAGCTTAAGGGATCGCTAAAATCAAAATGTTTTAGATTTACGGCTGTAACTAGATATAACCCTGGATAACAGCCTTCACCTGAATAAATGGTCCACTCAGTGCACATTTCTGATTCTGAGGTCTCTGAAAGGAAAAAGCAAACCTGCAACAACAATTCAACTTCAGTGTGAGTATGAGGTGTTTTGTCTTTTGGCTTTCATCATTAAGTTTGGTGTTCACATCACAAGGGAGGCTGAATGTTTAAGCTTTTATGTATGCTTTACCTGCACCTTGTGAGAAACACTCCATTCAAAGAAAGCATACTTACATATGATTTTATTTTAATCTTCTATGAACTCCTGCTATCTCCCAGCACAGCGGACTTTTCAGAGTTGACCTGCCTGATTATGTAAAAGTTAAACAAATAATGACAAGAAATTTGTAGCGTGGCAGGCCAATATTTGCATTTAAAAACTACCCTAACCCTAATCACCCTTGATAAAATAAACAGACAGCCTCACCCTTTAACAGCTCTTAACAGCTGCAAACCGAATGTGTGGAGATCATGGACGGTGAAGTCAAAAGAAGATAGTTATTCAAAATTCACCAGAATCAATTTGACAACTTTGTATAATCATGTATTATTAGTCCTTTTTTGGCATGGAGATATTTTGGTTTCTCTTTTGTGACAGTTTGGAGGATGTGGCCCAAACCAAGTGCAAAAGTGACAAACTGTCAATTGTTCCAGCCTATTGGCTCACAGAGCTTGCTGCGTCGCCAAACAGAGAAGTGCTGAATGCATGACACGTATGCTGTGCATTTACAGAGGAGAGGGAGGCCGTTTGTCTTTTTTGTTCTCGCTTTTAAGAACATGTAAAGCTTGTAGAGAGACATTAAAGAGATATATATATATTGTACATTTGTTTTACAAGAACCATTACTGCATGAGCACCGCTAAATATGTCATCCTCTGTGACAGAATCTTGCCATAAAAAGTAAACATGAGTCTGCAGAGTACAGCTGTCATTTCCTGAATACTTTGTTTACAAAAAATGCAGGGGAAAAGGATGTTATTAACCTTTACTGATTAGTTATCCATATGATTTTATGGTCACTGTATCATACCACGTATCATACACGTTTCAAGAGAAGCAGAAGATGTAGAGGGGAGCTAAAAGAATACTAATCTGCCTTAACATTGCTGCCACCGTCAGAGGACCTTGTTGCCGGGAAACCAACTTTTGATCCACTCACTTTGCAAGTCTGCATGAAATCTGACCAAACCTTGTCTGGTGTGACACAGTCACGACTTTTATTTCAAAATCAAAAAAATCCATTATTAAAAAAAAAAAAACTAAACAATTTAATTACATTGACACAAAAATCCTCCTGGAGTACAGCTGAACCTGCAGGAGTAGTTGAGGTCAGTACAGCCTGTTTCCATCTTTATGCAGTCGTACAACATGTTCCCAAATACCAGACACAATGTCCTATGTCATGTAAAGTTTGAATATGACTAACATCCCATATAATATCTGTCAAGTTTATAACATTGTGTGGGATCTTTAGCACAACATCACCAGTTAAAGACTGAACAGAGAAAAGAGAGCAGACACTGACTGCCTGCACACACTCAGTCCCTGAAGAATCAAACACACAGAAATAGCCTGTGGCAGCACAGAGTCTGCTGATGTGAACAGATGTCATTATGATTTGATGATAGCAACCTGTCAGATTGGATAACTGGAGGCATTTTTTCTATTGAATTTGACTACCTTATTGGATTTATATGCATGTGAGGATGACCATCTGACTATGTTCATTAAGTATCATGATGGAAGCTGAACATTTGTTCCTTAAAATGGTTAAATATTGAGCAACCAGTTGGACTTCCGGGTTATAATCCTCTACTTTAAAGAACACAGCCATTTCAGGAGTAAAACAGGGAGGTTTGAGCAGATTTTCTTATTCATACAAAGTTGCAGTGAACACTGAAAAGTCAAGTAGAAGTGACAACACTATAGTTTGTTTTTTGTATTAGGGGTCTTGGATGTGGAACCGTTCCTCTGATTCATTGGAAGTTAGACCTATTCACCCCTGTGATAACATAAAGCAGTCCGCTGTGTCCAGGTTCAGCGTGACCTTTATAAGCCAAACTTCTATAGCCTACAGCATATCATGAAAGAATAATGTGATAATGTAATGTTACAGTGACAATAGGGGCCTTCAGTTCTCTCGCATCCACTGGAACATTAACAGGCAGCACCGTTTACTGACCAACTGATGTTACGAGTAGCTCAAAAAGTACTTAAAATATCTTTGTCTTTGGCACACTCGGTCCTATTTTTGCTTTTTAGTAGATAGTAGCACATCGAAGCTTGCACCAAAAGGATTCCAATTCAGTTTGCCTCCAAACAAGGGCAGTGGCATGCACTGACAAATATGACATTACATTTTTGTGTATTTGTATAACTTAAAACAAACTGGGGAGTGGTGCACTTAAAAAAAATGATAGGTGCTTCCACTATATTTAGAGTCAATTTGAATGTGACTACTTTTTATGGCAATAAAAAAAACCTAATTTGCATATGTTTGGCTGAATCCCTTGTGTGTTCCCTGACAGCATCCTTGCCTTCACTGTTCCTGTTGAACCTGCTATATAATATTTCTGGATCTGAGCACTGATTGTACCTGCTGAACTGGATCTCAGGTTCGTTATTCACCACCTGACACATCAGATGTTACACCCACACATAACCAGACTTGTGTAGCTGTATCCACCTGTCAAGATCAGGTGATCTTACAGAGATCCTTCGATGTACAACACATTCAGCACAAGATCAGTGTTCAATTTAGCTAGGTTTCCTTTATCTTCATCGAAGTAGCAACTTTAGTTTGGTAGTTTATGACTTTGTCTTGCTTGGAAAAATGTCCTTTCAATATCCCTGATTGCCTCCTCTCCGAAGTGGCTCCTTAACTCCTGCTGGTAAGCCGAACTTTCTGCCCTTACTCAAGGTAAGGTCAGTGACATGTATCATCACAGTGAAATGTGATGAAGAAAAAAGCCAAGAGTGTGAAGGTAAAATAGAAGGAAGACAGACTATGTTAGCTCACATATTGAGCATTTGTCTTTAAGCTGCTGTAAGCGTTGACATTGTTTCAGCCAACTTCTGTTTTGCAGTCAGCATTCCCCTCCCTCCTCTCTACGTCACCACATGAATCCAGAGTGGTATTTACCAGACATAGCACCAATGAAGAGGATCCTGCTCCCTGTGTGTAGTTTATCCATAGCATCACAGATGTAGCAGCAAATGCAGTCTGAGCACTGACCACATCCACAGTGACAGCCTCACTCAGCACAGACAGGTAGAACAGCTGCAGCCTTGATCAGCCAGTGAGCGTACGCTGTCAAATTGTGGCCTTGTCAAAGGAGCAACGAGCTGTAAATGTCACCTAATTTCTCTTTTCTCTCGCATCTAAACTAGCAGTGTCTCATAACTAACCAGGTTTGAACACGCTGGAAACACGAGCAATGTAAATCCCAGCTCCAGATGTAATAAATGCGCATAAACACAGCTGACCCACCTTTTTCAAATAAAACATGTGGTTTACTCAACTTTATGTGTTTATCATCACTTAACATTGGCCAGATTAACCAGCGGTCACTTGTAGGTTTCCCACTTTTTACTTTACTACTTAAGCACTTGTGTTAAATACACAACTCGATGTTAAATATAATCGATTTAGTCTTTCATTTTTGGACCAACTGGACCAAAAGTTAAACATTTGAATCAGTTTAGAACAACAATCCCACCCTGACCCTTCAGGGGTTCATTTGGCTACAAGAGGTAGGCTAAATGAAAAATGTGTGTTTGTTAGTTGTTGTCTTTTTTCTTTTGTTATTTGGGTGAACCGTCGCTTTAACACATACCTCACCAGGACATAGTATAAGCTGTGATAGCGCTTTTTTTTATTGATTACTTTACAAGGTTGTGAGCAGAGCTGTTGGTAATCAATCAGACTTTGCCCTGTCCCGTTTGCAAACATAAAAATACCTATGTTTCCAAACACCCCCTCTCCCCATTGTTGCATCAGTGAGTTACATATAGCCCGATGCCAAGATTCAGAAAACATACTGAGAATACGTTACAACCTATTTTCTCACACGTGTGTGAGAAAACAAAAGGAATACATCGTGATTTAACAAAAATACGATTGAAAGTATGTTCGAACGTAAATACATATGTCCGTGAAAGATTTGCGGGTGCCTAAATATCATGTTTTCCGTGTGTTATCCGTCAGGGCTAGTGCTGATGTGTGTGTGGCGTGTGAGCAGAGAGCAGGCAGCGCCCGTCATTCACTTCCAGGTGCAGCTCGCTGCGGTCCAGTCACATTTCAACACGAACTGCTTTCGGCCTGATAAATGCGCATGCGCACTACGGCTGACCCCTCCGGTTTCTGCGTGCAATGCCACGTTAGTAGCGGTACACACAAAATACCAGCTACTCTCCCAACCTCAAACAAGAAAAAAGACAAAAACTAAAAAAAAATCACCAGCTTAACTGTAACCGACCGTGTCTGCAGCGCTCGCCTCTTTGTCAGGAAGAACACTCGACGGCAACTATGTTGAAGTTTTTGCTCATCTGCACACTGGCTGTAGCCAGCCGGGCTGAGATCGCTGAGGAAGAAGATGTCCTGGTGCTTAGGAAAAGTAACTTCGACGAGGCTCTCAAGGCTCACCCCAACCTCCTGGTTGAATTCTGTAAGTAAACTATGCAGCAAAATCTCTTTAGCTAACGCCATATCTATCTTCAGGAGGCTCCGCGGTTGCCCGGCTAGCTAGCTAATTTAAACCTGGTTTGATGCTAGCACTAAACTTTGACACTTCTGACAAGTTGCCGCTGTTACTGCCTAACTTGCTGATGTCTGGAATCATTTTGCACCCATGCGTGAATCTCGGTTGCCTACCAGCTATTCCACTGTAGGTAAAACTGCATAAAATAAACGGAGCATTGTTTATCAGACTGCTTTCTCTTTGACAGACTATTCACCATTACATTTCACAAGCTAGCACCGAGTATCTTCGAAGTGTTTAGATTCTGACCAGAATACGGAACTTGCCATAGCAAAGCAATCCCTTACTTGTTTTTACTATTAACTTAAACTGTATTGCAACGTATGTCTAGCCACAGTTTGCTTGAAGTCGGCTCTAGCTCCAGGATGACATAAATAAGTATGCTAATAGCAACGCATCATATTGCATTTTGAGAAATCGGCCGGTACGGGTATGTACTCTTGTAGCGTCGGGATAACGCTGTAATAACACGATTGTTAAGGCCATAAGTAGCCAGAAGGTGAAAGAGTTACTTGTGTGAATCGGAAAAGTGCGGGGTTATCAAGTTTCGATTGCCTGCTGTGGTTGCATATTGAAAGTTTCAGTTTTCGTGAAGCCCAGACGTCTTAATCCCTGTCTTTTTAACTACAGACTATTTTTTAAAGTGATTTCTTTATCTAACCGTGTGATAAGTATTTGTGGCATACCACAAGCTTGATTGAACCCACTTTTTCATAGCCTACAGGCCCGTCCTGCTACATTTTTCTCAGCCCTTGTTGACCCTTGCATAATGTGTGGCGCATCCGTGGACCAGTCAGAGATGGCCGTGGAGAAGACTCTCCAATGAGCTCAGGATGGGAGGGATGATGGCTTTGTTTGCCCACGTATTTCTCAGATGGGCGGGATCTCAGTTGAGATGTGGAGCTAGGTTGACGTGTACTTTACAAAAGTTCATCTGTGCGTTTATACTGACCGACCTGGAACAAGGAAGTTTTGTTCTTAGGCAAGAATTAAAGGCAGGTGATGCAGGTCGTTTATTTGACGTGTCATTTCTGGTTACGTTGATTATCTGTTTGGAATGTTTCCAGACTTGCATGTATAATAGGACACCATGCCTTTTACAAACTAACATTTGAAAGCACAGTAGAATTTAAAGTATGCCACAGTAGTCTCCAAATTATTTATTTTTTATGATCCAGCAATCCAGTGCAGTGTAGAAAAGCAGCAAATCCTCGCATTAGTAAATTTTTAATGGATTTAGATCAGTTCTGTGGATTAACCAATCAATTTATCAAGTAATCGTATATATAGATACATGTACTTACAACGTACTTTTATTGCTTCGCTTCGAATGACATGCGTCTTGAGAGTAAAGGCAATTATCAAGTGGTTTTGAGAAGGTGATCATCAACAAAGTCATAATTGACGCAGTCTTTTTTTTATCTAGACAAAATCAGATTTGTTTGGCACTTCACACGTACAAAGAGTTTCATTTAGATTGTTTTTTGCAGTTGTTCAGAAAAGTTAAGAAATGTAAAGACATGGCTTTTGCCTATTGACATAGTGTTATTTCTAACAGTGTTTGGACTGAATTCCTTTTTTAAATTGGTTTTATTTTCCAGCAATATTATGTGAGAAGACAGAACTTCATTCATCGTGATGGATTATTTTGGGCCAAAAATGAAAACCCCCTTTAATCAGGTTCACTCATAAACAGCAATCCAAATCTCTGTATGTGCCCGGCTAAATGTCATCCTGACGCTCCTCTGTAGATGCCCCATGGTGCGGGCACTGCAAGGCCCTTGCTCCAGAGTATGCCAAGGCCGCTGGCATGCTGAAGGCTGAGGGTTCAGCGGTCCGCCTGGGTAAGGTGGATGCCACAGAGGAAACGGAACTGGCCCAAGAGTTTGGCGTCCGGGGATATCCCACCATCAAGTTCTTCAAGGGCGGAGAGAAGGAGTCACCTAAAGAGTACTCTGGTGAGTGTTATTTTGAATTTAATTCATACAGAGGTGCTTACATCAGACAGAGATTACTTTGATATATGAGGCAGTGGTAGAAAAATGACGCTCCTTTATCTACTGCAGATGGGTATCTGTTGATATATTGGTTGTTATTTAATGTTATTTAGAATTATTTTCATATGTAGTTTGAACACTTTTTTTTTCTTTGACTTGGTTTTTCCACTACCCAGTGCACCTTAATGCATTTTGTCATACACTGATGTAATCTTTAGTAACCCATGTCAAAGTTTTTTTATTTTTTATAATGTAAGAAAATACTTCCTCAATGGCAAAGGGATCAGATCTGATAGCCATAGGCAAGCCCTGTTGACTTTCTTCACCCCAGTAAATATGATCTGCACAGCAGCGTAACTGGGAAGTCATCCAATCAGCTTTCAGCAACATGCCTGAGAGAAATGTGGGTTGGGCCCTCCCTGCACGTTTCTCTCATGCTGAATCTAAGCTGTGAGAGAGATGTGCAGTTCCTCACGTCGCCTCCTCTCTGCTGGTCTGAGGCGGGCTCAGTTTGGAAAGGGTGGGGAAGCGGTTGGGAAGTGTTTTGGTCCAAATTACTACTCTAACTTGAGCCCAGCTTCTAGAAACAGCCATCTCCCACGTAGTGCTTGAGGCTGACGGCACTGCACCAAGACGATGTGCTAAATCACTTCATCAACATGTTTCACTGTGAAGTTGCTCCTGTGTTGCATCACTGTTCAGCCTGACAGCCACGTCTGTCATCCGTCCAATTTAATTGCAGTGTGTCAGTCACACTCTAAATAAAGGAGCACAGGCTTTTACAGCTTCAAGAAGGTATTCAAAAAATATTTTTTGTGTTGAAATTTAAATCTCATAAAAGTGGTGTAAATAAGCCACCTATGTTGTTATCTGAACTTGTAAGAGCTCTTAGCTAGAGGGGGGTCAGGAATGGTGAAGTGGTGCTGTCGCTTTCAAAGTGCAATTTCAATCCAGAAAATTTGAGGGGTTTCCTGTACTTTGTGTGTCTTCAGTTTGACTGCAATAAAGGCAGTGCAAATCAGTCAAACATCTGCTTCCCTGAGATACTATAATATTGTTATTGAGGTCATGAATATCTGTCGGCCAAAATGACGTTTCATTGGCTCTGTTGGAATACTTTTCTAATACACACAGCCTAATAGCTTTGTGTGCACATTGTCCATATTTTGTTTTAATGGTGAGAGTTGTGCACACAAAGTCTAACTATGTGTGTGTATACAGAAGTACTTGAGCTATTGTGTTTTGTTGTCTTGCAGCTGGCAGGCAGGCAGATGACATGGTCAGCTGGCTGAAGAAGCGCACAGGCCCGGCCGTCGCCACCCTGGCTGGAGTCAGCGAGGCAGAGTCTCTGATCGCTGACAATGAGGTTGCAGTTATTGGATTCTTTAAGGTATGGTTCTCATCTCTCAAGGTTTCAATATAGCAAGTGAAGATTTTAACAGATGTCATTTTTGTCATAAAGCGCCTTCCTTTATCTTGTATTGTTTAAAACAGTTTCCGCCTGACTTTTGGATTTTTTTCCCTAATATGTATACAGTGCTAATTATTTGGCAGTTGCCACCATCAGGCTCTGATTTGTCATCTCATTAGCGCAATTGGATATATTTTTTGGCTGTTCTTTCTCATTATGCTTTGTTGGTTTGAAAGATGTTTAGATAATTTATAAGTAAGAAAATAACAATCATAATAATAATAATAATAATAATAATAATAATAATAAAAATTATTTGATGGTGCCTTTCAAGTCACCCAAAGTCTACTTTACATACAATGAAAACATAAAATCACAACATCAAACATTATTAAAACCAAACATTGACCTATAAAAAGTGCAGTGCACAGTGACCAGTCAGAGTGAGTATGCCAGTTAATCATTGGGGATGACTTGCAAAGTGCTCTACCTAAAGCAACGTTTTCATGTATCTGTAGGATGCTGACTCCGCCGACGCCAAGGCCTTCGAAAAAGCAGCTGAAGCCACAGACGACATTCCTTACGCCATTACCGCCGATGATGCCATTTACTCCAAGTTTGAGGTGTCCAAGGACAGTGTTGTCCTCTTCAAGAAGGTAACATCACGTTGTTAGGAATATTTCTTAACTGTCATTGTGTGACTGTGACATCTAAATCAATTACAAAGTGCATGAGCATTTAGATATTACGTCATTGTGCAGTCACATACAGGACACTTTGCTGACATGTTAAAGTATTCCTTACTGTCCCAGGTGTAATCAAAATTGATTGTAAATAGGTTATTAGTGGCCTTGCCTCAGCTTGTGAAACACACTCTCACATGTGTAAGAGTTTGCAGACAGCTGCTGCTGAAGACATCTAGGTGTTTTTGATCTACACTTTGGTAATGTGATGCTGTCGACCTCACAGTATCTCCTCTCTGTTGCTAATCTCAGCTCGTCTGAGGTCCCCTGCCTTTTGGCCTGTTGCCTGACCCACCCAGTGAATTACCTCAACATGTTGAGCTGATGGTGATGAATGCTGGTTTTTCCAGCAGGGCTTTTGTATGTATGGCTTAAAATAATCTCTTTCTGCAACACACACAACCAGTAAGCATTATGCAAATGAGTACGTGATTATCAGGTAATCAATATGTAAATGAGCGTATAACGTCACCTGCCGACTCTTAGCGACTTTTGGAGCGGGGGACCGGGGCCCCCGTCCGCATGGAAAAAAGTTCAGGCTCAGGATTTTTTTTGCAATCACCCCTGGAGTAGCCCCATTGGCTATGAACAGAGGATGAATGCATGGCAGCTGTGTGCTCGCTGTCTGGCCAAAATAGGCCAAGCCTGGCTTTTTCCAATATGATGTAGCCCACTGAAATTTACACAAGATGGGATTTATTTTTTTTGTGATGTTGTCTTCTTGTTATTGACTACAGCCGTCGACTTGCAGAATAAGTCATGTGATTTGGCTTTCTTATCAGCCCAGCCGATAACCATATCTCAGTCAGTTTGTGGATTTGTCAGATTGGGTCAAGGTCCGATTGTCCTTCAATTGAGAGAGAGAAAAAAAAAAGTGAGGGTGAGGGTCACGCAATTTCATGATGAAGTGATGTCAAAGACGTTCATGTATTGTGACACAGTCTTGTAATACCAGTTTGTACCGCAGGAGGGTATCGTCCTTAGTTTCAGCTGGGAGATGGCATTAGATCTCCGTGCTACACTGCACAAGCTCCCTTAGCCTTTACTTCCAATAAACAAACAAAACTCACAAATTGTCAGGAAGGGAAATTCTCAGACATCCGTCTGTCCCCTTTCCCCAGCTGTGGATGCCCATCTTTCTCTTCCTCCTTTGTTGCTCCACTTCTGTTGTGTTGCTGCCGGCCGTGCCACTCGGTCTTTTGATTCATACTCCTGGTCAGAATCGCTAGAAATCACCTTATTGTATCTCTTGTCTTTAAACTAACTCAGGCAGGTTAGAAGACTGTGTTCAGTCCCAGTGTTGTGTTTAACCGTGTTCACTGTCCGGTTCTAAACTCGGATGAGCTGGGCCGTGCTGCCCGTGGCAGCTCCCCCAGTGATCTGACGACCTAGTCCAGACAAACTCTAGTGTCACTAGCTCCAGGCAAAATGCGAACAGTAGGAGCATTATATAGGGTTAAGTACAGGAATGTGACGTGGTCAGGGGTCAGTAAGCACATCAGCAGCAGCAGGGGAACTGGTGGCGAAAAGTTTCAAAGACAAGCAAAGGTATGCCATCTAGTGGTATCCTACAGTAACTTGTGGTGTATTGGCTAGTATGTGAAAGTCACAGCTGTTTTTCTATCGGAACATGTAGTAATAAACAAGTATATCTCCATCCTTAAATTTTCCCCTGAATCTGGAGCTCCAGTTGGCTTTACAGTCAGTTTACCTGTCTTGCCTGCAACTTTACTGTTACACTCTGTGCTCTTAAAGTGTCATTTTTGACTGCAGCCATTTCACATAAAAGGCTTGAGAACACACTGCTCAGCACCAACAGCAGAGCTCTGTCAGTGAGCACCTGTGACATGTCAGTGTTGTGAATGTAAATATGTATGTAAATATTAAATTAGTTCTAAATACAAAAAAATGTGAGTTTGAGTGATTGAATCCAACATTTGAAAAAAATGTTGGATTGGCAAACTGAACCAGTGTGAATGGATGAGCCGGCTATGCATATGGAGGGAGTGTCTATCGGATGGTCTGTTAACAGCACCGGTCCCTCACTCAACTAAATAAAGAGAAATGTCCCACAAAGCAACGTTACAGAACCAAACTACGGTAACATAGTAACTGTAACTGTCTTTGGCAACTTTATGAGGAAAAAAATACAGCAGCTGTAGTGGAGAAGCATCCGTCCTCCCAATTGTTCTTCCGACTCCTTGTCACATTTCTGCCCGAAAAACAGCGTCATTCACTGGCAAAAAACTTTAACTCACCGAGTGTTTGTGATGAAAAAAATCTCTGACAGTCAGCCCTAATAGCCGAGACCTCAGTGAACTTTGTCACTCGCAAGGACAGAGGCTGTTTCCCAGGGTGGAGTCAGACAGCAACCTTTTTTACCGATGCCGATTATGTAATTTAGAGCGAAAAACGTAACTTCGTCAAGTTCCAGGATGTTTGGTGGGTCAGGATCTCAATCACAACACATTATAACAGCATCCATATGATTATAAACTATCCGCGGGTTTACATTGACAGGAGGACACCTGGGAAACACCTTGAAAACACAGGCGTCATCATCATGACGTGTACCGTCACGTCTCTTTAGGAGCCCCAGCACCGGCTTTCTGTGTGAATTACACAGCGGTTCATCTTTACTCCAGTGGTGCTTCGCTCTGTGTGAATCACTATCGGTGGAGAATTGGTGAACCACCACTGTGGTGTTAATGCGGCGTCTCTGTGTGAAAAGAGCTACTTATTGCTCATAGGGCTGATCTGGACTGGAAGTTGTGTCGCGATTCTGTCTTCTCACACGTGACAGGTTCGTGGATCTGAGTGTCATGATTTCAGTTTTGATACGTGTATCGTTACAGCCCTAGTTTTAACATATTATAGTTTGCAATACATCACTAATGAAATAATAATTTAAAGCAGCTACAGTTGCTTCATCAGGAAACAACAAACTCTAAATATCTCAGGCCATTTGATGATCTTATGGGTGATCTTTTATTTTGGCACATAGGATAATGTCTCCAACAGTTGGAGGATTGAGTCTTAGTCTGACACAAACACGGCTGACCTGTGGGCTCATTGCCTACAGTCGGACAAACCCCTCTCAAGCAGGGGCTCAGTCTATAATAAACAGCTGGGGTCCTTCACTTGTTTATTACAAGAGGGGTTTGAGGTTTAGGTTTCACATCACCAGTCAGTGGCCACAGAGCTGGCTGCATGCCACCAGCCAAATGTCCTTTTTCCTATTGTGTGCCAGTAAGAGCTGCTTGGCAACACTTTGCCACTGCTATTCTTAACACATAATGAAAGTCCATTTGGGCTGCTGGGGGTTCCTAGGGGATTCTAAAGTCTGTCTGGTAAATCTATTTTTGGTGTTCACAGGCAAACTATATGAGTGGATAATATTTGTATCTCTGTGTTTCCATGTTTCCTTGGCAGTTTGATGAAGGACGCAATACCTTTGATGGAGAGCTGACCAAAGAAAACCTCCTGGCTTTTGTCAAGGCCAACCAGCTGCCCCTGGTCATTGAGTTCACTGAGCAGGTAAAGACTGGGGCCATGCACATCAATGTGACCTCTGTCTCTTTTTCTCACTCCACACAACAAGACTGATCAAATGTTTGTATTTTTGTTTTCTGCAGACCGCCCCTAAAATCTTCGGTGGAGAAATCAAGTCTCACATCCTCATGTTCCTGCCCAAAGCTGCTTCAGACTTCCAGGACAAAATGGACCAGTTTAAGAAAGCCGCAGAGGGATTCAAGGGTCGGGTAAGTGAACTGTCTAAAAACAACTCAATGCACTTCCCCTTTTAACCATATGAATTTATTAGTGGGGATGGTATTACAATCCCCCCAGTCCTACTAATCTAGACATCCTAAAGTCCAAAATCAGATATTGACCTCTCCTGTCTCCCCTGTCCAGATCCTGTTCATTTTCATCGACAGCGACGTGGACGACAACCAGCGCATCCTGGAGTTCTTCGGCCTGAAGAAAGAGGAGTGCCCCGCCATCCGCCTCATCACCCTGGAAGATGAGATGACCAAGTACAAACCTGAAAGCGACGCCATCACAGCAGAGGGCATCACTGAATTCTGCACACAGTTTACAGACGGCAAACTGAAGGTGAGGAAGACTAGTTGTAAAAAACATTCATACTGAGAATTAGATTAATGTGGGGTTGACAGTGGGCTTAAAGTCTTACTATACATACTGAGGATTGTCCATTGAGCCATAATCAAAAAACAGGACCCTGAGGTAAACATGTAGTTAAAGATCATTTTTTTAAATATAGATCATTATATATATCATTTATTTTAATATAGATTTGTAAAATGACAATTATTGAAATGTATATGAATACTAACACATTTTCTATGTTTACCTTCTTCTCTCACAGCCCCACCTCATGAGTCAGGACATCCCTGATGACTGGGACAAAACCCCTGTCAAGGTTCTGGTAGGCAAGAACTTCGAGGAGGTCGCCTTCGATCCCTCTAAGAACGTCTTTGTGGAATTCTGTAAGTGCCTCATTGTCTCAGCATTAATAAAAAAGCATGAATAATGTTTCTGAGGTAGTATAGGGGTTCACCTGTTTGAAGGAGTATTTTGTTCTGTAGTTGAAGCCCAGTTACTGATAGGTGAGAGTTGGTGTCAGTGTTGTGAAATTTTAATCTAGCCCTTCCTTACTTTGCAAGTGCTAAGCCCTTTTCAAATGTCTAAGAGTTTAATGCTAGGGGCTCACTCATACTCTCCCTGCCCACTCAACCAGACATGGATGTTGAGAAGATCTGGTGAAATATAGCCGTTGGGTTATTTTTATATTGATCAAAATTTGCACTATCTACGGAGGAATTTTCCATGGCTAGCTGTTGGATACAGTTTATAGCCCATCATGCTCAGCAGGCCCATATTCCCTGACAGCTGGAGGGGGAGTTTCCTAGCCAGTCAAAGGGGAACAAGGCCATGACACTGAGGCTACATGTGACCTGTTGAGTGCGTGTTCGCCCGCATTCAGAAAGTGCTGCAACTAATGATTATTTTGTTATCTATTACTTTGCAAGTTATTGTCATGATTTAAGTTTTTGCTGCATAATGTTAAAAGATATTCAAGTCAAACAATGTTATCAAAATGGTTGACAATTCTCTTTCGAGAATCAATCAATCGCATAACGGTTGTAGCTCAATTTTCTAGATTTACATTGCAGTCTGAAATCAGACATCCAAACACCTTATTGATTGAGCTTCATTTAAGGGAATAAAAGAAAACACATGACACGATGTTGCTTTAAAGTGTGTTCACTGGTCAATATGTAAATGAGCTGAATGCCTTTCTAAGAGAACAGTTTTTTTATGCTTAATGATTCAGTACTAAACTTTAAAGTGTTTTCCGTACTTTAGATGCACCGTGGTGTGGACACTGCAAACAGCTGACTCCTATCTGGGAGAAGCTGGGAGAGAAGTACAAGAGCAGTGCTGACATCGTTGTGGCTAAGATGGACTCCACAGCTAATGAGATTGAAGCAGTCAAAGTCCACAGCTTCCCCACTCTTAAATTCTTCCCTGCTGGAGACGAGCGCAAGGTGAGAGTTCTTTTAGTATTTTAGACAGTCTTCTCTCAGTTTCATCTCTACGCAGCGAGACAGATTAAATATCTGACTGGTATGATCATTCATATTGTGAGGATCTTCTCTAATCTTCTCCATAGTGTTGACTGATGTAAAATCCATCCATCTCCTCCTCTCCACCCACAATAAATGGGTTCATCCTCTTATTCATCACATGCCATTGCAGTTGTGAGTTATAGTGATCTGGGTGGTTATTTGGATCCAAAATCATTGCCATACTGGTCTCACGGGAATCATTAGAGCCTCTTGATTTAGCAGCGTTAACATGTGCAGAAACCTGAGCTTGCTGGCCTTGTAAGTTTCTGCAACATTATGTTGGTGCTTGGTTCTTATAGATTCCTGCTCGATGACTTCACTCACACTGAGAATGTCTGCTCAGCCTGAACCTGCCTCTCTCCACAGCGCTTCTTTATTGACCAGGCCTTCACTCACCAGCCTTTAGAGATCTTAAATGAGTGTTGTATATTGGGGCCAGGCTGTAGTAAGTCAAAGGATTAGCCCATGACCCTACTTAGATGAAGCATGCAGAGGACCAGGGAGAAGGAAAGAAGAAAGGATGGAGCAGAGAGGCATCCACGAGGGGCTGCGAGCCAGGTCGTTAAAGCTAGATTCAATAACAGGAAAAATAAGTTGGTTGCTTTGCAGATGTCCTTTAATTGTACTTTGCACGTGCAGTCTTATTTTAGCAATAACTCCACTGGCTTGTTGCTGTGTCACTGCTAGTAGATCACCTCTGGATAACCTATTGGCACTGTTTGAAGACAGAGTGTCAGAGTTTATTGGCTGCTTTTAAATGGCACAGTCAGGTGTCAAAGGGCTTAGTGATACTTTTTGTTTTTGCATTTTAACATTTTTTAAAAGACATTTGTCTCAGACATAAAGGCTGCCACATGAAATGCATGCATACAATAAATAACATACACAACGTGCATCGAGCAGACATAACTAGGCCACATTCAGGTACATGCAATGCTGCCAAAATATACATACAGTACACTACACTGCAATCATAAATGCAGTACATACAACATATACCTATTCAGGTATCTTCTACTTCTATTTTTTTTTTTTTTTTTAACCTGTAGCCTTCACCTGATGGGAACAGTTAATATTCTGAATACAGGACTTTGGAGGGGCCAGCAATAATTTGGTGGGGATCAGACTAAATCGTGTATGTTGTTGAAATAAAATGATAATTAAAATTGCTATCAACAGGTGATCGATTACAACGGCGAGAGAACATTGGAAGGATTCACCAAGTTCCTGGAGAGCGGTGGCAAAGAGGGTGGTGCCCCTGCAGGAGACGACGAGGACGATCTGGATGGAGACGTAAGATTAATCTTAAACTCATAGCTGCACTCATACTTTATAGGTTACAGCACAGACGGTGTCTTCAGGTCCTTTTTAAAAAAAAGTTTTAATTACATTTCACACCTTTAAGTCATTAAAGGCTCTTTAATGAGGTTTCATTTTAAAGCATCAAACTGAAGTGGCTTATGCGTGTAGACACCAAGCCTCACAAGAAGTTGTTGTTAAGAGGTAAATGTTGCCTGCACCTTTTTTAAAACAAAATAAAAAAGCAGTTGCAGACAGATATCGGAACTGCTTTTCTAAATTTCTTCAAGCTGTCTGAACTTTGAATGTATTTACCTTGGGAAACCACAGAAAAGAAGCAAGAGGCTCGCATGAATAGCCACAAAAACTCCAGTCCAAAGAGCTTTCGGTGTCAGGCAGTGTCCTGATATTTGAACGGCCCCAGCTCTTTATTGATCATCATGTTTGGCCATCATGATACTTAAGTAATTAATTATTGGCTATGGTGGCTCTGTGTTCGATTTAAAATTAGCTTGAGCTGACAAAATGACCCCTTCGACAGATGGAAAGATGGTATCAGCCTACTGTTTAATACATATTGATCCGTTTTAAGTTTCCTTTTCAGCCTTGTGAAATGTGTCCTGGAATACAAGTAGACATTTGCAAACTTTCCATTCCAAAACTCGACTTGACATTCAGAATCGCATGACATTATAGGACCAGCAAGCACTATGGGGCTGACTAGTGGTCTATGCTTTGTCCTTTCAGGGTCTGTAAGCCTATGCATTTGAAAAGGACTATGTATGAATAAATCCAAATGATGCAGTGATCTTATTGAAAGATTCTGCAGGATCTAAAGTCACATTTCTTTTTTGTATTCATTTATTTAAATGGAACACAATGATGATGATGATGATGATGCTGTTTTATGTCCTTTTTAAATTACATTTTTTGTTTTTAAAAACTACCAGAACACTCTTAAATATTACTTAGAAATGCTTACTGAAAGGATACATTTTTTCATCTTTGTAAGTTGTTATAAACCTAACCCATCTGAAATTGTGAATGGGCAAGAATTTGAAATATTATGAAAATGACGCCTTAACGGCATCTACCACCACCACCACCCTATTTGGTGCTAGGGAATAACCCTGCTATGGACAAATATTTATTCAGTATAGCTGTGTTTTGTTTGTTCATGGGTACTGAACACCAGAGAGGACCTGTTCATATTGAAGATGTCGTAGATGAAGGACAGTGGACATTACTAAAACAACAACAACAACAACAGCTGCCACGTTGAAAGATTTGGAAGCGTTTTATGAATAATTATTGTTGAGGGAATGTTTATTACTTAGACCTGTTTGTTACCGGTAATGCATAATGTTTTGAACCAGATAATACACCCACAGCATATCAAAAATGCATCCTCATAATCTGCTGAAATTAGGCATCATTCTCAATAACCTATGCATTATTATTTAGATTATCGGTTTTTGTTTCAAGGTGATTTATTCACCTTTATACAACACAGGGTTGCAGAACAAAATTAAAGCTTGTCCACGAGTTCATGCTACATAAACTTGGGTACAGTAATTTAGGCTATTATCATATGTCCATAAACACGTACACCATGGAAATTAATCTGTGGTGCATTGTTTAAAATTTGCATCTGGGTGAATTTAAACAGCAACAATATGATGATGAGAATATGGCGTCCTTACATTAAAACCTCAACATCATCGAAACACTGTCCATCAACTTTGACTGTGTTTGAGCACCAAACATCCCCCTCTTCCCATCCTGTATTCTGGGGCTCGGAACAAGCTCCACATGTTGACTAATTCAAGTCAAGTCTTCATATAAAACTGTGAAAGTCAAAACATCAGATTCAGATGCATGCAATAACTAAAACCACTTTTTGGAGGCATGTTTGGCATAATATCTGTACCCAAAATAGGCTCACAGGACTAACTCCTGTCAGGATTTTAGGCTGTAACCTTAGAACTGACCCACTTGGCTTTTTGAACTTAGCAAGCTCTCCCAAATCCTCATGTGTGCTAGAGTTCTGCTCCTTCCACTGCACATAAGGGGAGGTCCTTTTTCGTTGCGCCTTTTTACTCCACTATTGCCACCACGCCCCCTTCTCAGAAGTCTAATTCCAGCTAAACAGTGACTGCTAAAGCCTCCTGCAGCTGTCGTAGTTCTTTAGCGGGCTTGGAGCCTCCAGAGAAAAGTGGCACGTGCAGCGCTGCGGTCGACATCCTGGCCTTCCTGTTGCTGACACTTCTCCTCAATACACTTGTCCTCAGACTAGACATGAAGGAATGAAGCAGACATGTCTATATGCAGAGCTAGTGCTCAGTGACGACTGATTTGATTTGTTTAGTTATGTTTGTCATAACCTCGCAAAGGCTTTAGATTATATCTCACCCATGCTACCATTGTAGTTGGTGTAATGCAGCTCTTATTGAAGCCTTGTGGAGAGTATGAGTGGGGTCTCATGTGCAGTTTGCCACTGTAGTTCAAGACTGTCATGAAACCAGAATGTTACGCTTCAATGCAGTGCTAGTTTTAAAAATAGACAGTACCTGTTTCCTCTTTTGGTACCAGGTCCTCAAAATATTATATTTTGTCTAGTAATGCATGTGTTGAGAAATTCTGTGTTTAAAAAAAAACATCATCTCCTCCTCTGCTCTCCAGGATCTGGATGGTGTGGAAGAAGGCCAGGATGAGGACTCGGATGGCGAGGACGACGATGGACATGACGAGTTGTAAGAGCCGGCAGAGCAGAGAACGAGAGAGAGAGAGGAGACGAGTCCCGCCCCAACCCTTCCAACCAGTCACCATCACCACCTTCACTTCCCCTGTGGACCTTCCCTGTCCTGTGAACATTTATACTTCCCCTTTAACTGCCTCTCGGTCAGTCAGCCGGCCTGATAGTCAGCCCGCCAGATAATTAGTCAGTCAGTCCATCAGTGGCGTGGCAGGGCCTTTTTTTTCCTGCCACATCTCCAATCTTGAAATTTCTGGCCAGACTGGTCTCGTCCCACCTGGGGGGACTCTGTGGAACAGCACACCACCTCTATGGGAGACCTCAATGCCTTCTCAGCAAAGCTCCACATCAGCTGTTTGCCTTGTATATTGTAAACCAAATGTAAAAAATGGCATTGAGATCCAGTTTTCAAAATGTTTTTGTTTCCTCTGATGAATTTGTTCCCCTCCTCTTAAAAAAACAAAAAGCCTTGCCATTGTTCAGTGTGAGTATGAGCTAATGTTCGTTGTAACCTGTATTCATAGGTAAGGGGTGGGGGGGTGCCAATGTTGGTCTCCCTCTGCAAGAAAAGGGAGAACAGGAGTTTTGTGTGGTGGTTTTGTATGGACTGATCTCAGGGGACAAGGGGCCATCCTATAGATGTTTATTTTCCGATGTCTTCACTAAAATTACCCCACAGAGCTTGTGTAGTGTAGCACTAAGGGCCCCACATCTGTAGCTGAGACCAATTATTTTCTTCAGTGTGTGGGGGGGAAGGTCTACTTGGTTTTCATTTCTTCATTCCCAAATCATTTTTCGGTTCAGTCTCCTCATTACAGCACGGCTACTGACGCTAAAAGGAACAAAGGTTAATTTGTTTTGTTTTTTTTGGGGGGGGAGGGGGGAATCCTATTTTATTTAATTGCTTTCACTGAGGTTTTTTGTTTGTTTTTTTTAACTTGGGATTTGTCATTTTTTTAATAATGTACCATTGTGCCCAGCTGTAGCCAGTTGGCCCTGTTGGGGCAGAGTTGGCCCCTTGGACATACTCTCAGACCTGGGATGATTTCTTTTCTATTTTCAGAGCCAGTTCTGATAGGTCGCACTGCATTCATGCCTAATCAGAGATTCATTGTGGTTACTACAGCAGACACGATTTGGTACAGTCTACTGGTCAGGTTGGTCTGAGAAGTGTCTATTATATCTTAAGCGGGGAGGGAGCCGTTGCATAGCCCCACCCCTCACCCACACTGTACCCCCTGCATCCCTTTTGGCTCTACCCAACACCCTTGTTGCCACAGTGGTGTTTCTTTGTGTGTGTGTGGTGTGTGAGAGCTGTGTGAGAGAGAGAGCTGTGTGAATGGTGTAAGATTTGCTGTGTTATGATTTGAATGAGTAGTTCATATTTTCTGGTCGTCCATGAACAGAAGAATGAATGTACTGCGTGCTTGGCAGGGAGGGGAGGAGTAGAGCAGGGTGATGGGTTTGACAGCTGTACAGCGGTGGGGGGGGAACTTAACGAAGCATTCCATCATATCCAAATTGATGTGGAAAACGTGAAATGGTGGCCAATAAACAAAAATTATAAAAAATAAATTTGTCTTCAGTTTATTTTGTTGTTGAAGCACACAGAAATAGGCCTTAAACGGTGAGCCAGTATTTTAATTGCATTTAAATTTTCTATCATCTTATGTGTCACACTTGATGCATATATTTTTTTTTTATTATATGAAATCTAAATAATCCTTCTTGTGAAAATCAACAGTCAAAATAACCCCAGAAGCTCCAAAGTACATATACACATACACATACATAAATGTATTTCATAAATTGTTTTTTCTGTCTTCTATAATAACACATGTGGTTATTTAATTTAAAAACACACACTGTGTGTGTGATAGAAAAAGTTTGGATTAGATGTGACACTTTTGAATTGAAATGATGTAATAAAACTAAATGGAAGGTACAGAGCCTATCAAAAGTACTCACCTCAACTCACCCACTAACCCTTTGGGTGAACTCTTGTGGAGATTGGATGAGCTTTCTTCAACAATGCTTTCTCCTTCAGAGTAGTCACAGGTGTCTTGGTGGCCTCCTTCACTATTCTCCTTTTTGCACAGTCACACGGTTTGTGAGGACGGCCTGCTCTAGGCAGATTTACACATGTCATATTCCTTCAATTTCTTAATGATGGATTTGGCTGAACTGGGGGATGTTCAGTGACTTGGAAATGTGTTTTTTTATACTGAATACTGATTAAGCAGTGACTGGACCTTCAGACACAGGTGTCTTTATACAACAATCACTTGAGACATATTCACTGCACTCAGGTGATCTCCATTTCACTAATTGTGAGACTACTAGCACCAATTGGCTGAAACTCTGTTGAATTAGGTCAGTCACTTTAAAGTGGGGGGAATGTTTACGCAAATATGATATATACATCATACATTTTCAATAAGTTGACATTACTTTGTAGAAATCAGTTTTCACTTTGACATTAAACAGTTTTTTTTTTTTTAAATTCTTGTCAGAAAAGCCAACTAAATAATTGCTCAGAAGGTTTGAAATTGAATGACTATATATACAAAATGAATATCAATGCTTTCACATACAAAGGTTTAAAAGAAATCAAAATAATCCTTCTTGTGAAAATCAACAGTCAAAATAACCCCAAAAGCTCCAAAGTTATATTTAACAAGATCTGTGGCACTCAGATTAGTCAGAACCAAGTCATTTCTACATGTGATGGAACTACAGTGAACAGAAAACCATGATGGAGATGTGAAAATGACAGATTCTTCATTCTAGTAAAAAAAAAAAGATTGATTATTATTGTTGATTACTGTGACCATCCAGCAGCAACTATTTAAATGAATTGGATGGGGAGGGGTAGTCTGGCGGAGGGGGGGTTGGGATAGTGTGGGGGATCTTGGTCAGCCGGGTGTCATCACCATCTTTTTGTCTTGTTACTTGTCTTGTTTTTTTTTTATTAGTTATTTAAAAAATCTCAGAATGTATAAGTGAAATGTATCCAAATTGTATGCTTTAATAAAAAGACGTTTGATAAACTATTTAAATGAATTAATGTTGCCAAATCTCTTTAGGGTAAAATCCAGAAAAAATTGTGGGATTGGTGAGATTTAGAATACACATACAAGGGATCACAAAAAATTTAGCTCGAAAGGTCAAACTTCTAAAATGCATATCTTAAAAAGTATTTGGAGAACAGCTGTAGGGTTTTGCGAGGGATTTTTCCATGACATGACCTGGGAAAAGAGTCCACGGTAACAGGTTTCCCTCATTTTTCTTTTTTTTTTTTATCTGATCTGAAAAGCGTACCAGACAATGACAACGCTGCATCCTGATTTACAAAAAGTAATAAAGAGGATGATGCAGACCGTTCAGTCACTGGAAATGATCATCAACCATCGTGTGTCTCACATCAGAGTTTAAGATAGAATATGACTGTGAAGACAGCAGCCTTCATCGACTGTTTATGTCGGTGCACTTCATGGTCAACAGCCTACACACGGCACTTCCCCTCTCAATGTCCGTGAATTTGGCACCGACACACTCCAGCAGTAAACCACTTTTATCCTGTGTGGTGTTTACTAGAAGCCTCCACCCGCCCCCCTCCCTCAGCTCCAGGGTTGCTCTGCCAGGCTTGTCACCACTATCTTTAAGTGGGGAGCATCTGGGTATGTGTGGGTGACAACGGAGGCGGAGGTTACTGGCTGTCATGTCTGGAGACGTGAGCTATATCAGAGGCTTGTGACAGGCGAGTGGCAGGGATCTGACCTCGGGGCTACTCATCTTCCAAATCGCGACACTGAATCTGTGAGGTGTTGTGTCCTAAAATAGCCAGACAGAGAGTATAAAAGAGCCAGAGGGGGGCTTGGCCTTCAGAGGAACAGATCCACGGCTGATACACGGGAGGACACTGGACAGCAAGCACACTTCAACTTTCTACAGGAGATCCAAAAATCTACTCTGACTTTTAAGACCTTGGGAAAACAAGCTTAAATCTTTGGAAGAGTGTTGCTGGTCTTTGGAAGAGTGTTGCTGGAGTTGACCTTTTTTCTCCACTTCAACCCAGAATGTGCCCTGTGTCCCAGACCATGGGAATCAAGGCTTACACCCAGGACTGTGGGGTCCCAGTCAGCTGCAAGAGCTCTGCTTCTCTGAAGCCAATCCGCAGTGTGCACTTCCCTAACGACATCGTTTTCCAGGACTACATTCGCCAGGGCGAGCTGGAGAGGATCGGCCGTTTTATCAGAGCCAGAAGAGTCAGTCTTCAAACCATCTACCACTCTGGTGAGAGCCGGTGACTCATTTACATCACCATGATCTAGAACACTTCTGCAATTGCAAATCTTTGCTTATTAATCCACAAACAGGATTCTGTGCTGAGCGTATGGTTGTTTCTCAATGCAGGCATGGCTGCCATCCATGAGGCCGTCCTGTCGGGGAACCTGGAGTGTGTGAAGCTGCTGATCCAGTACGGAGCCGACATCCACCAGAGGGACGAGGAGGGATGGACCCCACTACACATGGCCTGCAGCGATGGCTTCCCACACATTGCACGGTGAGCATCTGCTCTTTTCCCTCATCTACTCCTGAGAAGAGCATATACCGAGAGACACACACACACACACACACAGAGTGAGTGAGAGGTAAGAGAAGCTGGAGGAACTGCTGCATTCTTGCACCTCTTTGACCTTCCTGACACTGAAGTATGACACAAACTCGCATTGAGTTTGCCAAAGATGCAAACCAGCGAGATTTGACCTCTTTTAGTGAGCAGCGTATTATTGTGTTTCTTCCAGCTACCTTCTCTCACTGGGTGCCAACCCTGAGCTGGAGACAGACTCCGGGGACAAGCCGGCTGACCTCATTGAACCGGACAACAAGGAGCTGCTGGAGATCTTTGGCCTGGCTGTCAATGACTGAGAAAATCTGGCCGTCACCCACACAAGTGTGAACCTGCTGCCCAGTAACACGACTGTTCTGCAGGGATGGACAGAAAGGCGACGTCAGTCCAGCATCTTGATCTGGTGTGATGCCTCAGCTCTGGAGGTCAAAGACTGTGGTTGTGTGGTGGAGGGAGGGCTGACGGAGCCCGTTGGCTGCTTCCTGGATGGAGTAGCTTTGCTGGTTGGGGCTGGCCTCTGATCTCAGCAGTACAGATCCACTGTATCCCGTCAGAGCTTCACATGTTTTTATACCGTAGTGAACAGAGTTTATTGTCGAGTTTGTCCATTTTATTTGGCATGTCGCTGGCTGGGATTAGGAGGGCTTCTGAATGTTGTGAAACCTGAAACTGTTGTGGCCGCTCAGCTCTTTAGCACCTCTCTGACAGCTAAGACTGGCAAAACAAAATATGCTTGTGTCGACTGCCTTACTAGAAAATCAGATGTTTAAGCCCTGGAGTTTTTTTTTATAATCTTTGTTGACTGATCAGTTTACTTCTTAATTGACTGTGTTCATGCGTTGTTGTTTCTACAGGACTTTTTATACTTTTCAAAATAAAGTTTATTAGGTGATACCTTTTAGCGTGCCTGCCTCTTACTTCATGTCTTACCTCATGACCATCACTTTGAGCTCCTGGTCGAACTCAAAGTAAACAGACCTGGGGGACTTGGGAACAATTTCAGCTGTCAATGTTTTTAAATGTGCTTTATAAATACATTTTCATTGATTGATTGATTGATTGATTGATTGAAGGTGCATCTTTCTTAAATATGAAATCTTCCACAACATTTAGAATGGGGTCATCGTAACAGATGGCTTTCAGATGGGTTTCAACAACTTGTTCTCCATTCTGCAATGGCCAGCTCTCATCCTCAGGGACTCAAGTACTTGCTAACACATTCACTTACTAAGGTCAGAATACTGTATGTAAATCTTGTCTTTCCAAAATGCTCCACTGTTCCAAAGAGGACAAAAACATCAACTGTTCCCATTTCAAAACCCCCAAAAGTTAGTCTGGATGGATGTACGAGCCAACATTGTCACATGGAGATTATATACTCCACTTTCAAAGGAAAATTCTGCCTCTGATATAAACTGCTTATTAAGTGCCTCTTGAGTCCCATTACTGGAAACACCAAACAACCTGGTTAATCTCATCAGGAAGGATTAATGTCAGAATCACTGAGCCGAACACCGAAATTCAGGTCATATCCTTCAAACCGCTGCCACAGAAGCTTCTGGGGCAGTCAACCATACTGATGAAACAACATGGACCATGCAAAGCAAGTAGAATACGGTGCATGTGATGTAGGTTTCTGTTTAATTTAAGTACACACTAAATCTTTCACAGGACAGATTCCAAAAAAATCCTCTGGATTATATCTGATGGGGAAGTACAAAAAACAGTTATTTACAGCTGATATAAAAATGGAATCCATGAGCAGGCCTCTGTGAGGACGTCTCTCTCAGTGAGTCTCTGCAGGCAGATGGCAGCGCTGCCTCCACACGCTCATTCTTTGAACTTCCACTCCTGTCTGCACATGGGGCACTGCTGCTGCACCTGCTGCGAGTTCAGCCATTTCAAGATGCAGTGCATGTGGAAACAGTGGGAGCACTGACCCCAGACCAGCGGGCAGTCATCTCCTGGCACTTTACCTGCAAAATAGGTCGAATATTACACATGATTAACAACAACAATTTACTGTAAGAAATACTGAGAAAAGAATGTCCATCGTCAAAACTCCTAACTGAATATTAAATGGTAATTCAGGACTATATATTATGCCTTAATTACTGCATGAGTACACTGTTCTGAATGTCAGTACAAGAAAGCTATTTATTGTATATGAGAGTACCTGTATTGAAATTTGCATCAGCTACTGTTTTATTTTTGCGTCATTTTGTCAAACTTATTTTGTTTCTAAAACAAAAAAAGTCAACCCCACGCCTCAAGTGTGCATCTACACAACA
Organism: Diplodus sargus; assembly: GCA_903131615.1. Taxonomy (NCBI): domain Eukaryota; kingdom Metazoa; phylum Chordata; class Actinopteri; order Spariformes; family Sparidae; genus Diplodus; species Diplodus sargus. The sequence continues at coordinate 599,816 of CAEMYA010000258.1, read as the reverse complement.
TAAAATACATCTTTACAACTTCAGTTTTCACAAGAAATCTTCACAATGTGCTAAATTATTGATGCAAAAAGGGCAAAGCGACTTTCTAAATTCTTTCCTGCTTTTCCTCCAGTGTGCACATGCTCAGGCCTCAGAATACAGCAGAGCATTTCTCTGTGTTTTCACATCATCACCCTGGTTTGTAGCACAGAAACATGGCTGCTAATTAGTCCACCGCTCTGTCTGATTAGTGTCCAACTGTAGTCATGTGTACTGTGTCCGTTACAGGAGGGTAAAAGTGGGTTGATTTTAATACTTTTCCAGCCTGACAGCACACTCACAGTTTTTTTAGATTATTATTACAATTTAATGAGTAACTGATGTGTCTAAGAGCTAGTGTCTTGGATTGAAATGCTTGGTGGTAGGTACAGGACAGACAATATTTCAGAACATCACTGATATGATAAATACAGAGAGTTAAGTTAAGAACCAGGTTTATAACTGGAGTATCAAAATGATCTCTAAACATCATTTTGTATAGGCACTGGAGGATGTTGATACTTTTAAGAGCCACCTTAAGACTTTTCTTTTTAGCCTGGCTTTTAGCTGAATTCTATTTATTTATTGTATTTTATCATTATAGTTTTATTATTTTGTCTTTATCTTACTGCCTCTAGTGTCTCCTAAGTACATCAATGATAGTGTTTACTCAGTTCAGCAATACCTTCTGTTAGTGCCCTGTTTTATTTATTACCATTTACTTATTTACTATTACTTACTCTTTTATTTTACTTATTGTGTTTTAAGTAGCTGGATACGTGTGTGTGTGTGTGTGTGTGTGTGTGTGTGTGTGTGTGTGTGTGTGTGTGTGTGTGTGTGAGTGAGGGTGTGAAAAGCACTGTAAAGCACTTTGTGCTACATTACAATGTATGAAAAGTGCTCTATAAATAAATTCTGATTGATTGATTGACCATTTTGTATAGCTTATTTAAAATACTACTGAACATCCTATTAATAAAATTACTCTTTATAGTCATATTAATCCTACATCACTGAAACACTTGTAACTTGTGCAAAATTGGCCATTTATTTTCTCTGTTGTTTGTATTACTTTTAACTAAATGCATACTTCTGTCGAGGATGGTTACTGTTCATTGTATGTAGAATTTAATCATGACTAATCTATTTTGAAATGCTGCAAAAAATCAGTCATTCAACACAAGCAGTGTAGTGATGTCAACTCAAACTATTCCTTAAAAGCCCTGCGACATGAATAATTGTTCACTTCAAGCATGGAAGTCAAGTTGTTTTACTGCAATAAATGATGTTATTCTTAGGTTAACTCTTTCTCTGAGGAGCCTGTCTATCCTTCTAATGATGATATTCTTCCTACTGTGCTGGTTATTGTATTTTAATACAACATTTACAGGGGGGAAAAGCGGACCCTAACCCTAACTCTAACCCAGCGAGAACAACAAACCATCCCGACACCACATCATGAGGCTAACTAACGCTAGCTCTGTCACTTACAGTCCGGGCAGCAGCCGTTGAACGGCATCCTGCAGATCCCGCAGTTTTCATCGTTGGCCACCCACAACCAGGAGGCCACCCCGTTCCACTGTCGGATCTTCACCTTCATCCTCCGAGCCTGTCGAGAGCAGAGACACTTAACACACTCGCATATGAACCAAGGCGGCTAACGTTAGCATGTGAGCTAAAGTTGACAGATCATTTCTGGAGCTGGCTGTTATTATATACAACATGAAACCTTTAATCATTTACCGGGCAGCGTCTCACGTCTCCTTCACTTATCCAACAGTTATAGTTGAGTTATAATGTTTCCGTGCGAACGAGATATCATTACATGACCGGTTTGTTGAGAGACAGCAAAATGCATTTAAAAGATGACCCGGGTAAATATTCCCGTTTCTTCTTCTATTGCAAGTGTGACCGGCTGTGTGCTGCGATGTGAGGGCAGACGCTGCCCTCTACAGTCCATCTGGGAAAACGCTTTTTCAAGAAACACGTCTTTAAAAAAAATAAGCATGAAATAAAAAACAAAAATATGTCAAATATACACACACAAACACACCTACACTGAGAAAAGAATGTCCATAGATAATAGATAGATATTTCTTTCTTTATTATTTATTATTTTTACATTTATTTTTGTATTTATTCTGTGCAGAGACAGTGAGAGATTTGACTATTCTCAAAGCTAGAGTCAGACTTCAGGATTGAAATCCATTTACAAAGAATAGTGGTCTGATAACACTTTATAATAACCATCATATTTTATACATATACATTTGTAGTTAACTAAACTTCAGTTAGTAGTTCACTGATCACAAACAGTGAAATGCTTTATGAACCATTCACCAATCAATTATAAAGGTTTATAAACACCTGTTATCAGTAATCCAATAGAGGACCATAGTATTTATCAGCCATTTACAAAGTAATAGAAATTGAAGATCATTTATAAAGCATTTATTGTTTGTTAACAGTAAACTAACTGTGAACTTGAGTTTATTTAACTAAAAAGTTACCATTTATTAATGATGGTTATTAAAAAGTGTGGATACCACTCTAAAAGCAAAGTGAGGGATATGTGGAAGTTGCTTCCACGTGTCCCTCACTTGCCCCCTTTCCTTGCGTCTCTGTCCCGCCCACCGAGGATTCGTGGGGAAGAGGAAAATTGGAAAAGAAAGGAAACAAGGAGACCTGTTTTAAGACAAATGCAACGTCATGTGAAGCGACATCCGTTTCTGATTCAGGCTGCAGCTGATCACAGTTGGGTCTGCTGTCAGTCGACTTTAACAGCTGTGTAGACGTCAGATCGACTGAAGCCAGAAATTCCATTACCTACACCGATCAGGCATAACATTATGACCTCTGACAGGTGAAGCGAATAACACTGATTATCTCTTCATCATGGCACCTGTTAGTGGGTGGGATATATCAGGCAGCAAGTGAACATGTTGTCGTCAAAGTTGATGTGTTAGAAGCAGGAAAAATAAGCAAGCATAAGGATTTGAGAGAGTTTGACAAGGCCAAACTGTGGTGGCTAGATGACTGGGTCAGAGCAGCTCCAAAACTGCAGCTCTTGTGGGGTGTTTCCGGTCTGCAGTGGTCAGTATCTATCAAAAGTGGTCTGAGGAAGGAACAGTGGTGAACCGGCGACAGGGTCCTGGCCGGCCAAAACTCACTGATGCACGTGGGGAGAGCAGGCTGACCCCTGTGGTCCAATCCAATAGACGAGCTACTGATGTTCAAATTGCGGAAGAAGTTAATGCTGGTTCTGATAGAAAGGTGTCAGAACACACAGTGCATCACAGTCTACTGTGTATGGGCTGCATAGCCACAGACAAGTCAGGGTGCCCATGCTGACTCCTGTCCAATGCCGAAAGCGCCAACAATGGGCACGTGAGCATCAGAACTGGACCACAGAACAATGGAAGAAGGTGGCCTGCTCTGATGAATCATGTTTTCTTTTATGTGGTTGGCCGGATGCGCGTGCGTCGCTTACCTGGGGAACACATGGCACAAGGATGCACTATGGGAAGTAGGCAATGCGCTGTGCCCCAAAACAAAAATGGTTCAGGAATGGTTTGAAGAGCATAACAATGAGTCTAAAGTCTTTCGAAGGCCGATCTCTGGAGACACACAACAGCTGGATGTGTATCTGCTTTCCTGTCTGGTTTTGTGGTTTATAGTATTTCAGTTCTTGTTCCATTCTCACAGTGTTATCTCTCATTAGACATGTCGGGATGTGCTGCACCTGCTGATATCCTGATTATTTATTTTTTGAAAACAAAGCTTTTGTTAAACTCATTAAACTTTATCTGGATTTCCTACTTTTTTTCTACTTTTTTTTTCAAACCCACAACCTTAAAGTTCAAACTGCACCTGTGGTTTGCTGCATGTAACCTGTTTAACAAACAGCTGCACGTGAATAACAAGCTGCAGTCTGATCTATACACTGTGTATTTCATACTGTGAACTGTGTATTTCATACTGTGTACTGTGTATTTATACTGTGAACTGTGTACTGTGTATTTCATACTGTGTACTGTGTATTTATACTGTGTACTGTGTATTTCATACTGTGTACTGTGTATTTATACTGTGAACTGTGTATTTATACTGTGAACTGTGTATTTCATACTGTGAACTGTGTATTTATACTGTGTACTGTGTATTTCATACTGTGTACTGTGTATTTATACTGTGAACTGTGTATTTATACTGTGAACTGTGTATTTCATACTGTGAACTGTGTATTTATACTGTGAACTGTGTATTTATACTGTGTACTGTGTATTTCATACTGTGTACGTATAAGTGTAGCCTACAACAGCATTACTTCCTGAGACTTGATTTTCATCACATTTTTAAAAAAGTGTCCAATCAACACGGTATTCACATTTATATTTCTTTGTTTATTTCTTTGTTTCTCAGAACGTGTTTTTCTTTTAGCAAGTAATTACATTAGCCTAGCAATCAAGCTTTAAATTGATGATTTTTTTTTATATCCGCCAGCACATCAAATTTTATCCTCTCACTATTCTTATTTATTCTATTAATTTTTTTTGTTTTAGTTAGGCATATTTTCTTCCTTTTTCTTACATTACAAAGTACCAGTGCTTTTCATACGTGTTTTCATGCCTCCTCGCTGCAAAACAGTATCAGTACTGCACTTGTTTTGTAACTGCTAGTAGAGTCCACAGCAACACTTATAGTACTCTAGATGTAACTTTGTTCATTTTTATTGTTTGTTATTATTTTTTCAGAATACATCATAATTTGTTCCTCTGCTGCTCCTACCATCAAGCTTCTCAGCTGTTTTTTTTTTAGCTGTAAACCTGTACTATTCAATAAAGTTTTATTGAGAAAAAAGGGGCGGGACTTATTTATAATCGTCACTTCTGCGAACTACGCATGTTCCGCTAGTTTCAACGTCACCGCGCCACGAGAGACCAGCTGATAAACAGTCGAGTCTCACCGCCGAAAGTTCTTTGTTCATTTTTCAGACTTAGCTCCAAGCTAAAGCAAAGCTAACATGATGTCTGATAAGATGAACATGTCTCTGGACGACATCATCAAGCTGAACAAGAAAGGAGGCAGCGGCCGAGGAGGAGGATCGTCCAGGTCGGGTGGAAGTTCAGGTCGGGCCGGTGGATCGTCGAGGCCGGCGCGGAGTCGACAGAACAACTTCAACCGCGAGAGGAACAACAGATCCACACCGTACACCAGGGTATGCAAGAGAAGCCGCTGAAAGATAAACGGAAAAGGAATTAACACGATGAAATGTTTTATAATCCTGTCTTCGTAGCTTATCGGTCGTTGCTAACGTTACGTGACAATGGACTTCCCCTAACTGTGGTAAATGCCGTAAACAGAAACACGGAAGAAGCTAGAAACCCTGAATGAACTCAAAGAAATGCTGCGTGAACACATTAGGATAGAATAACTCCTCAGCGGTGGAAAGCGTTCCACTTTGTACGAACGGCATCGACCCGAAACACTCGTTCAGTGAAGTCAGCGTCTTAAAACATGGCCTCGTGCGACTGGCCCGGATGGATTTTCGCTCAACAACATGGCTGCTGCTGTGTCTGAGGATACTCTTTCGCAAGTTGTCCCTTTTGAGTTGTCAGGTGAAGAGGATCAGCCACATGGCGCCAGTGTCCTTTTTAATATAAATTATCATACATTTTTCCTTTTTTTTTTTTTATGATTTGAGATGAAAACTTTTGGAGAACGTAAATCTCAAATGGTCACAGAGAGAAAGCTGTTGCTTCAACAAATCCTTATTTTTTTTGAGGAACAATAAGGACTGTTTTTATTTGCTCAGACGTTCTTCATTTGTCCCGGGAGAAAAGCCATCTTTTTGTAAAAAAGAAAAAATAAAACAACTTTTTTTTATTTTTATAATGGAACCCTCTCCTCTCTCTTGGTATCATCTCAACAAGCCTCCAGGCATGACCCCTTCAGTGCTTCACATGTCACTTATGTTGAAATTTTTGGTCAAGTATTATCCATCTGATCAGCACTTCTACCATTGTGTTGTATTAAATGTTTCCCTGGACACATGGAACTTAAATCCAGTATTGTCTTTTGTTGCCTCCTCACAGCCCAGAGAGTTACCAGACAAATGGCAGCATGATATGTTTGAAGAGCAAGAGCACCCTGGCGGACACAGAGGACTGAGTGCAGGAGCAGAGAGAAGCGTGGAAGACAGTGGCAAGCTGCTGGTTTCCAATCTGGACTTTGGTGTCTCTGACACAGATATTAAGGTACGTTTATTTACTGAACCCCATGAATCCCCTTGGGTAGCATCACTGGTTGTAATCATGGCTGACAATTTTCATTTTCTCCCCAGGAGTTGTTTGCAGAGTTTGGGGAATTGAAGAAGGCATCTGTACACTACGACCGGTCTGGTCGCAGCAAAGGGAGCGCAGACGTTCACTTTGGAAATAAGGCGGATGCACTCAAAGCCATGAAGCACTATAACGGTGTCCCCCTTGATGGTGAGGTTTCTGTTCTCATTCTGCAACAGCATGTAGTACCGTGGTGCCTTTTTAAAGAAGTATTAATGAAACGTTTTATTTGATGTTTTTAGGCCGCCCCATGAAAGTCCAGCAAGTGGTCTCAGACGGCGACACACAGAGTAGACAATCCACACAAAGGTGAGTCTTGTTAAAGCAGGATGCACTCTGAATACAGGCATATACTATACTCCTTGAGTTCGGGGAAAATATGTGATTGTGAACTGGCGTGAGACAATTGACAGACATTAATAAATGAGCTTGGGGTCACAGCAGGTACATGCTAGCAATCGGCGGTTGTCGGGTCACTGCAGCATGAACATGATATGGTTTTATCTAAAATGTCAGGTCTTCTCATTTCTGCAGTTCAAACAGGGGCTTTGACCGGAGCAGGCTTGGGCAAGCTAAGTTCGAAAGGAGTGAAAGGAGTGAACGAAGCGACAGGAGCGAACGGAGGCAAGGTAGCGGCGGTGGAGGTTTCAGAGGACGGGGAAGGGGAAGAGGAAGGGGCAGTGGTAACAGACCCCAGCTTTCTGCCGAGGAGTTGGATGCCCAGTTGGATGCTTACAATGCCAAGGTATGTTCTCAGGCTGCATATAATTATTTTACTCTGTTTTCAGGACATGCTGTGAACAGTTATTGCTCATTTCATAATAATGATTCTTATATTTCCCTTTCAGATGGACACCAGTTAGAAGAACTCAGAGGATGCTGCTCCCTTCTTTTTTGTCTTTTTTCTTTTTAAAAAAAAAAAAATCTGGTTAATCAAATATGATGTATCAGATCTTTTTACACGTGTTTTGAAGCCATTTTTCTGTATGGACCATTACATTCTGTTTTTAATATTTTAAGATATCTTTGAAGCCATGTTTTCTGGTTATGTTTTAAGTTGATGATTTTTCTCCTAGACCACCAGCCCCCCCCCCCCCCATTTTTTAAAAATCACATAAATGGTTTGACAGACTGTTTAATGTATTGTTAATTATTGTATTATTGTAGTAATAGTACAGTCATTTGGTATTGTATACTTGACATATGGGCATATTTCAAAGAGTTTTGTACATAAATGATTATACTGAATCGTCTCTCTGGTGTTTGCATTTAGCAGTTTCTCTTCCTGAGACTGAAAGTGTCTTTGCTCTTCACTGTGACAGTATTTGCATTTTAGAAATGAATGAAATCCAAATGTGACTAAATCAAAACAGAATTGTGCCATATTTTTGCTTTGGTGTATATTTGTTAATATTGTCTGTAATGATATTACTAAAGTCAACCTTGGCTATTCAGATGCTTTAAGCAGGAACAAAAAAGTACTGCTGAAGCCCAGTTTAATGAGAGGCTATTTTGCTGAATTGTGGCCACAAGCAGCAATTACTGGATAAAGATGAATGATAAACTATGTTGAAGTGATGGAATCAAGTTAATCTACTCAAGTTTTGCACTCAAGTGCATTTTTGAGGTACCTGTACTTGAGCATTTCCTTTTTGCTAGTTTAAACTTCAACTACAGCATTTTGGAAGTGAATATTACTTTCTAGCTACATTTATTTGATAGTTTTAGAATTTAGATACTTTATGGATTGTGTTCTGCATTTTTGAATTATTTTGTCAGCAATCAAACATTTAAATAAACCACAATATTAATCAGAAAAATGCTGAGAATTGGATTCCATAATTGGCCAGGAGGGCAGGTCTACCCATGCTATACAGTACAGGCTATATGTAAATATGTGTGAATTGTACTCATCCTCCTACTCTCAACACTTGAGTATATTAAACATGATACCTGAAGACATTTATTCAAGTACTATTTGAAAGGGTGACTTCGAACCTTTACCAAAGTAAGATGTTTAATCCACATCTTAACTCTTATAAGTGCAATATGTAAGAATTTTAGTTAAATGTTCTAAAAATGAATCAAAATTATCAATATAATGTAAAGAGTAGTTCTGGTTTTATAATGTGTTGTCTTGTTGACATATCTACTGAGGTTAGCATGCTAACCAGCTAGACTTGGTCTGTTCAGGTCAAAGCCTCTTGTTCCAACAGTTTAAACAACACTCCCCAGCACTCTGAGCTCCCAGCCTGGACAGCTAACTGCACGGCTAACTGGGCAAATTAGCAACTACAATTTGCATTTAGTAGTACTATGCTGCCCCCAATATCTTTTTAGTATGAATGACAGGTGGTTTCTTTCTCACATATTGCGCGTGAAGACACTTGACTAGAGCCACGATGACTTGTCTGTGACCGTGTAGTCTTTTGCTGGCTCACAGTTTTTCATTGATTTAAAGTGATGGAAAAAGCCTTGCTCAGCGACAGCAACATCTAGCCGTGTCTGAAGTATGAAGTACAACTTCAACAGTTTTGATTCAGCACAATCAAACAATTTTATGTTAAAATACTTAACAGATGTTTACGTCATCCCAATTACAAGCAATATAAACAGCATATATGGTTAATATTTGCTCTTTACCTTTGTTAGATCACAATTATGAATTAAAGTGCTACTCGTGATGTTTGTTTTGTAAAATGTGCTAAAAAAAAGAAAATCAAGATGTGAGTGGAGGAAATTCAACACATTTCCAAATGAAGCAAGGTTTTTCAGAACTATTGATTTTTATTTATTTGGACTTCTTTAGAAATTTAACCCATTCAGGTCAGTTTACACAACACAAGCTGATGGTGATGTGGGTCGAGTAGATGGGGCACCAGCATTCTCCTCCTGAGTCCTCCTCATGATGGCTGTAGAGCAGGGGTCACCAACCTTTTTGAAACTGAGAGCTACTTCATGGGTACTGAGTCATACGAAGGGCTACCAGTTTGATACACTCTTCTGAAATAACAAATTTGCTCAGTTTGCCTTTACTTATATATGATTATTAATGATTAATGATACTCATCAATGTGAAGACACTGATCACCTTAATGATTTCTCACAATGATTATCAACAACGACTGGGAAACAGATAATACCAATATTTAATTTTCATTTTTAGAACAGGCCTGAGGGCTACTCATGTGGTCCCTGGGGGCTACCTAGTGCCCACGGGCACCGTGTTGGTGACCCCTGCTGTAGAGGAACCTGTTCCTGGAACGTGTTGTGTTCTCTGGATGTGAGGTCGCACCAGTACCTGCAGTTAGTCAAGAAGAGGCGTCTCCTCTGGAGCTTCCCTCTGTTCCATTCTGGTTTCAGTGCGACCCAGATGACAAAGGCGTTGTACGCAGAGATTTCCAATATGTCAAAGACTATCACCGGTGGCCAGTGTAGGGTCCTACTTTTGCAGCTGTAGGTAGTCACCAGCTTGTCCATGTTGTCCACCCCTCCTTTGGTGACATTATAATCCATGATGATCTCTGGTTTTTGATGCTCCTGGCCACATATTCTCCCATCCCTGTGCAGTGTACTCATGAGTACTCACCACATTCTTGCCTTTCTTTGACAGGCTGGTCCTGAGGCTAGCTGCTGACAGGATGGTCCCAGGGCTCGTCTTCATTTTGGACATAGCTGATGCTCAATCTAATCCTTTTTTTCCAAAGTCACTGTCAGAAATGTGATCCTCACATTCTGAAACCTCTTCTTCTACATCATCATCAAAAGATTCTCTGTCTTCCAAAATCAATTGCAAGGCCCCATGAGACTATTTTGGCCATCTTGATCAGCATAAGGAACCACACTGGCAACGCTATATCTATTTTTTTTACTCCCAATTTGCACCGGGGATAGGGTATAAGCAAATAAAGACAGTGAGGGTGTACAGTGTGTGGTCATTGAAAATGTTTTATGATATGTTCTTCACAGAATGAGCCAAGGCGAGTGAGTCTGAATTTGGAGAAAAACATTAATCGTATCATTTTTCTTTTGATAAACAGTGAAAACGGGTCCCACAGACCCGACCAGCATACAAGGGTTTAATGAGACATTTTAATACCTCACAGTCACAATAACTCAACTCAATATGAGAGGCGAACTTTTGGAGCACGCGGCACCGCACTGTACGTCATGAGCGTGCGGCGTGCGCGGACCTGTTCATGGAACCATGTTGCGCGGGCGTCGCGCGGGGCGGCGCCGTTCCCTTGTTCGCCATACTTGCACAGGAGCCCAGAGCAACGAACGCACTTACTGCAAAGGCACCTGAAATCACCACTGCAGATAATATTACGGTAGGTGTTGTCGGTTTTAAGGACAGCTACCAGCACAATTTATAGAGCACTGCTAACCGGCGCGCACCGCCGTGACCGTACTGATTACACTACAGCTCTCCAACTGATGATAACTTGTCAGGCTAACGTTAGCCGCTGGCTCTGGTTAGCCCGGCTGAATTGTTCAAAGCAAGCGAACTAGCCACTTGTCTCCCTCATCAGTCCCACCCTGTATGAGAGGGTCGGCGCCAAGGCAAGTCGAACCCCATTGTTGAGAATAAAGCAATTTAATCACTCTGGCTACTTAACTTTTGTGTGCATTCGTCGCACTGTCGTGCTGTCAAAAGCGGTATGTTAGCCGGTTCTGTGAGAAGATGCCAGACTACAGAGGGACCGTTAGCTAACAGTTAGCAGCCACAGACTGTTATTCTAACGTTATACCGCTATGGTAGCTGCGGTTAATTTAGCTCCTTGACACATTATAATTCAGTAGCATTTGGAGGAAAAAAAAATACAAACGTGTCATCACATCTTACTACTCTCTAGCAAATATTGCTTTATTTGGTTACAAGTATTTCTAAAAGCTGTGATTTGCAACATTGATGTGCTAGTAAAGACCTAGATTACACCTTTATCACAATGGGAAAACATGAGTATGTCTTTACAGCTGTGCAGTTTAACGTTAAATTCCGCATTTGTTCTTGTATTAGTGCAGCAGGAAGAGAAAGGGTTGGATGGATCGTGCCGTTGCACTGCTGTTTGTTGTTCAATACTAAAATAGATCTACTCAGAAGAAACCCAGGTCAGACAGATGAAGTAAACTTCAGTCAAACAGTGAGTCAGTCAGACTCCTGTACTCTCCCTCTGTGTATGTGAATTTGAAGTTTCTAGCTTCCTGTCTTGTTCAGGGAGCAGTTTGCCTGCTGAATGCTGCTTCCCCCCTCCAGCTGGGTGGGGTGAACCTGTCAAGTTGATCCCAGTGCAATCCTGAAATTCCTCGATGTTGATGTTGTGCATGACAGGACTTTATGGGACCTCTTATATTACTCAAAGTCAACTCCCTCTTATGCGTGTGCCTTTGAGCCCATTTGAACTGGAGAAACAAGGCTCACAGGGTCAAGTAGAACAGGATAATCAAGATATCATAATTTCTTTTAGCGATTCATTAAAACCAACGTTCTGCTACTACAGCCATGTACATGATCCCTGTCCATCGAAAGAGAAGATGAATCTCCTGGTGTAACACAACAGCGACAGATAGTTTATTGCCAGGAGTTATATAATGCATTCAGTCTGAAGACCCCTCCCCCACCAGCACCTCCCCTGTCACAACAGACATCCTTGATCCAAATTTTGCAGCTATCAAATTTAGTTATGCAAAAAACCTGGAGTTTGTTTTGTGATCAAAGAAGTCCCCCAGATCATCAAAGCTATTAGACCGTGTTCTGACACGTTAATGGAGACAGCCAAGAGCTCCTTAGTTGGCAGATATTACACCTCTATTGCTTGTAGACATTCCTCTTTAAGTTTGGGCAGGTCAGAGAAGAGACAGAGGGAGATGTATGCTCACTTCATACCAAAGATAGGGATCTGTAGAGTGATAATCACAACAGCCTTTACGGATGTTGACAGAATTATTGGAGTATGACTAGAGCTTGACTGATATATGTAATTCGGCTGATATTGCCTATCACAGATATATTGTTATCTGCCTCTATGTTGTTTGATAAGTGCTGAAATGAAGACAATTTGTGTAAAGATCATTGTGCTGTATTTTATCATCAGTGCTGTGATGTTATTTTGCATAATAAATATTATTGATAAAATGTAAAATGTCCTGCCTCTGTTGCATATCTTTGACACAAGTGTTTGATAACCACAGTGAGGCATTGTTGCAAGAAAAAAAAAGTGTGTGTTTCAACCTTTATATCAATTTTGGAATTTTGTATGAGTGTTATGGTAGCTCAAGATGGACAACATCTCATAGCTGTTTTTGCCAATTGCAATCGACATTTGAATGCAATATACAGTTGGTTGTGCAGCCCTACTATCAATCAGGCCACGTCCACAGTTTACTTTGCACTGTGGTTGAAGGTGGCTGCTGAAAGCATCTAGATCTGCCAGTGGTTGCTGTTGTTGTATAAAGTGTAGTAGGTCAGGATTAAAGCTTTATCACTGACTTTAAACTGTTTGGGGCAGATGAAGGTAAAATGATCTCAAAGTTATATTTATGTATAGGTGAATGCATGTCTGCAACTAACAGATTTTCTTTATAATTAGTTATATCATATATCAGTTAAATGTTGAGTCAGAAAATAGAAAAAAATAATAATATAAATAGTAGCAAAATTTTGCTTGTTTTGCTCAATCAAAACTCTAAATGGATTATCATAGTAGTATGTAACGGCTTCAGAAAAACAATTATTTCATTATCAATAAACCTGCTAATTGTTTTTCTTGAAATTGTGTTGTTTGGAATAGTTTGAAATGGTCATCACAATTTACTGAAGCCATAAATAGCATCATCAAATGTTTGTTTTATTCAACCATCAGTCTAAAAGTGTACACATACATACGATAGAGGAAAGCAGTAAATCCAGACATTTGAGAAGCTGGAGTTACAGAATGTATGGCATTGTTTCCTTTACAAAACAAGGACTTGATTGATTGATTGATTGATTGATTGATTGATTGATTGATTGATTGAAAATGGTAGCTGGTCAATTTTCTGCTAATTAGCTAATGGTTTCAGCTTCAGCTAAATGTAAAATGTCTTCTGGTGTGTCTTTAGTATTACATGGGCCTATATTTCCATGTGTTCATGCCAGCTGAATAGCTGCATATTTGGCACTCCACTGAAGGATTAGGCCCAAATAGAGTTTACATCCTTAATTTACTCTGTTGGTTTTTCCACATTACAGCAATTTGGTATTGTACACAGACCCTCCCATTAGGTTTCTCCTGCAGCAGCAGAGAAAGAAATATTGTCATGATTATGAACAGTATCAAAACTGCTGCAGCGATTAAAGATAGACAACCAACAGTAAGTTGGAGTAGGAGAATGAAAGTTTTTGAAATGGATACAAACAATAATGATTCAAATTCTGCACTGCATTTTTAGAGTCTTAACATGGTTTATGAGCCTGCTGTGTCAGTGAAGTACTGCTGGTGGGATGGCATTAATGGGAATGTCAAGTCTTTTGGCATAAACAAAGTTCTTCCTGCTTTTGTTACTCATTGTATTTTAGCAAAGTGACTTCCAACATTGACCTCCCTTGCAAGAGATGACACTTCTAAAGAGGATTACAGAATGAACAACAAGCTTATTTGCTGTCAAAATGAAACTTAAACCCATTGGCTTAGTTATTTCTTGATATGAATGGAACCGGTTTCCTTATCCAGTGTTTAATGTGTGCAAGTAATCTTGTACTTAAGATTGTTTTCACAAAATGGTAAATTTCCACGCATACAAAAAAATCTGCCACTTTGCCACTTTATACAGGAAGACAGTCAATCAAGGGAACTTAACAATAAAATACAGTAGATGGTTCCTTTTGGCTTGGGCCCTTGAATTTTGGCCCTCAAAGGAGAAAAGTTTGGGCACCTTTGGCCTAAATGATGGTAGGCCTGAGAGGACCACACCTTCTCAGGGGGTTGTGTATCTTGTGATACATGACTCCTCATTCATAACTCCCTAGCGGTGATGATGTTATTTCAGAGAAATTTATTCAGATGGTGTCACAGAGTTTAGGTCATCAGCAGCAGCAGCAGCATAAAGAGAATGGCTGCTGCTGCCTTATGAGCACAGCTCATAGTCTCACACCAGAGCAGCTACAGATCTAGTCGGCTGGACACTTTTCATCAGCCTTCCTTATCGGCATTATTGTTGCGGTTATTTGTTTATCCTGTGACTTTCAACCTCTTTTGCCAGAGGCAAGTGTCCATGAGGAATACAGGAAGAATTCAGTGTGCTGTGTTTAAAAATCTCTGTATTTTTATTTTATTTTTATGTGTCCCCACTCTGTCTCCAGACATGGCTGAGGATGAGGCGACTCCAGAGCAGCTAGCAGCCATTGCCGCCGAAAACGCGGAGCCAGAGGCGGTGAACTACAAGCCACCAGCGCAAAAGTCTGTAAAAGAGATCCATGATCTGGATAAGGATGATGAGAGCCTACGCAAATATAAGGAAGCCCTGCTTGGCTCTGGGTGCTCTGAGGCTGGTAATGGATTGCGTGCACGTGTGTGCGTGTGTGCGTGCGTGTATGTGTGTGTGTGTGTGTGTGTGTGTGTGTGTGTGTGTGTGTGTGTGTGTGTGTTTAAGAGAGAGGATAAGAGAGATGGTAGAGAGTCCTAGATCCCTCTTCCTGTAGGACACCTTCCATTTCTGCTTTGAAATAACCTGATCGTTATTGATCATAAAGGTTTCTACAATGTACTGTTCAGGTGAATCATAGTATTACAGTTTAGTATCATGGTATTTAGTTTTTAATGTTTTATATCTTTTTTCAACTAACATTTTGAAACTGAACAATTTTTAGTATTAAATTTATTAGAACTGTTTATTCAAACTTTCTCTTTCTCCCCTTAGTCCCTCCCACCCTCTCAGGGAAAAGTTACAGTGAGTGTGGCTTTGTAACATTTGTAAAATAGAGTTTGGTAAGGACACAGTCCTTAATTTGAGTAAAAAAGCTAGCAGTTAGGTGTCCCTGATATTGAGACCTTGAGAGAGGCTATATGGCTTTTTCAGGGCTGATACCGATTATTAGAAATCAAGGTGACTGAAAACCAATATTGGGACTGCTTTTCTTCACAGTAAAAACAAAAACCCTCAAGTACAATTAACTCCGGTATTGTTCTTAAGTACAATTTTCAGGTACTTTAGTGCTACTTTATGCTACTTTATACTTTCTCTACACTAATGTGTTTGATACATTTAGTTTCTCCTTACTTTGCATATTCTGATCATTCAGTGTTTATAGGTTATAAATTGTGACATGTTACCAATCAGATAGTGTCATGGGTGACATATTGTGTTAGAGGATGCTGCATCAAAGTTAAAGTAGCACATTTTTAAATTTGTCTATTTTATAGGCAATCTGACAGAAAAAATTATGAAGAAAAATATATCAGCCCAATAATCGCCCAGGGCTGATAATCCATCTGTGGGTCTAGGTGCAGTACCGAGTGTTGGTCACCTGCGTTTTAGCAGTGTTCAGAGCCCATTACACAATTACTATAGGTATGCATGTAGAACTGAATAAAATATACTTAATAGAATAGATACTTGAGTAAGATTGATGACAGGAAAAACATGTCTGAAACAGCTTCTGTGTAGATGAGCTGTAGTTAAATCAGCTGCTTCACAGCTTTCAATATCGAAACTGTTAAAACAATCATTTTATGCTCAGTTTAGAGAAACGACCAATGTGCAGCAATCACCTCAATGAATTCTAAATACAAGACTGGTCACTCTGATTGTATTTTATGAACAGCAAAAAGGTACGACCCAATCAAAGAATTGATGCAAAGTAGTATTCCTACTTCCAGAATACCTTTTTTAGCAGATGTAAACAGTACGGACATTGGCATGAGGAGATTAACCAGGTATCTGCAAAGACTTTATTTTCAGCAGATTAAACATTAGGAAGTTACAGCTGAGCAAATCTGCTGGTGAAGTGGAAATCAGGTGTCATCTGTCACCTCATACAGCTTGTCAGTTCACTGTTAATTGTGCAAGTCATAATGTGAAAATGTTTTAATCATTCAGCTGTAGAGTTGTAGCTGAAGTTTGTGAGGTAAAGTAGTTCAAGGCTCATTTGTTTCAAAGCATTTGTGTTTTGACAAAATGAGCTCAACATGTGTCTTAGAAAAATAGAAAAGAAAACTTGATAGTATACAATAAGACTTGTATGTTAGTCATGTCAGAGTTGTTGTTACAATTTAGATGGATATTGACTTAGGGCTAGGTTACAGTTTAGGTTCATTTTCCAGATGTTCAAATCCTGTAAGCTAAATCAGACTTAAAGAGGGTACTCTGTGTATTCAATATGCATAGTCATGGCAACATCTGTGACCTTATGTTTTCTAGTATGATGATGACTGATAAATCAGTATGGTGTCTCTAAGTGAAGAGAAACGGCAGCATCAGTTGACTGAGAAGAAAGTAAAGTCTAATTAATGCAGAGACTGTCCCAACTACAGCAGAGCTGTCCTGATTTCAGCTCCCCTGACTCACTGTGACAGCTGCTTGTTGCAGGAAAAACAACCGTGTGCAGGTCTCTTGTACATGTTTGGATTCTGGTTCATGCATCTACACAAGTGTAAATTACACAAACACTTTTTACCAGCCATACCAGATGTTTTGAAAATTTGTATAGTATGAAGATAGTATTAGAAAGAAGTAAATGTTGGCGAATACACTGCACAGTCAAAGGTGTTTAATAAGAAGCTGTAATTATACAGTGCCTAATAATTCACCTCTGGAAAGGTATGTTTGAAAATGTCTGTTTCTCTGATCCTGTCTCAGATCCCTCTCTTCCCAATGTCCAAGTGACCCAGATGTGTCTGGTCTGTGAAAGCGCCCCAAACCCCCTGATCCTGGACCTGCAAGGTGAGTCCTTGTTGGGAACTATGAACCAACATTATCAGTGTGTGAAGAAACAACAGTGTTGATATTACTTCAAAGACGTATTGTGTTGAAGCGATGCCGTCTTTTCAAATCATTTGAGATCTCAGGGCTTCTAACTTGGGTTGTGCCAGCCATTATGAGGCCATTTAAGTTTTTCAGTTGTTTTTTACATTTGGAAAAAGTCTCCATCTGTTTCAGTTGTTTAGGAGAATGCTGCAATGCTGTTTTGGTGTGAAGATTGAGAAATGTTTTGTGGATTATGAAATTCCACTTACCGGTAACTTTTCAGCTGCATGGGCCTGAGTAGGTAATGTCTAAATTTAAATTATTGGGTAAAATTATGAACTCTTCATAAAACACCCTTCATTCAAACACAACAAAGAAGAAACAAGACTTACTAAATGGTTTCGACTGTTCCAACAGTCAACTCTTGTTTGCTCCGAATAAATATGAGTGCCCTTGGATCGTTTTCCCAGATTGTGTAGCTTGTGCATCATATTAGTCATAAGAAGCCTAGAATAGTTGAACTGAAGATCTGCTGTTTATTACTCCCAACACATTCAATAAATACATTAGCTACTATATTTTCCCAAGTTGAATATAGCGTCTGGGTGACAGCTGTATTTTGATTTTCATCCAACAGATGACAACAACTGACAGATTCATCTCTGAAGGTTTGAATCTGTGCTGAGCAGGCTTTAAATAAATATGGATTCGCTGATGAAGTAGAGGGTTATAGAGCAAGTGCATAGACAAGATTCTTTTTTAATTTGGCTGATGAGTGTATGCATGCACTTACGATACTCCCAGTGACCATATAGTGGTTAAGGCACCCGCCTCTGTAGCTGCTTGTGTCCCAGCTGGCCTAGATTTGAATCCACCCAGAACATTCTGTCCTGTGTCCAGCCCCCACCTGTTTCACTCTTGATTCTCCAATCTTCACAGCTAAAAATAATTACTTCCCACACTGTAAATAAAACTAAAACAGTTCAGTTTGACTGATTGTGGTTTGTTACATAATAATTTAAGTTTAACATCTCAGATAGCCCATAGTGATGCTGATATTCAGCTATTTAAAGAAAACTATTTTCAAAAATGAATATTCTGTACAGAAATATCCTGTCGTTCTTCCTGTTGGTAGGTGAAACATGTTGTGCTTTTTAAAGAAAATGCCTCAATGAGTCCTGGAGACTAAATATCAGACATTTTTAAATAGGTTTTTACAACTCCACTTATCTTTAGATCTAGCTAAAAGGCATAAAAGGGTATATTGTGACTGTAATGTTTGAATTGATATTGGAAAAAGAGACCTGCAAAGGTGGAACAGGTGATTGAAAACATTTGAAAGGTGAGCCATCTGTCTTCAAAGTAGAAATGGACTGCTGGTTCTCTCGCTGCCCTTTAAACACATTTATACATTTATATTTCAAGCAAGTTTGGAAGCCAGCTACAGTACATAACTGATATTTAAGCATTATTAATATTCAGAAATGTCATCCCATGTTCGAATATTGATACAAATATTGTAAGCAAGTAAGTAGTCTGAATAAATACTGTACAAAAGTTGTGGCAGTCATGAGGCTAATAAGAATAATGTTTGCATAGTAAATGTTTAACAGTAAATACAATTATATATGATTACAAAGTTTTGTGTACTGTGTGTTTAAAAACAGGAGCATCTAGCTTAATTCACTCCTGTAGGAGGCTACAGGTGAAGCTTAAAAGTACCTGTTCCTCCGTGGCGGAGGACTGGTGCATGATGGGTCCGTGATGGGTCATGGAAGAGTCCATGACTGGAATGGGATCCCCCGTGATGACATAGTGAATTGTAAGGCCCCTTGGTGCTATGTATGGAAACCAATTGCAATGGTTTATCTATCCACCAGGCGGAGCAGTGATGGTGGAAGCTGAATCATTACTGAAAGTGAAATTAGCTGATCTTACTGTATCATGGGCATACAGTATTTGACATGTGAGACTGTAATTCCCATACAGACCATATTTAATGATTATTAGGCTGCTATATCATGAGATCATCAATATTATGCTTCAGCTTTTTGTTTATCAGCTGTACTGCGTGAAAGTAATGTGGCTGGAGAATTAATGATTTAACAGGAAAGACAAAACAGCAGGTGCAGCATTCGCTGAGCACCTGACTATTATAGTGCAAGAAACGTTTTTTGTTTTTTATTGCAGTTATATAAATATAATTTGTACATTTGCAGATGCGTGCTGAAATCTGAGAGCAAACTTTTTTTTTCCCACAGTGATCATGTTATTTTTGATAGACTGTATAATTTTCTGTTATTTTTATAAAAAAATTCCACACACAGTGGCAGATGATAAAAGAGATGCAATCAGTTTATAAAAGTCTGTTCACAACCATCCTCTGCATATCTTGGGAGGTGACAGAGGCCAAACACATCATTAGCATTACAGTGCACCTCTTTGTTCTTATTCAATGGGCATCCCAACAGGTCTCCCAGCCCCCAAGCTCATCTGGCAGCTGCAGGGCCGTTGAATCAACTAGAGAATTTTGTCCCGCATTTTGTCAGCGTGCGTCCACAGACACAATGAGGACAGACAGATCTCGAGAGCGAGAGCTGCCACACGTGCTCTCTAAACTCAGATCAAACTGTCTGTGCTGATAACGCATAAACCAAGATTCTGTTACTACACTGCCTTTTCATCCCCTAATATGCTATGAGGAACAATTTTCTTGTAGCACTTTGCTAAAATAGAGAAAGCATGTGACCTGGAAGTCCCCGCCAGTGTGTCTCTGTACAATGAAAGCGGAGGCTATAATCTCTGATAAAACTGTAAAACAAGTAGGTGAAGGGAGAAATATTTCACTTCTCTTGGCACTCACCCTGCCTCCTGTCATCTCATAAGATGACAGCAGGCAGGGTGAGTATACATAGCAAGAGACCACCGGTCGGTCTCTAACCCTGGGTCTCTGTAGGGAGTCTGTTTCGCACACCCTACCAACTGATTGACTGATTTCATGTGCGAAACACTACACTACACTCCACTCACTAATCTGCCTGCACACTATCAACTAAACCTTAACATCACAAGTTTCACATGCGAATGTTCAGAGCTGTCGTAGAACCAATCCCGGGGTTTGTTTATAATAACATCTTAGAAAATAAAATTGTCTTTTTAATTGATTTAAAATTCATATTTGATGCTGTTATATCTCATTAATATCACTTCCACTATTGTTCAT
>CAEMYA010000258.1:543130-568384 GCA_903131615.1 Diplodus sargus | reverse complement strand
CAAACCTGCCGAACCTGTCGGAGTCGCTCCAGCTCCACTTTGTTTTGGCTGAGCTGCAGTTCCATCTCCTGCAGCTTGTCTTTTAGAGCCAGGTTCTCCTGCAGTACTTTGAAGTACAGCTAGCGGGAAACACATGCACAGCACAGAGCATCAGAAACTGAAGATAATATTATCTTTTGAATGCTTCTATTGTTGTGTCATGCACACAAAATACTTAACTCTCATGGGTTAACACAACACCAAAAGTGAAGTTACATTGGTCAAACATTTCATTTAATTACAAAATTCCAGATTATTTTGCAGCTAAGTATTAAACTATTATTGTGCTTTTTCTCTCTCAAGATTGACAAACAAAACCACGTTCAAAGCAAAAGCAAACATGGAGGACATTTTAGTCAAAAGTACATCCATTACATGTTGTTGACAGGGCAGCGAAAGAAAAAAGCGAACCTCATTCGCAATCCACCAAGCTTGCACAACAAAGTCTGTCCTCAACTATAGTGGCTTTAAACTGTTCTGGAAAATGAATGACAAATTGTTCAAATATATGTGCAGTTGGAAATAGCTTGGGTGATGCTCCAGTAAAGCCTGTTTCTGTTCATTTTTCTCTAGAGCCTGTTGGTTATCATTCCTGTCCTGGTTTGTCTCGCTCTAGGCCCTCACTTGTGTTATTCAGGTATGTGTGAGCTTTTCTGTGAGAGGAGGGTCAGACACGTACCGTTCTGTAGTCACCAGGCAGATCTCCCAATTGACTCTCACTGCAGAGAAACATGAGACACTGTCAGAGAATCCTCCACAGAAACAAACTATTACATATTTATCTAGTTAAAAACGTACCGCTGTGTCCTGGAAACAAGACTACATTTAGTTCCAAACTCAAACAGGCAAATGCACAAACAAATTCAGAGAAGCCTTTTTTAAACAATCTTTCCATGCAGCTCCTCAAAAACCTTCAACTTGACAACTTAAAAGGTCACACAAGTCAGAATATGATCAGCCTGAATCCAGTTTAATGTTTCTGTCCACTGTGCTGATTGATGTGCATGCAGACACAAATGTGCTGCGGAGGGCTTTTAGGACTGGGACCAAACACAAGACAATAACAACACTCACTTGTTAGGAGTGTTACTGTTTGTGTCGTCCGAATGAGCATCCTCATCTTCATTCTGCAGAACAAAAAGGTTCAGTTTGTCAGCTACAGAGCACTGCACTTTGGGCATGAGTTTACCAGCAGTGTCAGCTGAAATAATACACACCACAGGGCAAATCATTTCACACGAATCTGATGTTCAAAGATGACTAAAACCTGGCAGCTCTGTTGTAGGTTTCTGATAAACATTATTACGAAATCATCTTAAGCATGTAGAATTTAGTAGTTCTCAGGCACATTGTATTCATTATACCATCAACCATTTGCTTTTCCTCTTTTGTTTCCCATCAAGTAGCTTTAAAGTTGTTTAAATCATCATATTCAACACTCTGATAGTCTCATTTGCTCTGTATCCGTTTGAACCAGCATTTTATTAAAGGTGTATGATATTCACACCGATATTCACATACTCAAACCTGCCACTGCATGTTTTTTAAACTGTAACTCAAATAGACATCTTTTACACACCTCTAAGCATCATTTTATACACATTTCCCTTATTTTAGCCTGACATATGTGTTATCTTTGGAAAATTAGGAATCACCACCAGAGCTCAAAATCAATTTTAAAACGAGGTTTGGCTGCACAGCATGAGTTTAAGGAGGTTTAAAAGAAAGCTTAAATTCTTTTGGTGGTAGAACTATAACACATGCCAGTCTACCAGTAATTTCACTACACACATACATACATAAACCTCATGACTTCCAGTCAGCAAAGTTCTCTTCTTTGAAAAAAAGTGTTCGTATTGAATATTTAGTTGCATCACAACAAAGAGGAAGTGGTTTGGATGGCCTCTCCCCGACTTTCACACTCACACATAGCTGCAAAAAATGAACAAATGAAGGAACTGGTTTGCTGATGCCACAATTAAAGCAAGCCTTTGCAATGGGTTTTTGACACTGAACTGTCTGCCATGTTTGTGATGATGCAAGGTTGATATAATCTTTCTTACCTCTCCACCTGGCTGAACGATGCCCGTGGAGCGTCTCTCCCTCCTCCCTCTCCTCCTGTCCCTCACTCCAAGACGCCTATCTCCCTCTGGCTCCTCCTGCTTCACCGGGTCTGTATCTGAAAGACACGAAGGTGGACAAAAAAAACTCCTAAGGGACATTTGGTTGGGCAAAAAATCTTACTAGCCATGTCCTATGCCCCTGTGGATATTTAGAAGACAGTGAATATCATCTTGTTTCAGTGAGGCAGTAGCTCAGTTCAGGATTAATCTAAGCAGTCATCGGCTAATACAACTAATACAACGATTATTTTCTCGATTAAACGATTACTTGACTGGTCTATAAAAATGTCAGAAATTGCCACACACATACACACACAATTGCCCCTGATGACTTCCTCAAATATCTTGTTTTGTCCAAAGCACAAAGATATTCACTATCCTGTCATAGATGAGTAAAGTAAGCAGAAAATATTCACATATAGGAAGTTGGAATCAGAGAATTTTGAGAATTCTTTCTTTAAAGTAATCACTTAAGCCAGTTAGGTGCCTATCAAAATAATCTGCAATTAATTTAAGAGTTGACAACTAACTGGTCAGTTGTTGTAGCACTATCGATGAGGGATTATTGGTTTCACAGGGACAACAGTGGTGTCAATCCGATTAGACCAGAAAATGTTCAGTTCCCCATCATAAAAAACCAAACAAAAAAACAAGGGTGGAGTGAGGGAGTTGCGTACTTTCGAGATGTACACATCTCACAGGATGAGTATATGATAGCCACCCTGGCGGATAAATCACACTTAATACTACATCGTAAGCAGCAGTAGCCCTCAACGCCCATACGAGAAAACCTCACTTCCTTTCTAAACTTTCCTAGAGACCACTCCACCCAAAGACTACATCATGTTTTCTTATTTTGTCATCTTGTTTTACAGTAAACAGAAGTGGGCCTCCAACCACATGGTGTGACAGGCAAACAACGCACAACTGATACTGATTTATGACTAGCTGTGCTGCATTTGTGATCATGGCTAATTTGATGTCTTGGCTTATAATAGGGTACTGTTTTAGAGACATTTGCCACCAGAAAACCCTACAGCTGGTGAAATAACACAGGTAGATAATACATTTTGGAGGTCATGAACAATTTCATCCTCACTCACCTCTTTCAGCAGGCATGACAGTTACAATAGGGCTAACAGGCTGGATGTTGCGAAGTGGTGGATCTGCAGCTTTAGGCATAGTCTTCTCTGCTTCTTTCAAGTCTGTAAGAGTCACACCCTGCCAACACACAGCAAAACAAAACACTCATTTTATTTGTATATATCTAAATATATTTATATATACATATCAAAACAACCTGGGCTTCAACAACCCTAAGTAGTGAGTGCATAACTGAACATACTTTATTAGAAGGACTTTCTGATTGTAACTCCTTTTGTTGAATGGACTTTCACTTATGTGTTATGAACCTAGAATATATGAGTTTTACTTTTTGAATTTAATAATGGAAAATATTTATATATATTATATTTTCAATATATGTATGTATTAGGGATGCATCAATGCCGATACTGTGCTCATATACTCGTACTTGCAAAAATTCACCGTTGCGACTTTATTGCATTCGGCCTTTATCCAGGTGATAAACATTGCGACTCTGAATACAGACATTTGAAAGAGGTGAGAAAAAATTAAGTAATTTATCTGAAGATGCACAATTTTTAGTTATCTGAAACACCTTGAATGGTGCAGCTTGGACACATACTCAGTGATATACATATATATATATATCTCAGTGTTTCCTCTTTTAAGGAGTATTTTAAGGAAAAATATATATATATATATATACATATATATGTATGTATATATGTATATATATATATATATATATATATATATATATATATATATATATATATATATATATATCTCAGTGTTTCCTCTTTTAAGGAGTATTTTAAGGAAATATATATATATATATATATATTTTCATCAGAAACACTCGGTGAGGTAAAGTGTTTTTGCCGGTGACAGACGCATGGCAGAAATGTGACGAGGAGTCTGTAGGACGGGCGGGAGGAAGGACGCTTCTCCACGTACAGCTGTGGTATTTTTAACTTGTTGCCAAAGACAGTAACAGTTACTGCGTTACCTTAGTTTGGTTCTGTAACAATGCTTTGAGGGACATTTCTCCGTATTAAGTTGAATGAGAGATCTGTGCAGTTAACAGACCATCAGATAGACACGCCCTCCACAACACTGCACCTCTGACACTATCAGACAAGTATCATAATTACATAAGTTACTGAAATGTTACATAAATAAAATGTTTAATTTAGAAAGAAAAATAAATCGAGGTTTGTATCAAACCGTGGGTCAAAAATCATGATACAAACCGAATCGTGAGTTTGGTGTATCGTTACAGCCCTATTAAGCAGCACATGTGAGTGCATCTGTAATGTAACTGACTGACTGACTGCTAATATTGTTTCTGGTATGCACAACTGCAGTATGCAGCACAGTGAAAAAGTTGTTAAGTCTTTAGAGTATGTGACTATATGAAAATATATTTACACAGTTTCTAAATGACTCCAGGTGCTTGTCATTTAATATAAACACAGAAAACTGAAAAGAAACAGCTTAAGTCCAGCTGAAATCACATTTAATCATTATGATTATTATTTTGAGTGTCTGACAGCAGCTGGCTGTTGTTGCAGTGTAGGAAATGAGAGGCAATTTGAACAAACTTAGGCCGTAGCTACATGTCAGACAGTATGTTGTTAGCGTTACTGAAGAGTAAGGAGCACATCAGCATCTAACTGGACCCAAGGGACATTTGCAGGTGCTGCACCTGAGCAGCAAACATTTTCTTAGCATTTGGTTTGAACACAGGACAAGGCTACAAGTGAATAGTTGATTAAATGTCCTACAGTCTTGGGATGTTAGGACAAAAAACAAACAGTTTTGAATCCTGATTATGATTTGTTTTTGCATAATTATAAAAAGAACAGAAAAGAGAATCAATAGGAGTTGTTGCATCATAAATCCTAATGGCCCCCCAATCACTAGCGAGCAGTACCTGTGTAGAGCGGCGCGACTGTCGCATCAGCCGAGAGCGAGCTTTCCTCTGAGACTCAGACTCTTCATCTCTGGCTGGAGCCTGGAACCTAAACACACATACAAACAAAGCCTATATATTACACAAATATATACATATTCTGACCTTATCCACCATACACCTGTATGAAATTATTGAGGTAAAATAAATAAACATATTTTAGAAAAAGGTTGTTTTTTAGTTTTTTTGGGTACAGCACAAATAAAAATGAACTGGTGTTGTGAAAAAAACATCTTTTGTACTTCTGTTCAAATCACTCTGTTGTTCCTTACTGTTGTTTCTTGCGCTTGTCAGTGTTGGGAGTGTTGGGGCTCTCAGCCATGTTCTCCCTCGTCTGAGGAGTGGGTTGGACTCTGGCAGTGCGGTTTGCCTTGTCCTGTTCTTTCACCTCATCATCCTTCTCCTCTGGTGTCTGTACCACATAAGACACAAGAGAAAGGCCTTAAGTTAAACTGTAATCAACTATCGCTTATTAAAATTTTGATTTATCCCACCAGTGGGAAATCATAATAAATGTCAGCATGCTGTTCAGATTAGTCTTTTTAACTGACATGCTTTAATCAAGACCAAAAGCATTCAAGAGGGGTGTGTCTAAGACCACTGATGAAATGCTGGGTGTGTTGGCTCAGATTAAATGAACTGATTAGAAAAGTATTCACACTGAAATACATGTACTTCCTGATTGGGGGATATTCAAAACTGCTGTTGGTTTTGAAATCCCACTTACATTAGACACTCTATCATACACTCTGTCTTTGTTCTGAATCCACAATGACAAAACTTGATTATTATGTCAGTTGCCTTTTTTTTTAATTTTTTTTTTAACAAATTACTTTTTATTACTAATTTAAGACACACGAACATTTTCAAGAGCACCTCAGGTGAGCATAAAACCATTTTCAATATTGATGAGGTTTAAAGAATTTTCATAATTTCTATCCAGCTTTTCTACATTCTACTTCATAATGTGAGTAACAACACTTGGCTGAGGAGGAATGAAAGCTATTGTGTGTCATCCTGGATTATACTGTGTGATTTGTACCTTGTCAGCAGAGCTCACTGTGGATGTGGTCACACTTTCAGTGTCTGGACTGGACAAGGTGGAGCTTTCTGGAAAAACAGAACCAGCATCTTACGGAATCAGCACTATGACACACAAATAAAGTTACAGTATGTAGTATATCTGCTCAAACTTTAAACACAGTGGCTGGTTTACCAGGGCTGCTCTCTTTCTCCTCACTCAGCTCCAGGCCTCCTGAAACACCCCTCTCTTTAGACTGGTCCTGCACATTCATCTTGTCTTTGCTGCTCATCCTGCATACTGAGCTCCTGGAAAACATTACATGGGGACAGATGTTGGCACTGAGGGACCTCAGAGGGCGACACTGTGCAAGAAGACTTTTCAAGTCTTCTATGTTGATGTCATGGCACCTTTTATCTCATCATTTGTTATCTATGCAATATATATATGTTTGGTTAGGTCATAGGTGTTACTAGTAGTAAGGCATTTTCCTTACTATATAATTGGCAAGTGGAAAGTTTTTAAATTGTAGAAGATTGTAATACATTTAGGATGAATTACAGACGAATACTAACCTCCGCTTTTTATTTTGTGTGTTTGGAGCAGTTGAGCCTTGTTGGTTTTGCCTATCCAATATGGACTTTTCATTGGGCCAATGAAAGAGAGAGAGAGGCAGTTGTCAGTGATCTTTTAAATCAAGTACATATGTATATAATACCACGTAAAGACAAACACTTTCTCACTTTGGCTTGTTTCTGTGATAACTCCTCCAGGAGCTCCTCAACACTTTCATCAGCTACATCAAACGGTGTCTGACCCTAAAAAGCCCATTTCAAAATAAAAATGTGATGTTAGATTTACAAATACAATACCAAAATTCATCTTAATGTCATGTTAAATGAACTTCCTGTAAATGAAAGAACAGGCCAAACAAAGATGTATGACGTGATAAGAAAGGTTTTAATATTTTTGGGCCTCACCCCGTTGCTGCGGGCCTCCATATTGCACAGCTGCTCAGCCAGAATGCGACAGGCCTCCCCCTGACCCCAGTGTGCTGCAGCGTGGAGAGGTGTCCAGCCATCAAAGTCCACAGCTGACACATCCAATCCACACTGACACAGTATCCTGGATAACACAACAGCAAGGTGATAATAGTAGAAGAGACAATGTAGGCCCCATTACAGACTTGAAAAAGACAATGGCACTTCTGAGTTAAAATATAACACAAATCTATTCTAAAAAAAATAAAAGGTCAGGAGATTCTTACTTAAGGGCCTCTACATAGCCTTTGGCAGCAGCAACATGCAGTGGGGTGGCCCCAGTCCTGGGGTGTTGTACATCACTGGGTGGGCCTTCATTCAGCCAGGTCCGGGCATCTGACATTATTTGTTCCTCCTCCATCCGCTTGGCCGCCTCCAAGTCCACACCTAGACACAAAGAGGAAATGTCAAATACATACCTGCCCCTGCAGCAGCAGAGGGAGGAGGGACCAATGATGCCACACAGCTCAGGCACATCAATTAGACCAGTGGTGTAAAACTCATGTTTTTAAAGGTTATAACGAATAAGTTTGTGTATTCTTTATTACAGAGATGTAAAAGATAGCTAATTTTAAAAATGGTGCTGCAATTGTCATTACAAAAACTAAACTTAACAAGCAAAAAATATATATTTATTTTCCAATTCACATTTTTGTATAATTGTAAGATTAATATTAGCTATTTTGGCATTGGCCTTAACAAACAGTCAATCATCAGTCACTGTTATCAACCCAGAAATTCCTCTCTTATAATGCTTCTATTTAGTAGCAGGGTTTAAATGTCTTGCTGAAGCTCTTTTTTCCCCCTTCCTTACACAACTGCTTGAGCAACTCTTAATGTCCTCCAGGAAAGATCGTTGTGACAAAGTGCAGCAAATCCCAGAACAAGCTCAGGCCCTCACCCTGTCTAAGAGTGTAATCCTGAAGAAGTGACTCAGTGCTCTCATCCAGAGCAATGTCCAGAGGAACGTCACCATCACAGTTCACAGCAGAGAGAGAAGCGCCTTCCTGCAATAGGAAACTGACAAACATGGACAGAGTTAGAATCCACTGACCAGTAAAAATGTTTACAAAGTCTTCAGCAGGACGACAAACTCTGAATACAGAGCTAAAGCTATCACACTATTTATATTTGGGGTTCAAATACATTCAATATTTAAAGTGAATCTAAAAAACTTATTCCATGACAAGGAACATGATACTGTAGAAAAAACTTGCATCAATTGTTAAATCAACTGAGTTGCATGTGTGCGTGTTCCAGGCAAGCCCACTCATGCTTTAGCTGACTTGTTGTCCTGCCAAACACGACAACAATGTTAGTATTGTTGAATACAGAAATACTCTGGCACCAATGCTGCATTGCAGCAAAGAGTAGTGTGTTTCTACAGCTGTTAAGCTGCTGTATTCTGCTAACTATAGGGACATGAATACTACACACTCTGCGATGTCACGGTAGCCGCAGGATGCAGCAACATGCAGCGGCGTCCATCCCTCGCTGTCAACCTGGTTCACATTAGCACTGTGGTCCAAAAGGAAGGATACCATCTCCATGCTGCCATCTATGCAGGCCTGTGCAGAAGAGAAGGGGAGAACTAAATAACTACCTTGTGTTGTATGCCTCTTTCAACCATTCAAGTTGCAATTTGCATCCATATGTACAAACTCATATGTAGTGAAGACCTTGAAGGTTTTAACTAAAAGGTATTAATGACAGTTCTTGATGAAATAGAAGACCACTGCTGTGTGTGTAAGATCATTGAGAGAAACAAAAAACAGTCCAATTCCTTGTATGTGTTCACATGTTTGATCAATAAAGCTGATTCTCACAGAACACAAAGAAGCAACACATTATAAACTCACATGCACATGTTCCACCCTCCACAAAAGATCTAATCAGTCAACACAGTGAACACTGAGTTTGAGTGTCACCAATTCACAATCCAAACAAATGTCAAATATTGTCGCAATCTCCCCTTCTGTTCCTGAGTTATGGTATTGAATAATGGCTAGAAAGTGTTTTTGCATTACATCATGATGTTACTGTGAAGTTGACCTTTTGCATATAAAAAGCCATCACTTCATAATTATATCCTATTGGACATTTTTGTGAAATACTGTAATAATTAGCATATAGATTATAGCCAAAACCATGATTTGTACGGTCATAGTGACCTTTGGCCGACAAACTCAAATAAGTTCATCTTGTAGTCCATGTGGACGTTTGTGCCAAATTTGAAGATATTCCATCCAGGCGTTTCTGAGAGTTCATGAGAATGGAACAGATGGAAGACTATAGCCTAATATTCCACTTTTGGGGTCGATGTCGATATTAGGGAGCAAACAAAATCCAATATCGAGCTGGAACTAAACTAGTTTGCATTGCATAAATGTATATCTATGTTTAGTTAATTAAAAAGTGTAAAGAGTGAAATCACTGGCAAAATGTCTGATGTCTTCTCTATGACACCATGTATTCTCTACTCTATTACCTAGCTATGACATCCATGCTACAGTTTTCTTCTAAACCACTCAGAATTGTTTTTCCCTTGCTTATCAAAACATGTTCTTAACAATATTTTGAGATGAATGTATACAGTCACACATTCATTGTCCTGTACTTATACTGTCTTTTGTTGTACTGTTGTTGTTATGTGCGGTGTCCTTGAGTGCTTTGAAAGGTACCTTCAAATAAAATGCATTATTATTATTATTAACTCATGGCTCAGTGCTGCCGAGTCAATGCATGAACACACCTGTCCTATAAACTTAGCATATCCGGGGGGTAAAACAACACATTTAACATTTTTTATTTTGTTAATGTGACGGGTGGGATTATTTGGTTTAGAGGGCGTTTCAAACTGTGAGTCCTTAACAAAGAAGTTCTATGTGAATACGTGTAACAAGTAAAACTTCTATTAATGTTACAAAAAAGTTGAGCCAATAAATTCCTCACCTGGTGGAGAGCAGTGATTCCATCTGCGTTGGAGCAGTTGATAATTTCTGCCACATCCTCCCCATTCCTCCTTTTGGTCTCTTTGGCCTCCATCAGCATCATTTGGGCCTCCTCTGTGTCTCCGCTGGCACATGCAGCCAGAAACTCTGCAGCCCTGTCAAACCTCACCCTTTTCCTGAAGACAGAGGATACAAGCAGCCAGTTGAATTTACTTCTTAGCTGTTGTAGCTGTTTTGGCAATTTAAAAAGAAGGAGCATGTCTTATAGCACAAGCGTGTTTGATCCAGGGAGTAGGCAAAAAAGAAACCTTACAATACTGCTGCAGTAGCCCTATAGGAGAAGCCAAAGTGATGTGAGGAGACTGTCAGAGGGGGTTAGTTACAGGAGAAGGCTGGCAATATTAGATTTCTAACTGTCACCATCACCTTAAAAAGACTAAAACCAAGGTGACAATGCCTCTTTCCATCAACTAATGTTTTCAAATGTGCCAACCCTTCTGTGGATCTGACTCCCAAGGCCATTCTTGCCTACTGAGGAAAGTCATCTTAAAAAGCGAGACACAAATATTAAGTTTAATTTTCAAAAACATCAAGAAAATTCCTTAAAATAGCTGGGCAATGTAGTGCAAATGAAATTCAAACAGAATTAAATGCATTTAATTATTTCTTAGGGACTCACAGCCAGCAGGGAATTTGGCGTGCTAGTGATTATGTAAGTCTGTACTTCAAAATGATGTGTGTGGGATAGACTCTAAGTAACCCACAGTAGACATAATGATACTGAAGAAACATCTCACAAAGTGCAAAAGTGTGGCTCACTGATGTGTTTTGATTTTGTGTTTTTGGACAATAATGGAAGTACACAGTACACAGCAAATACTTGTCGGATCAGTTTAATGGTGGTTTGGTCTTCTAAAATTTGTTGAAAATGATAAAAATATAAAATAACACAAGCTTTTTTTATATTGTTATTTCTCAAAATCCCAGTGCTTAAGATTTAGATTGATCTATAAGCGCCATTAGCTCAGTCTACAGGGGACTGGAAAGTTGTCTGTTCAAGACCTGCTTGGACCACCCTATACTGAGTGTGGACTGTTAGCTGGAGAGGTGTCAGTTCACCTCCTGAGCACTGCAGGTACTCTTGAGCAAGGCACAAGACCCCTAACAGCCCCCTTGCTCTAAAACCTCTAATGCTCTAATGCATGTAAATAGGTCCTGTTTGTGCGTGTCTGTGTATTTTGGGCCTGTGTACGCACAAGTACAACATCAGAGTAAAATGTGATTCATAAAATATGTCTTCTTCAGTAATTTCCCCCTACATGCTTAAAAGAGGGTGAGGGGAGGGCTATTCAAGTGGTTGCAATCTGCTACTTTAATACTAGATGACACTAAATCCTACACATATGGACTCATACAAATATAATATGTTCTTAATCATCAGTTATGACCAACGAGGAGGTGTAGCGGTGTCTGTATCTGCAGAGACCCTGCCTTCTGCCTGTATTTTTCTTATTTTTGTTGTGGTTAGGACGTTTCTGGGCATCAACCTTTGGGCAGTGAGTGAGCAGCCCCCAACTAATAACAGTGTAAAGGATGCACCAGCAGGACTTCAAAACATAGCGACCAGGTGGCAGATCTTAACATGCAATCTAGAGGGGGCTACAAAAACAGAGGACAGGGGGAGGAGTGGCCAAATTTGAATGTTTTCAGACAATAACAGACATGTTATAGTCATACTGCTGCAACATTTGTGACAGTTTAGTGTACAGTGGGCACCAATCGCAAATGTTGCAACTGTATACATGACAGTATGACACGTATTTCGAAATATTGTCAGTCCCAAAAACCGTGATATTTGAAAAGGTGAAAGGTGAATGTTGGACACGCAGATCCTCAATAAGACAAAGAAAATATTAGCAGGTTAGCATTATTTATATAGCACATTTCTTACACAGGGCAACACAATGTGTTTTATATAACTTGATAATAATCATTACACCATGGAAGTGCAAGTACAGACAATAACATATGCACAACAGGTGTTGGTGCAATTGTACAAGAATCAGACCAGAATATACGAATACACACAAACACACACACACACACACACACACACACACACAAACTTAGCCATAGACTGTTGTGAAGGTTTTAAACCTGCTGTTTAAGTGTTCGGTGTCAGGGCCTCTCTTAGGGCTACAGACAACAAACACTACCAGCTTACTAGGGCTTAAGACATGACAACTGAACACCGACGCGTTCAACAAGAAACTGAACATTGAGAGCTTCATTACACAGTAGCAGCTGGAGGGCTAATGTAATGTACTGTAAGATGTGTCTGTCATTTTGTCCACCCCCCTATCCAAGCCCACGCACAACATTCCTTCTTTAGCATCTGCAGATGTTTAAGCTAAGCTAGCTTGCTGTTAGCTGGGCGTTCTAATGAAACTGACAGGAGACGTTTTACTTACCGTCGCTTGAGGAGTGGGCTGTTTTCCTCTCTGCCCACAGAGCCTGGCTGGTCCCTAAGCGGGTCGCTGAGCTCGGCCTCCGGCTCCCCTGATCCGTTCTCAGCATTTCCCCGGCACCTCCGCCTGGCCACGGCCGACGCCTTGTCGGTGCAGGAGCCGTCCCAGCGCTTTAGCTGCTCCCGCCGCTTGGCCCTCGCCGAGTCCCCCATTATTTATCCGAGGAGGAGTGTGTTTTTAAAAATGCAACATTCGCTGGCAGAGAAAGACACACCCTCCATGTGTATACTTTCACTTCCTGGTTCTTGCTGGATGTGGAGGAAGCCTCGGTTCGTGCTCGTAGGCGTCGGGAGCGCGCAAAGCTGCTCAGGCTTGTCTGCGTGACGTCACCACCGCTGCTCTGTAGTAGACCCCGGAGAGGAAATGCAGAAATAACTGAGCATTGTGCACAATACACAGAAAACAGTACATGTCCGGTTGTTGTGCTAATTCTGAGACTCTGGTCAGCTTTGTCTTTACATTATATCGACAATGGCGGCAAAAAAGCTTCCAACTCGAATTCATTAAAGATTAGAAACGTGCATGTTCATACATCATCTCGCAAGGCTGTTTATAAAAATATGTTATACCATAGCTCTAAATCTTAAAGAAGTCTTTGGTGTCCAGATGCTCTAAAACTTTCTTTTTTTTTTTCTTTTTTTTTTTCCAGAAAGAGGTCAACTATCCACTGGAGGGTCTTCCTGCAAAATCGTTACAAAGTCATGGCTTGCTGCAGGAAGATAATCACCAGCCAGCCAGAGGGATTTTTAACAATCAAAGTCTATTTATCAATAAAGCCATTAGTTATAAGTTTAGATTTTAAAATCTTGCTTCTTGACAATAAAGCATTAAATAGTCTTAGACATAAATAAATTTTTTGATTTACTTACACGTTACAAATCCTCCAGACCCGTCAGGTTGTATGGGACAGGTCTACTCAGTGTTCCCAGAGTATTAACCAACGCAGTGAAGAAGCCTTTGGATTTTATTCTCGTCACCTAATGACCAAACGTCCTGACTACTGGATGTCTGCTAAACGGTCATTTAAATCAGGACTAAAAACACAAGTGTTTACTGTGGATTTCCAATGAATAAGATTCATGACTTCTTTTTAATCTATACCTATTTATTTATTTATTTATTTGTTTGTATTGTCCTTTAAATGCATTTTGAAAAAAATATTTCCAGTATTTCCATGCCCTGTAAAGTACTTTTGAACTCATTAGACCTGAGTGGTGCTCTATAAATACTCTTACTTTACTGCCTTGGCTATAAATGGTGGCCTATTCAATCCTAGGGGGATTAAACTATTTAAGGGTCTGACTGTCTGATGTGAAGCCTTAAGCCTCCATTTAACCCTGCTCCTCCCGATGGGCTTTCTACCTTGCAGTGACTGCTGGCCTGCAGCCTCCACCTGTGAAAGTAAAACAAATACTGCTGTTCTTTTTGTCAGCTGCAGGCTGAGTTATTTTCATTGCCTGTCACCAGGTTGGTGTTGCAATAACTTCCCCATGCACAGTTAACACACTGTGGCTGACCACCAGTGCACACAAACCAGGCCCAAAAATGTTCTTAGCACTGGTGAGAGGCCAATCCAAGAAAACAGGCTGGTAGCGGCTTATATGCGCTGCCCCACAGTTATGTATAATACCAAATATGTCACAAATTCTTCATTCAAATATGTTTATTGGGAAACCAGACACTTAACAGAGAAATTGACAGTGGGCAGTTATGTTTCTTTTGTTTTTTACAGAAGGTAAGAAAAAGTAACCCCTGACAAAAAGAATCAACTAAAGACACAAATGAATAACAAGTAAACAAGCAGAGACCTGCATCAACAAAGCAGGTGAAACACAAAGGACAGGACACACAAAAAAACAATGTCACAAATTCTTGATGCAGAGTTGTATATTGTAGTTTTCCATGCTCAATCTATTGTTAGCAGGCCTTCAGCACGTTATTGCTCAGTCACATAGACTCAAAATCTTGAATTTGCACCATCTAATCTTGATCCATACATGCACTCTAACCTGTGAATCAGCCTTGGTTAAAACAATCAATGTAAAGCTTAAAGGCCTAACTGTTAGCTTGTAAACATTCCAACATGGACACAGGGTCAAATTCCACGTCACACTTGTCCTGCAGCTCTCTGTGCTCAGCACTTCAGCCATACAGTCTGTGACCAACAGAGAAAGGAGAGCTATTGATGTAAGTAAATGTCTCATTTGCATTTATTTGTGCCGTTCCCTTCTAGACAACCATAAATTGATTCATGTGTGACTGAATATGCTGTGGTAGTAAGTATTTATTGTGTACTAGTGGTGTACACAGTTGTAGCTTATTATACAGCTGTGATCTGGTGACTGTGAAGGCTGTGACATCTGATTCACATCATTTTTATATTCATCAAACCTAACAGTAGTCTCTTTTCCATTTATTTAGGTTTCTGTTCAAACTAATTGTTATAGTTGGGGATACAAGAGGGACTTTGTGTGTGGAGATCTGAGAATCTGATCTGTTGAATGCACTCTCCATTTTCAGATCTGTCTTCAATGTTCTTTTTTGTGTCCTCTCCGGTTTTTTAATCATGCTTATATCATTGATAACCCCTGTGATGTTTTTGTGTCTTTCATGAGTCTGTTACAGTGTGAAACCTGCTTTGTGCTATGCTACAGCTATTCCACTGCCATTCTCTTCTAGAAACAGAGTGAGAGAAACAACAAGCTTTGAAATTGTCACGTCAAGTCAGTTTCATTTATATAGCCCAAATCACAGTCACATTGCCTCGGTGGGCTTTACAATTTGTACAGTGAACCACATCCTCTGCCCTTAGACACTCAATTCAAGTAAGGCAAAACAAAACCTTTTGTAACGGTTAGAAAAACATATAAGAAACCACAGAAAGAGCCATAGAGGAAGGAATCCTCTACCAGTACTGATATGCAATAGAAAACAAATCACAGAATATACAGATTGCAATGACAAAATATCTGATACAAGTGGATTATAAAACATATATGTGAAGAATGTGGAGCCAAGAGGAAGACTGAGCATACCTGTCATCTACTGTATTTACTCATAGCCATTGTTTTCGGAATCACAGTTAGTTTGAGACAAGAGAGCGTCTTGAAAGTTGACTGCTCTCAGTTCCCACTTTTATATCAACTCGCACAACAAACTACTTTTCAGAATGTCTCCGGCCTCACACACAGCAGCGCACTTGATCCCACCTCATGCTCTGACCCGGCTGGCACAAGAGTGGCTGAGAGAGGACGTGCCGAACTTTGACCCGGCGGGAGTGTGTGTGGGGTCGCAGGAGGTCGAGGCCAGGTTGCTGTGCAAAACACCACACAGTGTCCTGGCAGGGAGCCCCTTCTTCACAGCAGTGTTCACTGAGGTCGGCTGCACCGTGGACTGGGTTTTCCAGGAGGGAACTGAGATCGGTAGGCAATGCACACTTTTCTCCATAGCACAAAGATATTTCAATCAGGAGAGAGTCCGATTTTTTGAGCGAACATAAATATTTATTGCCATGCGTACAAAAAGAATAAGAAAGGTTGACAGATAGACTCCATTGTGATGAAGTTTTATTTGGGGAGATGATGAAGCTGTGGGTAGAATAGGAAAGGGGGTTTCCTTTTGTTTGTGGTGATGGAGGAAGAAGATCCTGGTGTTCTGTCGACAGGAGAGTTGATTCTGGTGAGTAGAACTGGATATGAAGAGCTGGAGGAGGATGGGATGGAGGAGGATCGGATGAATGCCTGAGAAAACATTGTTGTTGTTTTTATTCGTTTATATTAATTGATTATTGATAATTTTTGTCTAGATATTTTGTCTAGTTTTTACAAGTTAGTTAGTTTCTCACTGTCTTTCTTTTAAAAATATTTTAACATCAGGTGTTTTATAAACATTCCAAATGCAGTTCCATCTAATACAACATAGCTGAAAACAATTGATGAATTCAAAATGACAACCAGGAGACGATAAGCTTAGCTTAGCTTAGCACAAAAACTGGCAGTAGTGGGAAACTGCTAGCTTGGCTCAATCTAAAATGTTAAAACTTCTGTTTAATGAGTGCAAAAACCTAAAAAACAAACAATTAGTGGCAGGGTTACGATGGGTTATGTGTCAGACTTGTGCTCAACCAAGAAATAGCCAGGAAGATAAATATACATTTAAGTTAAAACATTTTTACCTGTTTTCCAAATGTACTCTCCATTACATACACAGTAATAAATTCAGATCGCTAGGGGCCTCCAAGAATTTTTTTTATGAGGTCATTAAGTAGTATGGGATCATTGGAGCTGTTGTCTTGATTGTTAAAAAGAATGCACAGCAACTAGTAATGCATAATCATGCTCCCTCACAATGAGCAATTCAAACAATTGTAATCAACAGAGTGACTTGCAAGCTAGTTCACTGTCTTCCTTCCTCACTCTTTAACGTATCATTTGTGTTTCCTCCAAAGTTATGAGCGACTGCAGCGAGTGGATATGATGCCACTGACAAGCAACCAAATGAAATGCACTTAACATTAAAATAATTACTTATTTCTGTGGGTTTGAATATTGCTGGAAACATTTGGGGTGATCTTAGTACACAACTCAACGAAATACATGTAATAAAGGCCTGTTTGTTTTGTATTTTCGACATTTAAAAGGTGTAACTGTTACATATTATGCCATATTGGTGCCAAGATGGTGGGTGACACTGACCATAATTTTATAAGCAAACTGCAGAGGACCCTGCAATAGGTAGAGTTGCATATTAAGGGATTCAAGTACAACATTCATGAAATCTTTTGTAACGTGTGGTGCATGATGATGAGATGAAATACAAATTTGTATGTGTTCTTCGGCCCCAATCCAACCACAAACACAACAGAGCATACTTCACTTTTACGAGGGTCCATTTCTATCAGTCCTCCAAAGTTCGGATTTCACCTCCACAGGTCCAGATGCCATCACACTGACTGCTGTAGTGAGAGGCCCAGCAAGGTGCCTCCTCCTTGGCGAAAGGCCGGCTCTCAACTGCCTGGCTCGGGCCTCTGGGATCGCAACTCGCTGCTCTCAGCTCCAGGCAATGGCAACAGTGAGAGGCTGGCATGGAGAAGTAGCCGGCACACGCAAGACAACCCCGGGCTTCCGCTTGGTGGAGAAGTATGCCATGCTGGTTGGTGGTGTGTCCATGCACAGACAGGATCTCAGTGGGATGGTGATGCTGAAGGACAATCATATCTGGGCATCAGGAAGCATCACACAGGTGGGCAGCTGCACCAACTGTACAATAGTCATGTACTGGATGTCCATATAGATGACTGAAAAATGTTGACTACAAAATGAAGCAAAGAAGCAAAAAAAATTCAGGTTTTTCTTATTATTCCTTTCTTTCTATTGACTTGAGTGTAAATACCAGTGAATGTATAGTATGAAAATATATCCCCACTTTGAAAATAAAATAAAAATATAATGTAAAAACCTAGATTTTAAGTAGTTTTTTTAGGTTTTAAAATTTAGATTTTTAAGTGTACAACATGAAACAGAACATACGTTTGTCAAACAAGGATCTAAAGCCTAAAAATAGTTCTCTAAAGTGCTCAAGTTCAAAGTATTCAGTTGCATGTAAAATTCAAAGTATAATGGCCTATCTTTGCTTCCATAGCTTTACAAGCTTAAAGCATAAACTAAAGTGACACATCAAAAGCATTAACATAAGTGTCTAAAAGGCACACATTCCTGGTGTTTACTACTTTGACAGAATATCATTATGAAACAAATATTCTTTCAGAAATAATGAATATCCTGTCCGAATTAAAGGTTCTGCTTTCAGTGATACTTATTCCTTCAACATTATTGAAAAGAGATCGAAGGTCACAGATGGTAGTTTTCATTTTAACAATATTTTTAAGTATACATGGTCTTGTGGATTATGTACAATTTTTATTTAGTTTATCTCAATGCTGCAAACAAGCCAACTACAGAGGCAGGAGATACAGTAATGGAGGTGACACCCCTGTTTGTTTTCTAGGCTGTGAAAGCCGCCCGGTCCGTGTGCGGCTTCAGCAGTAAGATCGAGGTGGAGTGCTGCTCTGCAGAGGAGGGCAGAGAGGCGGCCGCAGCAGGAGCAGACATTGTTATGCTAGACAACTTTCAACCTCAGGTAGAGAATATTAAAAGATCACACGCCTAGGTTAGCTCTCATTTTCATAGTCTGGTTTCCACTGTGCATGAAATAATGCACCCCTCCTCCACCCTATCTCACCCCTCTAGGAGCTCCATGTTGCAGCTCAAGCTCTGAAGGAGGAGTTCCCTATTCTCTTGATAGAGGCCAGTGGAGGAGTGACTCCTGGGAACATGGCTACGTATTTCTCCCCACATGTGGACGTCATCTCCCTGGGCTGCATAACACAGGGCTGCCCAGTTGTGGACTTTTCTCTGAAGGTTCAAAAGCCTGCTGTTCACTGAAGCCTCCAAGAATGATGATGTAAAGACAGTCCCACACTGGCTCAGTGATTAATTGTTAGAACTGTCTATAAAAAGTCTGATGGTGCCAAAGATTGAGAAATAATTCACATCCTGTTTGCTCCCTGCGTCACCAGTCACTAGAGAATAGAAACTAGAATGT
The DNA here is from genome assembly GCA_903131615.1 of Diplodus sargus. Classification (NCBI taxonomy): domain Eukaryota; kingdom Metazoa; phylum Chordata; class Actinopteri; order Spariformes; family Sparidae; genus Diplodus; species Diplodus sargus. The sequence continues at coordinate 549,018 of CAEMYA010000258.1, read as the reverse complement.
ACTTGCTTATCTACAGGGGCCACGTAGGCTAAATGGAAATTTCATTTAGTTCTTGAAAAAGGACATATGCAAAGTTCTAACTAACTGGAGGGGAGTTTGTGTTTGTGTTTTACTGGACTGGGAGGTTTTAATATACTGTCCAGTTTAGAGGGCAAACTCTTAAACTTAGTAGCAAACATGTGATCAGCTTATAAAATATGATGTATTGTTACTTATTGTTCTATCCACCTACACAGAAAAGTAACTCCACCTTGACAACATGATGTTGCTCACACGTCATCCCAGTAATAAATGACACAATTCAGTATAATCATAACTTCAAGTACATTTTACTGCTAATAATTAAGTACTTGTCTAAAGTATCTGAATACAGGCCATTAACTTGTAATGTTAATGTATTTATACTCTGGTATTGTTGTACTTAAGTAAAAGATCCCAGTACATTTGGAGGTAAAACATTCTTATTGTACCACATTTATGAGATGAAATAAGTTACAGATAAGTGTGTCACTTTAACATTAGTTACTGTTTGAATTACTAGTATATTAATAACTCATCCTTCATATGACACTGTTTACATTTTGGGTTAACCAAAATGTGTGTCTCGGGAAAAGTTCACGCAAAAACGAAGAATTCAGTCACGACTACGTTTCTACTCAGTGTCGTGTCAATGGAAAATCAGATGAAGTTTCATAGTCCACAGACCATTTCTGGAGCTTCACAGCAAAACAGTGTTGCAGCATTCTCCCAAACACCTGAAGTAAATGAGGCTTGTTATAAAACATTAAATAACAACTGAAAAAATAATGATAAAAAGGCTCCACACAGCTCATCCGGCATAATCCATGTCTCCAGAAGCCCTAAAATCCCAAATTGAAAAGACAATATTAACACCCTCAACAGGCGGTCAACATCACATACCCACTTCAGACTGGAGGGAGTTTTGGATGAATGTATCTTTTAATTGTAACTAATATGATACAAATGAACATAACAACAAACAAATATTAGGGAAAACAATTAATTGGATCCAATTAACCATTAAGCTTGAATCTGCTTTAAATCATTGTGTTGACCCTTGATCAGTATGATCTCCTTCTCCTGACTCATAGATTGTATAACTTCAAAATGTCTACAGCCCTATGTGTGTTTGTTCATCTGTGCTGATGATTCCTTTCATTCAGTTCTGAGAGCAGGGTGGAGCTGTCCTCCAATGACCACAGTATCTATATAGTGCAGCCTCCTTGTGCTTTGTCATTCTTCTTGTCATTAAAGAATTAATGGAGAGCATTACTGTGGGTGTCCAGATCACCTGATACGGAAATGCGTTTGCTTCAGAAGCACACAGGAAGTATTGCTCACAAAATAAATCTCAAGCAACACCACTAGCACTGTTGCGGTAGAAGAGAGTGGTGTGAATGATGCATGGGAGTCGCATGTTCCTTCTCACCTACATGGTGCTGACTGTTGGTAAGATCTAAAGTTTTTATACATGTTGACTCTTTTATTCATCTAGGAAAGGAAAGAGAGGGAAATATGTTAAAAGTTTGAATCCTCAGCTCAAGAAACTGTGCTGAGACACAATGTGTGAAAATGAGCGTTTAACCACAAACTCATGCGACTTAAATTAATCAGACAGCTTCTTGTAGGTTTGCAGTTCCTTTAAGTCCAAAAGTGCCTATAGAAGCAACTTTTTTAAAGTAATGGTAGCCATAGAAACCAAAAGGTCTGGATTATCCAGAGGAACTAGAACACTGCTGTTAAAGAAAAAAGTGCATTGATGCTTCAGATGAGGTTGCCTGGTAGAAATTTCATGTAACAAGTTGGTGGTGCAGGAAGCATTCAGATCCATTGCTCATGTAAATGTGATAATACCACACTGTAAAAATTCACCATTACAAGTAAAAGACCTGTACTGAAAATGTTAAGTATAGTAAAGTATGTAAGTATAGTCTAGAAAATGTTCTTAAAGTGCTCTGTGCTGAATAATGTCCCCTGTGACACTGTATTTAATCTTATCAGATCACTACTTCTAAAGCATTAATGTAAAAGCAGGGTTTTACTGCTGTAGTTGGTTGAGGTGCAGCTGAGTTTGTGACACAAGTGATGATTATTTTCATCATGGATTAATCTGATGATTATTTTCTGAATTAAATGATTGTTTGGTTTGTTTGGTATGTTCTGAAAATAGTGAAAAATGCCGTCACAGTCATCAAGAGCCAAAAGTGACACCTTCACAATTCTGATTTTGTTCTAACAACAGTCCAAACTTCAAAATTATAACGAACACATTAAAATTATCCAAGTAATTAAAAGGAAAAGGAGTTAATTCTCGACATTCTTAGGCCAGAACCATGAAATATTTTTGTGTTAAAAATTATTATTGAAATAACTGAAAATCAATTTTCCATCAATCAATGCACTGGTAGGTAGTTCAATGTATAACTGCTGTCAAATAATTGTAGTAATGTACAATATTTCTGTCTGAGACATAAAGTAGTCGTAGAAAGTGTCATGAAAAGAAAATACACAAGTGCACATAAATCAAATTTAAAAAAATTGTACTTGGCTCATCACAGCAACTACTGATAAAAGCGGAAATGTTTTTGAGGTAGGTGAACTGACCATATATGGTGGCTGAGGGAGCTGAACGCACTACCACTTTTTCCTGCATTAAGGTTTTAATATACTGTCCACTTTAGAGGGCAAACTCTTTAAAACTTGGTAGTAAACATGTGATCAACTTATAAAATATGATGTATTGTTACTTATTGTTCTATCCACCTACATAGAAAAGTAACTCCACCTTGACAACATGATGTTGCTCACATGTCATCCCAGTAATTATGACACAATTCAGTATAATCATAACATCAAGTATATATTACTGCTAATAATTAAGTACTTGTCTAAAGTATCTGAATAAAGGCCTTTAACTTGTAATGTTAATGTATTTATACTCTGGTATTTTTGTACTTAAGTAAAAGATCCCAGTACATTTGGAGGTAAAACATTCTTATTGTACCACATTTATGAGATGAAATAAATAATAGATAAGTGTGTCACATCAGTTACTGTTTGAATTACAAGTATATTAATAACTCATCCTCCATATGACACTGTTTACATTTTGGGTTAACCAAAATGTTTGTCTCGGGAAAAGTTCACGCAAAAAACGAAGAATTCAGTCACGACTACGTTTCTACTCAGTGTTGTGTCAATGGAAAGTCAGATGAAGTTTCATAGTCCACAGAGCATTTCTGGAGCTTTACAGCAAAACAGTGTTGCAGCATTCTCCCAAACACCTGAAGTAAATGAGGCTTGTTATAAAACATTAAATAACAACTGAAAAAATAATGATAAAAAGGCTCCACACATCTCATCCGGCATAATCCATGTCTCCAGAAGCCCTAAAATCCCAAATGGATTTGAAAAGACAATATTTACACCCTCAACAGGCGGTCAACATCACATACCCACTTCAGACTGGAGGGAGTTTTGGATGAATGTTTTTTTTAATTGTAACTAACATGATACAAACGAACATAACTACAAACAAATATTAGGGAAAACAGTTAATTGGATCCAATTAACCATTAAGCTTGAATCTGCTTTAAATCATTGTGTTGACCCTTGATCAGTATGATCTCCTTCTCCTGACTCATAGATTGTATAACTTCAAAATGTCTACAGCCCTATGTGTGTTTGTTCATCTGTGCTGATGATTCCTTTCATTCAGTTCTGAGAGCAGGGTGGAGCTGACCTCCAATGACCACAGTATCTATATAGTGCAGCCTTCTTTTGCTTTGTAAAAATGCCAAAATATTTGTAAGAAGAGAAGGGTTTAGAAATTACTACAGAAAAGGGAAGCATGAGAGGAAATTAAATGGAAAGCATTACTGTGAGTGTCCAGATCACCTGGTACGGAAATGCGTTCGCTTCAGAAGCACACAGGAAGTATTGCTCACAAAATAAATCTCAAGCAACACCTCTCGCACTGTTGCGGTAGAAGAGAGTGGTGTGAATGATGCATGGGAGTCACATCTTCCTTCACACCTACATGGTGCTGACTGTTGGTAAGATCTAAAGTTTTTATACATGTTGACTCTTTTATTCATCTAGAAAAGGAAAGAGAGGGAAATATGTTAAAAGTTTGAAGAAACTGTGCTGAGACACAATGTAAAAGTTGTTCATGTAAAAGTGATAATACCCCACTATTAAAATACACCATTACAAGTAAAAGACCTGTACTGAAAATGTTAAGTATACTATAGTATGTAAGTATAGTCTAGAAAAGGTTCTTAAAGTGCTCTGTGCTGAATAATGTCCCCTGTGACACTGTATTTTATCTTATCAGATTATTATTGCTAATGCATTAATGTAAGAGCAGCGTTTTACACACTGCCACTTTTACCTGCATTAACCAGCACAGAAGGCTGTAACGACAGCTCTCACATAGGATAAAAGCGGCAGCAGGACTTCTGCTTTCTATGTTAAAACTGTTAAGAACGGAAGCACTTAAGCATAATTAATAATTAATGTCAGCCATTCCTGTCATATTGTGTATCACGATCAAGAGGCAGAGTTAGCTTGGAAGTGGTTGTATGTTAATATTAGCATTAACAATCCATTGTCATTATTTATGCATATATTACCTCAATAGATGTTTTGCACTGAATATGGAATGCACTTAATTTCTTTGTATCTGTTACAACGACAATAAAGATATTCTATTCTATTCTATGTCTTTTCAATTGTTGATCAATCTGGAAGCGGTAAAATTATAACAGTTTGAAAGATTCCCTGCATTTATATGACTTACAGCCTGGAAAACAAATGACAAATGAGTAAAAATGGCTGCCGTGTGAATAAGGTCTATTTGGATAGAGAGAGGACAATGAAGAGAGGGACATAGACGGCAATGGGCAAAAACAGGACAGAAGCAGACATTGTGTCAGCATCACGAAATACCACAAAATATGAAACTGAAGTATGCAGGAACTGAAGTTGGCATCGATGCATGAACGATTTGAGGATAAATGATTTCCTTCTGCTTTTTCTGCCTTGATGTTAAAGAAGAACAGATTTTATCTTCATAGTATGTTCAGGGTGTTGGGAAGTACTGCTGCATATTTGAAAAACATCACAATTTTTAAAATGCTACTAGCATAAAACAACCGCATCTCTGACTGAACTTTTGCCTACACAGAAGCACTGTGGGTAATGTTGGCACTGAACTTTTATGCTAGGTTCATCAGCCTCTGTGACTTTTTGATTGATAGATTGTTCCTTTAACAATAACATAATTGTAGCACCTTTGTGTGTTTCAGTGTTTTGTCCTGTTCAAGCTATGTAAAATCCAAAGTTCCCACAGAATATATTCTTTAGCCCTGTGTTGATTTGGCCCTGATCTGCTGTCTAGTGCATTTACTTATTTATCCAATAGGTACACAGAAACTATGCAGGCAAGTATGTGAAGAATGATACTTGTGTCGAAGCCACTTATTTATGTGTGTAAGTGCATCATAGGCAACATGCTGAATTCTCTATATTGCACCATGGAAAAGGCTGGAGTTAAGAAATTGATATAAATTTGTGTGAAATCACAAAATGAACATGAAGTGTTGAACACATTTGCCACAGACGTACTTTAGTGTTCTGTTACACCCTTGCTTATTTTCTTTATTTGGACTGTGGATAGGTGAATATCCATTTATTATATGTTGCTAAGGTCTGCACAACCCAATGCATTCTTTAAAATTGTCATGAAAAACTAGTTTAGTAGTGACATTAAAGTAAAATATCTAATGACAGTTTTTGTTTCCCATTTCCAAAAGTCCCGGTTATCTACGACTAACAATTTCAGTTTAGTTACCATTGAGATTAAG
>CAEMYA010000258.1:529221-543102 GCA_903131615.1 Diplodus sargus | reverse complement strand
CTGGTGAACAAAAGGATTTCTTTGGATACAAAGTGGTTCAGTTCACGTCTGGCACAGAGAAAGGGTAAGTTTGTATTTAAAACTTGGTGGTTCGGCTGATTTCATACTGCTGTGACTGTCAAAATCCTTATTACCCATCAATCCCGCTGATAAAATTTCCATCAGTTATGCATAATTTCCATTTGCATGTAGCATAGCTGTTAGATTATGTCAGTTAATTCTGCAGTAATACTTGGTGGTTTATCACCTTGAATGTCATGGTATCCGGTCTCTTCCTGTGGCATCACTGCTTGCAACAGGCAGATGAGATCTTTTTAGATAAGTAGTGCTTGTTTCAGCCTGGCCACAGAAATAGTTAACATTAGTATTGTCTCGGTTGTTCATCCCCAGGATAATCGTTACAGCACCTCTACAGAGAAATGGATCTGGGGGAATATGCAAACCTGTTCATGTCAAGAACACCCAGTGCTTCAACGCTGAAGGTACAAGTGCAGGTTTTGAATTCGACACTATGAATCCCACTATTAAAGAGAAAAGCACAATTTCCAACATTGCATCTAAAATGAAAAAATGTCCTATTGCAGCCTAAAATCGTTGTGTATTTTAAATCAAATGCTACTCTTGCAGAAATTTCTCTTGACGACACAACAATACCAGTCAAGCACCTTGGCCTGTCAATAGCTGAACACTCCAACCGTTTCCAGTTCACTGTAAGATAAAATCTAATATACACCTTCTCTGTGACAAGTCCAAGGCAAAACTATTTAATGATCAATCGAGTTTATTTCACCTCTTATGTTCTGATCTAGGTTTGCAGTCCAAGTGTCGCCCATGAATGCAACGAGAACTCCTATCTGAACAGTGTGTGTTACACGATGACAAGTGATCTTCAAGTGATCTCCCGTTCCACACCTGCTTTCCAAAGTAAAAACACAGAAAGCATACACTTCCTCAACTCACTGTGGTCGTAGCACTTCGTCTTGGCAGTAAGATGCTATATTCAGTGTTTTGATCCTGACTAAACATTCCTCACAAACTTTCCCTCTGTTATTCTTTTCAGAATGCACAAAAAAGACAGTGGACCTTGTCTTTCTATTTGATGGATCTCGGAGTATGACTGAAGCAGAGTTTGAGAAGAATAAAGACTTCATCGTGGATATAATGAACAGCCTCAATGAAACATCAGTCAAGGTCACTGCACTACTGCCACATTAGAGCATTTATAGCATTTATTTCACTGCAAAACAATGTTATATGAATAATCTATGATTTTTTCTCCCTTTTTCAGTTTGCAGCAGTTCAGTTCTCCTTTGCTTACAGAAAAGTTTTTGACTTCAATGACTATCAAGCTGGTCGTGCCCTTGAAAAACTAAAGAAAGAACCCCATATGAAGAGTCTTACCAACACACACAAAGCACTCAGATTTGTGTTGTAAGTGCAGTTACATCACACAAACAGCTCGTGAACAGCACAACTGTGAAATGATCAGCATCTTATCTGTTGTAGTGACTTTAATTTATTCATATTTATACATCAAGTTTTATTTGGAGCATTACAGTTTCACCTGTTACATTTGTTTCAGGGATGAAATCTTTGAAAACCCGCGTGCAGGCGCCTCTCCTGATGCAACTAAAGTTCTGGTGCTGATCACAGATGGAGATCCCAGTGATAATGACAATGGTGTTGTCAAAAGATATGATGACAAAAACATTATTCGTTTTGTCATTGGGGTAAGTTCATTTTTCTAATTTATTTGTCCAACAGATCAAGTTATCACATGAGGTATACCTCAGAGATGTAAAAAGTTAGATAACGTTGCTTACAATAACAACTGTCTTGGTTAACCTACTGACATCAAACTTTGAGATACTTCATAATTTCAAGCAGCATTCTGGTTTCAGGTCAAAGACGTTCAGCTAGAGAAATTTAAGGACATTGCTTCGGAACCAAAAGATAAAAATATCTTCAAGATTGAGAACTACAATGGACTCACAGGAATACTGGAAAACTTTCAAATTAAGATCTTTAGTATGGAAGGTGAGGTTGAATTTTTTTTCTTTTCCTTCTTTGTACAATAATGTTTTGACAACCAACAAATTATTTAAATGGTGTGCCCCTGGAAAAGTAACATGAACTATTAGTACAACTGTTTATATAGGCTCCAAACAGGCTCTAGCCGGAGAGCTGACCAATGAAATGTCTCAGAGTGGATTCAGTGCTGTCTTCTTCAAGGTGAGCTTTAAAATCTTTTTTATTCACACATTTCGAAAAGCTGCAAAATTAGATCTTTAATTCTATTACATACATTTGGCCTGTCACTGTGGTGTCAGTTGTGTAGGACAGTGGTTCTGAAACTTTTCACACCCTGTACCATCTCAGAAAATGTACCGCTTTCTTTCATTACAAATGTTAGTATAAGCTTGAAAATTCAAGTGATAAGGTTGAATCTTTAAAAAAAATGACCATGAATTGTAGAAGATCACGGTATTTGGTTTGTCCCCCTGTTGCTTTTGATGTGTCACCTCCCAACATACCTACTGTTGTTGGTTCCAATCACCTTTGTTCACTGACCAGACCTGCACATTTCTGTCAACAGGATACCATGATTCTGGGTTCAGTGGGAACCAACACATGGCGAGGTTCTCTCCAAGAGCTTCATGAACAAAAGGAAACACAAATTCAAGATCCACTCATGAAGAACGACTCCTACATGGGTAGTGAACCTAATTTTTAAAAAATATTTAATTTTGTTAATTAGCGAATAATGTGAATAATGTTGATCATAGAGATGCATTGCAATCTTCGGCTGGGTAACCTCGGGTCCTGGATACCACTTAACACAACGACACACTGATGATCACTGCCATCGGGGACTGCCATTGCCAATGTGGGGGCACGATTGTTCTTTGACAATGTTTGCATGGTTGGTGTGTATCAAGTGGCATCAAAATGGATCCTAGGACCCAAGTTTTCCCAACACTGCACTGAAACAAGATGGTTGAAGTTATTCACTGACAGCAGTACAGTAGCAAATCCATATAAGGGGATCATAAACTGAGTAAATGTTTATCTACAACCCCTTCAAAAGAATAGAAAATACGAACATAACGTAGTATATAGATTCTGTTATTTGTAACTTACTCTGTTGCAGGATACTCGACTTCTGTTGGAGAGAAGAACAAGACTCTTCTATATTTCACTGGTGCACCAAGATTTGAACACAAAGGACAGGTCGTACTTTTTCGACGTGTTGGCAAGAACTGGATCACAGCCCAACGAATAAATGGGGAGCAGGTTGGTAACTGTCTTGAGAAATAAAAAGAAAAACTGACTTTACGTATACTAAACAGAATTTCTTTTTAAGTATGCCTTAAAGCAACATTATATAGAAATTGGCATTTTGTGCAATTTGGTACCCCGATCCAGAGTGCAACACCAATGTCATAAATACAAATCCCTGCTTTGTAACAATTTGTCTCAATGACATAGTGTAGATGCTGAGGACAAACAAAACTCATTATGTCATAAAAAATGTTATATCTTGAAAAGTTATAGTAGCTTGAAGTAAACAGAAAAGCAGTGATCCTACCGTCTCACTGAAGTTACAGAGTGGCTGTGACAGAGACATCATTCACCTTGTTACACCCTAAAACACTGTACCATCACCATTATTTTGAAGCTGTTATTTTAGAGTAAAAAATATATTTTAAATATTTACTTCTATTTTAATTTTTGGGATAAATTTCCTTAGTAATACCTAGAAACCCCTCACATTAACATCTAAAGACTTGACAATTTTTCACAGCACTGTACACATTAGACAGCACACAAAGAAAGACAGTAATCAAAAACAATACGTACAATGGCACACAAAAGAAATATGCCTTTCCACAGATGATCTTAGTTATCCTGCATCTTGGACAAAGCAGCTGGACTCAGATTCCCACATTGTATCTTTGTCTCCAAGAAATCTGCTGCTTTCTTTGATCAGATCTGCTACTAAAAACACATGTTGCACCTTCCTGAAAATTTGCAAAGGCACATATTTCCATGGTTGCTGGACGGAAACCAAAGAACTTCCATGCGCTGCCACCACAAGTTGAATGATATAAACCTCTCATTTCAGATTGGTTCCTACTTTGGTGCGGAGCTGTGCTCATTAGATATTGACTCAGATGAGAACACTGATTTTCTGCTGGTTGGAGCTCCTCTGTTTTTCCAGGAGAAGGAGAAGACAGAGGGCCATATATACGTCTACACACTCACTGATAAGGTGGGATCATATTCAAATGAGGTTACAGTGAGATATTAAATGTGATTATTGATTTTCTTGATCAATAAACTTGTGTTCTTATATTTACAGATGCTACTGAATAGAGAACAGACTATAAGTGCACCATCCATGGGGAGATTTGGCACCACTATATCCAGTCTTGCAGATCTGAATGGAGATGGACTCCGAGACATTGCTGTCGGAGCCCCTCTTGAGGATGATAACAGAGGGGCTGTATACATCTTCCTTGGTGACAAACACAGAGGGATACGCAGCACTTTCAGCCAGGTGAGACAGAAACAACACAAAAGAAACACAGTATCCTTCATTGTTGTGTTTAAGATAGGTAATTAACCCTCTATATGAACAGAACAGAAACTGATTGATGGAGTGTTCACTATGCCTGGACCAGGTGAAAAAATAAATACATCTGTATCAATCAGTGCATCACGGCAGCCCAGTGGCTGAGGGGTTAAGGGCCCTGACACTCCAGGCCAATGTCGGGTTGTTCATGAGCACCAGCAGTGCCTTGTTGTCCCTTGTTTGTGGCTTTTTGGCAGCAGAGCCCATTGATAAGAGAAATGACTGTTTGGCTTCTCAGGAAGCCAAGCAAATAAGTTCATGGTAGAGAAATGGAAAAAGAAAGTCAAAGCCCCTGGAGCCCATCACTAGTATCTATTATTTAACCAATTAATGTGCTTTCTTTTTTGCCTCAGCCTCTTCGCCAGTGCCATTTGCAACTTTTTATTAGACATATTTGATAAAAAGTCATTGCTGCTTTATCATAACAACTGTTTAGATATTTGTAGTCCTGAGTCTTCCAGTTTCCCTTTCTGAATGATGAATAAAGACTCTCTTATGGTATGGAGAGTTATCTCCTGTCATGCAGGTGCAGAAGGCACAAGGTAGCTGGCAGTGGGCTGCAGTCTTTGGGGTATATCATGTGCAGCCTTTTTGCTGAGACACAGGCAACGTGAGGCAACACGACAGCCGGCCTCTTGTCACTGGTAGTTCTTTTTTGTTGGTTTAGTGTATCTAGAACATAAAGGCATTGACCCTGAACAACAATGGGTTGTTTGTTGTGTGATTAAAACCGGTATTTGAATACAATTAAAATGTTGTCCATGGAATTAAATAGCTGATACAGAATATAATCATCATCAGGGTTTTTCATGATTTTGATAGTTACTGTCAAAACTAGGGGTGGGTATTGGCAAGAACCTCACGATAAGATACGTATCACAATACTTTGGTCACGATACGATACGTATCACGATATCAAGATATCACGATATTGCAATATAAATAAAGATGAAAACACAAGTACCTGTATATGTACATCAGATGATATTGATCAGAGGATAAATTTAGTCAAAACTATTTCATTCAAAACAGCCTCTCCATTTTATTAATTCCCATGAAATTTCCGGGCAGTAACATTCTCTTCGTCCAGCTCGTTGTTCTTGCTATCTCTCTTAACTTTGAAGCCAAAGTGCTTCCAACCATCAACTTTAAATTGCGGAGGAGTTGTTAACTTGCCATCCATTTGGAAAGACCTCAGTCACTCTCTCTACTACAGAAATACACCCGCTGCACAGAGGAGTCGCTCTTCGGCGGTACATCGATATTTGGAGTTAAAAATCGATATTGTATTAGGCGGCAAAGTATCGCAATATATTGCTGTATCGATATTTTTGCCCACCCCTAGTCAAAACCTTTATTTGTCTCACCTGGATAAATCACACACTGTTTCATTTGTCAAATCTCTGTTTTTCCAGAGAATATTGGGGAAGGAAATAGAGCCTGGGCTGAGATTATTTGGACAGTCAGTGGATGGAGAAATCGACCTTGGAGAGGATGGACTCCCAGACATTGTGGTCGGATCACAAGGCATGGCTGTCGTCTTGAGGTATGAATACTGTGTACATAAAGTAGGTAAAATACTCAGGTTGGAGATATACTTGATCTTAACAAGTTGAATGCAAATGATGACTATCTTGTGTTTGGAGCATTGCTTGTGTGCATCATCAAATACTAATCATACGTGTCCATGACATGAAATATGTACTGTGTCTATGTCAAAGCACGTATTCCTCTGGCCTCAGCCTCTCACTGCCAGATTACATCTCAAAGCTCTGTTTTCAACAGAAGAGTGGCATACATTGCCTGAGAATTGACCTGCCTTCACTCATCATGTGAAATAATATAATAAACACAGCAACAAACAGTCCATAATGAGTAAATGCAGCATTGAAAACTGTATAATAAACCAAAAGATAATACAGTCTTTAACTTGGGCAGATTTGATGATTCAAGGGCACCAGCTATATTTTCTACATGTTGAAATTCAACACAAATCACTCCATCCAGCAGTGTTTTCAACAAGTCAAATGTGAAAAAGAATTTTGTGTGAATGAAGGGGGGAACTGACAATTATCTCACAGACAAACTCTCCCATACAACCCACAGATAAAGTAGTTTGAAGTCATTTTGGCTTTTGGCTTTGTCAGAGCAGAGTTACAGAGGGTAGTGAAATCATAGACTGGTGTCTTGATCACCTACCCTGCATGCAAGTATACAATCATTCTAGTGAAAAGATCCTGTGCAAAGTAGTATAGTGCCTTTTAAATCATTATTAATTTGATGAATGTCTTTCAGGTCCAGGCCAGTTTTTAATGTCACGGCTCATCTGTCTTTTCAACCTGACGTGATAAGCACTGACAATATTGACTGCGTAGGCAACACAAATGAAAATTTACCAATGGTTAACTTAACAGCCTGCTTTGAAATGGTAGAAACAACAAAGAGCAAAGCAGGTAAGGACTTGTCTTAATAATATATGCATTAACAGCTGCTGGTGCTGTTCACCCTATCAATGTGTTATTCTAACCCTTCTGGATGCCTTTACAGGGGCGAACAGCTCCGGACTAAACATCTTGTACACACTCCATGTGGATCCAACGAGACAAATTATTCGAGGCTCCTTCAATCAAAATGACAGGAATGCTAAAAATGTGATATCCACCGTTGTACTGAGGGATAAAAACACCTGCTTCAACTACCCCGTCTACATGCCAGTATGGAGACCAATGAATAATATTCACCATAATAAAAATAATAATGCATTTTATTTGTATAGCACGTTAATCTAAACTTTGATCTAAACCATCACATACTGTAACTATCTGTACTGTATATGACCCACTATCACCCATTTCTACATCTATAAATACTGTCCATGTCTCTGTATATTAGCTAGTTGATTTTTCCAGTTATCTACACAGCACACCTTAGATTTAAGATTTTTATAACTTAAGTTTTATAAAGCATGTCAAGTATATTGATTAACTTTTGTTGGTTGTTTTGATGAACAGTTATGAACTGTAGCCTAAAATGTGTGATTTGGGCTCCTCTTCTTTTTTCTGCATTGTCTGAAAATGTCTTCAACAATATGCAGATAACTCTTTTTGTCTTGCAGAAATGTGTGAAAGACACCTTGTCACCCATCAGCATCAGAGTGAACTTGGCCCAAAATGACAGTGTGGGTCCCGTCCTGAACATGGACAGTAAAAGACAGGCTGTTGTTGAGGTACACATTTGCATCCATACAGTTTTGTCTCTTACTTGCACCCATCTAAATTTCTAAGACATTTGTGTTCCGATAAAGGGAATGTTTAGCACTCTGCACACTACTAGGCTGACATAATATATGAGATGTTATTCTGTTTAAGGATGTGATGATGACTCTTTTGATTTTTTCCTTTCTAACACTCTAAAAAAATGCCTCTGACACAGAAAGCAAAGACTGCCTTTAGGACACATAGTCACTAAAGATCCAAATGAGCTGGAACAGTCACTTCTATGGGACGAGAGGGGACTAGTAGGCCGGGCCAGCGGAAGAAATTATACTGTGCATATTCATGCCCATACATTTTTCCTGCAGTAGCACGTCATCTAGAGATTTGGTTTTCACCTATTGTTGTCCATGCACGCGTGTGGTTCTTGACAACCCCACGTAAAAGGTAGTGCAGGCAGGAGCCGCACTGCAGCAGCAGCGCTGCCTGTCTGGACACACTATGCCCGAGCGAGCTGCAGCAGCTCAGCAACGAAGCTGCCACACATTACACAAGCACACTGTGTGGACCATGGGTTACCAGCAACAATCTTTGATTGACTCACTTTAGAAGGAGGGAGATCCCTGACAGGGATATCTACAAAAAGGCATAAACAACTTATGTAGCTACAGCAAATAACATTAAACTAGAGCATAATCAATGCGAGAACTGCTACCCTACCAGACAATTGCAGCAGCAAGGTGAACAAGATGCGTACCTTCAGCATAGGCGTCAAGAGAGAGCTGAAATAAAAACTACATGCCTTCATAGAGTGACCTCCTGCAGAGATTGGCTAATTAGAACCCAGTAGATGAGAAAGCAGAACAATACAGGCCACTTTACAAACAGGGATACAACATACATGATGGCCCACATATATATAATTCTGCGACACTAACATGCTGTTTAGCTTTAGATGTTGACGGAATGAAAAGTGCAGCACGCAGACAATTTACAGCATGCAAATGCAAGTGTTAACATGAAGTTTATCTTCAAACAAGGCAGCAGTTACAGGCTTACATTGTTCATTGACTGGATAGTTACCAATGATTGACAAATGTTAAGCAGGCCACATGTTGGTGAACACTTTTCATTGTCAGATATAACCGACGAACAGCAGCAACAAAACATACCAGCTTGACAACTGCTAACAGGCTAACAAACACACAGCATTCAGCGCGTTAAACAAACTCTGTGGTGCAGAAAATAACTACTCAAAGACCTTTCTAGTACCACAACATATATATATATATATATATATATATATATATATATATATATATATATATAAGCAAGGAATCTCTGTCTGTCTGTCTGTGCCTCAAATATCTCTGCGGATCAGGATCAGAATGACCTGAGAGTTTCAACATGGCTGCCGTTTGGTTCAGTGGTGTGCGACTTCGAATTTGTTTGAACTGCAATGATACCGTGAATAAATTATTTCATAAATGCTTTACACATTCTGGAGCATAGTCCACCGGAGCCCCCACAATGACATGCGCATTAGAGCCAGTCACTGCAGAGCTCAGGACTACGACACACATTAAGAAACAAGCGGATTTATACCTGCAGCGGCGCGAGCTGGACCGGGAGTTACCCGGCGGTTCGGTCCCGTTCTGTTCTGTGCATCTAAATTGACTGTTGTGGATTAATGTGACAAAACAAGACCGGACCAGTCTCTTCGGGTTTGAGGAGATGCGGAGACGCGCGGACAACAAAGTGGAATCGTAATCTGTGGATGTTCGTGTGTAGCTAGCGGCTAGCCGCTAGCTAGCCTACACGGCCCAACTCCCGAGCTGACAGACCGGACGCACCGACCTGTCCAAAACTGGACTTGGGGTAAATAATGTCCGCCACGCTTTTTCGCGAACATTGCCGTCACGTTTGCTTTGTGTCTGGTGCAGAAGAAACGGTAAAAACGTTTTTTGTCACGAAAGTGTTCAAGCAGCAAGTTTGGTTGTAGAGGAACAGGAGGTTGCGGGAGGGACTTCGGCGGATGAGTGACAGGCAACGATATTTGTGACATTTAGCGTGTTTGGAGAGTATAGTTAGTGTGTTATGTAGTGTTTGGTTAAGTGTGTAGTGGAGTCGTTTTTTTGTTTAACGAGTCAAAACAACTGTAAATTGATGACGAGTGAGAAGGTCAATGTGGAGCAGGCAGTGCAGCTCTTCATTCAGCTGGAAGGAGCTCAGGCAGACCTGAGCATTGCCTGCATTTAAATGTAAATAGTTACACAGAACTTTGTAAATGTTTATAATGCATGCACTTATTCAGCAAACAACAATTTATATTTGCTTTATAAGTAATACAAAATGGTTTGTTAAACATATTTGTGGTTTTCAAAGTAAAAAAATCTAACTTTTTCTACTCGGATTTTATGTTTTTTTGTGATATTACGTCCATTGTGTAGTACAATATGTCAAAATGAAAAAATAACTGTACAGTCACACACGTGAGGTTGTGCTGAAAATAATCACACCAAGTAAATAGTTTTAAGGTGAAATATAATGGCAAAATCAAAAATAGTCACAAACGGCCAATTATTCCCTGGAATATCGGATTTCACAACAAACCTAAATATCCCTGACTTTCCACCTTCAAACAGCGTCATTTGGCCATCCATGAAAATGCTTCTTAACCTCCCACTTTTCTTTAGGAACACATATTTCCTACGGGCACTGCACTAGTATATATAATGTAATGCAGCAGAGCACCAAATGAAACAAAGACTGAAGGGAATGTCATTTGTTCTTCAGCTTTCTCTGTTTTTTCAAGCATGCATTTTCATTAACTTTTCCTTTTGTTCTTCGGTCTTCAGGTTCCCTTTGAAAAGCAATGTAGAAAAAATGACACCTGTATTGCTGAACTTGAGCTCGATTGCAACTTCATGTACGTATATCTAACAAACACAGCGTGCCAAAGGTAACAGTATTTGACTGAGATCTAAGAAGTACTCTCTTTCTCCTAGGACCCCAACATTACTTGTGGCAAAAGGGAACTACTTCAGCCTGTTGGTAAAACTGTCCAATCATGGTGATGACTCATACAACACCAGCCTTTCAGTTCAACATCCTGCAGGCCTCTCCTTCTCTCGGATGACTGTGGCAGAGGTGACTTTAAAATCAAACTTCTATATCATGTCCTCCTCAGGGTTACTTTTTACCTGAGCACCTGCTTGTTAAAGGGGCACACCACAAAGTATGTTGTTCACAGTCACTACTGAATATGTGAAAAGGTTCTATGAAACTTTCTGTGAGAACTGCATGAAGTCAAATAAATGACCTCAAATGATATCACTTGAATCTGGGTCTGTTGGCCTGAGGACTACAACAGTGAGAATGATAGAAATCTGGTGTGTGGAGTTAGAAAGAAGTCCTCAACTCTGCTTGAGGCTCGTGGCTCAAGGGGACATTAACCGCTACTAGCCTGAAACATCCACATTTCCAGCCAAACTGTTGGTGACCGAGTTGCTTTGTGAGTAGTGTTAGTGCCGGGGTCTGACACGGAAGAGCAATGATTGGTAGAAAAAGGACAACATTTCTAGTTCAGCTGCATTGATTTTGATCCCTTAAAAAAATTCTTGTGCAACTCAAAGAGTAAAGAAAACGGAACAGAACATCTTTGGTAGATTGCAAAAATTATACATGATGTGTGTGATGTCAGAGGTGGAATTATTCTCAATCACAATAAATGACTCTGAGAACTATTGCTGTTTGAACTTAAACACACAAATGCCTTAAACACAGCCATGTACACGCACACATTGCAAAGATCAAATCGGACTAAAAGCTTTTGTTCTATAGGGTCTCAGTTAACACGTGTTTGTTCGCATTTTTCTCTTAAAACAGGCAACAAGACCAACACTCTACAGCTGTGACGATGTTCTTGATAAAACTACATGTGGCATCAGCCTTCCTGTGTATCGCAGCCGATCAACTGTGAGTTTCATAAACCAAGAGCTGTGACCAACTGCCTGAACCTTTGACTTTCACAAACATGGCAACATCTCCAACTGTCCCTTTCTCTGTGAGCAAAGTCTAACATAACTGTCTTTTTTCTGTGTAGGCAACATTTAATGCTACTTTCCACATCGAATCTGAATACGAGTGGAATGACACTGTTTCGATTAACATTACTGGAAAAAGGTACACAGCTCCTCTCTTTTTGTATGATTAAATTATTATTTACTCTCATTACATATTTCTTGTTTGACATTTACCACAAATGCTTTTTACATCCTCAGTGATAATACAAACTCCTCCAATACCCTGATCAAAAGCATCCCAGTACAATTTCAAATTGAAATGCTAGTAACAATGTAAGTGACACTATAACTGCAGCTCTAACATGTTCCTAGTAAATAATTATCATCCCACAGCTGCCTGTTCATTTTGCCCATCCTGCTCTCTTTCCAGCAACGAAGACACCATCACCTATCTGAACTTCTCCACAGAGGATGCAGCACCTAAAGAAATGGTTGCTATATACAAGGTGAGGCTGTAAACTATTATGCGACAGGCAAACATCCAGTTCCATAGTAAACGTTAACTAATCATCACATCATCAATCTGCAAGTCTAGAGCTGCATTAACTGATTTCTTGGCTACTCTGGGGCAGCTGAACAAGCACCAAACACAACATTGACACATTATTATCTCATGGAAATGCTATGATGAACTTGTTAGAAAACAGTTACCTGTTTACGCATAGCAGACACATAGCAAAGTTGGTGCTAATTTACAGTCATGTCCCTGCAGATCTTTACCACTCTACTTTTTGCTCTGTTTCCATCCTCACTAACTTGGCCTCAAAGGCGATTTATGATGCTCCTTAGTTGCTCAAGGCTCACCGTGTTTATTAGCTAGTCGCTAACTTTGGCTGTCCAATGTTTGCTAGAGGACAGGTTGTGTACTCTGTAAACGCAAGTGTAACACATACTTTTTTCAGGGTTCTGTATGGACAAAGGAATAAGACATGATAAAACAT
Source organism: Diplodus sargus (assembly GCA_903131615.1). Lineage (NCBI taxonomy): Eukaryota > Metazoa > Chordata > Actinopteri > Spariformes > Sparidae > Diplodus > Diplodus sargus. The sequence goes on along the minus strand of CAEMYA010000258.1, from coordinate 530,228 downwards.
AACTCCAGAAAAAGATATCAGTGGAATAGTTCACCTTAAGTCAAAAATGTCTCTCTGTCAGGCGAGTATATAGTATGAGAATAATGTGAAAAGAAATTCATCTGGAGCTAGAAGACTGCTAGCTTAGTTTAACATAAAGGCTGGAAGAAGAGCGGAAAGTTGACCTAGCAGAAAATAATCTTTTACTTGTTTTTCATTTTTTAATCAAACAAGATATGATTAGTTAATAAGTGAGCGTTAAAGGTGCTGCTTTGAAGATTTTTTTTCACACTTCGACAGAGCCACCGTTAATGCTAAAATAAGTTAAGCTCACATTTTCCAAAATGTTGAACCTCTATAAACTGGACCAACTGTCTCTCACTGTTTGCAGATAAGAAACACTGGTTTCAAGTCTTACCCTGTCAATGTGTCCCTGATCTTTCCAACTAAACTGGACCATGACTTTCAAATGGAGAACTATCAAGTCCTTGTCCAGCAGGTAAGCAGAAGCAGGAATTATTTACTTTAACTACTGTGTTTAGGATTAAAAATCCCTCATGCTCACCAATTACTTTTTTTGTTTAGAACAAAACCCAATGCACAGTCATTAATAACCAAACATCTGAAGTAAGTAAAACATATTGAGTATCAACATATTCTCACTGAACTGGTCATGAAATTACAAATCCCAAATGAACTGTTGCTGTGTTACAGTACTGCTCTACAGATAAGTACTGCAAAATAATGGTGTGTGAAAGTTTCATCCTGGACAAAGAATCAAGCACAGAGTTTAAACTGACAGGAAACGTACAGTTTAAGGATCTCAAACAGCGTGCAGCGGTATGTAGCAGAGAGGATACACAACAAGTACCATTCAAAGTGATGAATATATCAGTCATTTACATATTCTTTTGCAGAATATTGCCTTTCTTAAGCGATTTACTGGAGAGGGTGCAGCGGTCAAATTTAAAAGTTTTATAAATATCAGCTATGACGATCAACGATATGTGCTGGATTCTAAGAAACAA
>CAEMYA010000258.1:496283-517562 GCA_903131615.1 Diplodus sargus | reverse complement strand
TCCTCAGCCTCTCTGGGAAAGTCTATTCCAGGGTACTGGAGAGGAGAATTCGGCAGATAGTCGAACCTCAGATTCAGGAGGAACAATGCGGTTTTCATCCTGGTCGTGGAACACTGGACCAGCTCTATACCCTCCGCAGGGTGCTCGAGGGTTCATGGGAGTTTGTCCAACCAGTCCACATGTGTTTTGTGGACTTGGAGAAGGCATTTGACCATGTCCCTCGTGGCATTCTGTGGGAGGTGCTCCGAGAGTACGGGGTCCCTGTACGAACGGAGCAGGAGCTTGGTTCGCATTGCCAGCAGTAAGTCAGACCTGTTCCCGGTGCATGTTGGACTCCGGCAGGGCTGCACTTTGTCACCGGCTCTGTTCATTATTTTTATGGACAGAATTTCTAGGCGCAGTCAGGGGCCAGAGGGGGTCTGGTTCGGGAGCCACTGGATTCCATCTCTGCTTTTTGCGGACGATGTTGTCTTGTTGGCTCCGTCGAGCCAGGACCTCCAGCATGTCCTGGGGCGGTTTGCAGCCAAGTGTGAAGCAGCTGGGATGAAAATCAGCACCTCCAAGTCTGAGGCCATGGTTCTCGAACAGAAAAAAAGGTGGCCTGCTCCCTCTGGGTTGGGGGAGAGCTCCTGCCTCAAGTGGAGGAGTTCAAGTATCTTGGGGTCTTGTTCATGAGTGAGGGAAGGATGGAGCGGGAGATTGACAGGCAGTAATGCGGTCATTGTATCGGTCTGTCGTGGTGAAGAGAGAGCTGAGCTGAAAAGCGAAGCTCTCGATTTACCGGTCAATCTACGTTCCTACTCTCACCAATGGTCATGAACTTTGGGTCATGACCGAAAGAATAAGATCCTGGATACAAGCGGCCGAAATGAGTTTCCTTCGCAGGGTGGCGGGGTGCTCCCTTAGAGATAGGGTGAAGAGCTCATCCGGGAGGAGCTCGGAGTAGAGCCGCTACTCTTCCACATCGAGAGGAGCCAGCTGAGGTGGCTCGGGCATCTATATCGGATGCCTCCTGGACGCCTCTCTTGGGAGGTGTTCCTGGCATGTCCCGCTGGGAGGAGACCCCAAGGAAGACCCAGGACACGCTAGAGTGACTGTGTCGCCTTGGGATTCCCCCTGGAGGAGCTAGAGCAAGTGTCCGGGGGGGGGGGGGGAGTCTGGGCGTCCCTGCTCAGACAGCTGCCCGTCGTGACCCGTGAAAATCTCAGTGACGCCGTGGTCAGCCAGACTTGCTGATGCCTTCCTGGTAATGTTTGGATTGCTCTATGCATTACACCTCAGCTATCCCAACGGGCTGACCCACACTTTGAATTCACTCAGAAGGGTTTACTTGGTCTGAATGATTGTAAACTGTTGCCCAGGTCGCAAATTCCCAACAATAACTTGATACATGTGTAGAAATTTGTCTGAAAAAGGGGGGTGGGATGAGGTACTATTGAAGACATTTGTCCTCTAATTCAAAGTGTTTTCCCTCTGTTAAAATAATGCCTTAAAAAGTATCTGCTCTACTCTTCAGGTTTTCAGCCAGGTGGTTCAAACTACACAATGTTTCTTTGTACTTGCTAATGTAACATTTGTACTTGACTGTTGAGGGCTGGGCAAGATGAATCAAAGTACACTGAGCATTTTATACTTGTAATACATTTACATTTCAGAGTTTTAGAGTTTCTACCTTTTGGATTTTTACCAAATTTGCTGCCCTGTCGCCCCATTTAGGATTTAGCCAGACAGCCAAAAGTACATTGCATTTTATTAGGGCAACAACCAAAGATTATGTTTATCATCAATTATTCTGTTGTTTAGTGTCTCAATTAATCATTTAGTTGTTTGGTCCATCAAATATCAGAAAATCATGAAAAATGTCAATCACTGTTTCCCAGAGTTGAGAGGCTTGAATGAGAAATTTGACTGTTTTTTAAATGACTCAAAAGTATTAAATTATATACTAAAACAAATTTTTTTTTATTATTATTTTTGTTTTTTATTTTATTATTGTTTTTAATTGGAGAGGGCAAGAAAATATTGCTCAATAGAAGACCTTTACAACTTTTAGACATTAGCTGTACTCAGTGTCAAGTTTTGCCAAGTGTCAGTTAGCATTAGCAGAATGTTGACGACCACCACCAACCGGATGTACAGACAGTCCCACACCGACCCAATGGTAAAGTGAGTGTTACATTTTATTGAGATGAATATTGAACACTATTTTAGTGTGTTCATTGAGTTCCCAGAAGAACTGCCTTAAAGGCTGTCTGCTGCTGCTAAGGATTGAGAAATGATTCACATCCTGTTTGCTCCTTGCGTCATCAGTCATTTGATAAGGATCGAAAGAGAATAGAAACTAGAATGTACTTGCTTTTCAACAGGGGCCAAGTAGGCTGAATGACAATTTCATGTAGTTCTTGAAAAAAGAAATATGGGAAGCTGCATTGTCAGAGAGGAACAGTCACAAGTTTAACTAATCATCCAAACCAATCACCAGAATGAATGCTGGCAAAGTAAGTTGAGACTTTAAATTTCATTACGTTTCTACTTAATATTTGTGTAGATTCAATTTTCAATTTATGACTTGACACAACACTGTGCTTATGTGCTTGTTTTGGGAAGGTTTAGGAATAAAACCCACATGGCTAGTTTTGTAAAAGACCAGGGGCTATATTCCTAAAGACTCTTGCTGCTCCTAGTGGCCAAATTCTAAGAAAATTCTTAGAATCATGATGTTTTCTTAAAAAGTGAAGAGTAGATCCTAGAAAAGATAAAAGCTATTCCTAAAGAATCCCAGTGTTGGTCATGTTACTTTGAAATAGTAATTAGTTATAGTTACTAGTTACTTCTCCCAAAAAGTAACTGTGTTAGTAACGGAATTACTCCAATATAAAAGTAATTAGTTACCAAAAAAGTAACTCTTGCGTTACTTTCTTTTCTTCCCCTTTTGAGCTCAGCATTGATTTTAATGTACTCTGCATCTATGTATTTAGAAAATGTCTTTCTGGCATGGCGGACCGGCACCTGCTCTCCCTGGTATTTAACCAATGAAGGAGTCTGGGTCAGCTGTTGATTGAGCAAGTTCTCAACAACATACCTGCCTATCATTGCATTCAGTTCAGTCTGTGTCACAAGTTTTAGTGAAGCTGGAGCAGAAACATCCAGCTTTAGCTGCTCGGACGGCTCTGTGTCCTTTTGTGTTAGCGGCGCTCACATTAGCCACACCTGGCCTGCTATCATCATCAACAGTCAACAATGGAGTTTTTGGCCACTAGTGTTGTAGAAGTCACAAGTCGTGCAGTTGAGAGATGCTTCATTAGATTAGAGTTGCTTAAAACGGATGTGGACAAAGGAGGTTAAAGTTGTGTCTGTACTTCCACTTTGAAAATGTTAACTTTCCCTCTGGACTCGCCGTTTCTGCAGCTCACCTCTGCTAGTTTGTGTGTGCGAGGCTGTGTGGTTTGTGTGTAAACTGAACAGAGCCTCTGATTGGCTTACGAGCTCTCACTGTACTTAGAGAGCCAATCATCACCTCTGCGGTTGTCCCGCCCCTCCCTGCTGAGAGCTGAGTCGGATGACAACAGCTTCAATGAGAAACTTCAATTTGTAACGCACCACATTTTATTGTCGGTAACAATAACGACGTTGTAACGATGGGAAAAGTAATTCACTAGATAACTCTGTTACTGAAAAAATAACGCAGTTAGTAACGCCGTTACACTTAAATGCCGTTACTCCCAACACTGAAGAATCCCAGCTCTAAGAGAGCTCCTAAGGTGAGATCTGTTAAGAGCAGGGAAGACAACCCTCCATCAGCAGGGTCATCAACACTGACAGCATTGTCCGAACCTCATATTGTGACACAATTTGTTTCATTTCCGCTGGATGCCCGCACTTTACAACCTCACAAAAGGGCATTGATGGACATCGCAGGATTCCCCGGTGTTGTGGGTGTCATCGATGGGACACATGTCCGAATAATTGCACCATCAGAAGATGTAGCCGTCTTCGTGAACAGGAAGAGATTTCACAGCATCAATGTTCAACTTGTTTTCAATGCTGACTATAAGATTTTGGACATTGTTGCTAAATGGCCAGGCTCAACACATGATGCCAGAATGCTCTCTGAGATTGGCCTCAGACAGCTTGTTAGGGGACAGTGGCTACCCATGCAAACCATGGCTCCTAACGCCTTACCTCCAGCCGCTCCAGGGCTGCAACTAAACTACAGGTAACCCAAACAAAATAGAATTATGTATGGAAATAAAATGTAAACAGCATGTTGGAGTATCCTAGTAGTTTAAATATTTCCCTCAAATAGTGTACATTTTGATTATGTCTGTAATAACTTGTAGGGCCCATAAGACAACAAGGGCAGTGGAGCGTGGCATTGGCAAACTGAAGAGGCGCTTTCATGTTCTCCACGGAGAGGTGCGGCTGACCCCTGATACAGTCTGCAAAGTCATCATAGCCTGTGCAATACTACACAACACTTGCAAGGTTAGATAGATTGCAGAACCTCTTGAAGGTGATGGTGATGAAGACAGCGATTATGATGATGATGATGGTGGTGAAGAAAATATTCACTTTCCACAGGGGAACTTGGCCCAAAGTGGACTGCCTTACAGAGCCCACTTTACACATTAACATTTCAGGCAAGTTACCGTAACTGTAATTTGAAAACTTGTGACTGCATTGAACTAATGTACCACATAGTTTTACTACACATCACCTACAATAGTTAAATACATGACACATATTACTCACAAAGACACAATATCCATTTGTCATTGGATTTATTTTTTTAGAGCTCAATTTTCAGTCGATAGTACTCCTCCTGTAGGCATAGAACTTTTTTCTGCTGTCTGAAGACATCCATTGCCAACTCCAGTCTTCTGTCTTGCAGGGATGGTGTCGGAGCAGCAGGTGCAGCAGCAGCGGGCAAGCTGAACTCTGATGTTTCAGGCTGAGGGTCGTACACCTGCAATGTTGAGGGGCTCGGTTCCTCTGACGGCTCCATGATACAGAAAGGGAAATACATTTAGTTTAATTATTGTTTTGTTTTAATTGATTTAGCAGAATAAGCATGTACAAGAGATATGAGAAATGGCTTATGCAATGAATAAACAAACAAACCTGCCTGTTGATATATGAAAACTCATTTGTCCTACCTTTGTTGCATTTCAATGGCCTGCATCATTGAAGAGTCAATGCCTTCCCTCAGCCCGGTGATACTAACTTCTGACTGCCCCAGTATAGCAAACACTGTTTCTGCAACCTGGGACAGCTGCCTAGCAGGTGGTCCACCCTAGTATCCAGTAATCCAGCAACCAATATGTACACAATAATTAGGCATTTAAATTAACTTTGCCAGCCGGTGTGGTGTATCGCTCAGCTGTGTGTGAAGATTCACGTTTGTGTGCTGCAAACTCCTCTTTTGCTTTTGACTGCAACACATACCACCGCTTCTCACAATCCTCACCTGTCCGCACAACCAGCGGAAAGGAGGCATTTATCTGTTGTGCCATAGTTTCCCATGCTTGCTTCTTGGCTTGTACTGTGACACTGGGGCCAAATTTACTTCTCAAAACACTTTTATGCTGATTGACCGATTGAGCCAGAAGCAAACACTGTTCCTCTGTCCAGTTGGGTTTCCTTGTTCTTTTCCTCTCCATTGCTGTTCACTGGTTTGTGGTAGATTTGAAAGCCAACCAACATTGCTTCTTATAGCAATCACGGACATTGATGAAAGCTGAGCCATTTTACCCTCGTTAATACCATACTGAGTTGAAATGTTGAAAGTGCAAAAATTACCAGCATGGCAATTAATATAAGCAAATAAATATAACTATCACTATGTGAATACTGTGCAAGTGGGCCTAAGTTTTTGCACATTTTGTAGGATTATTTTAAAGTATGGCTTACTATTCATTTAACAGATATTTTCTTTTATGTGATATATTATTTGCAATTACACAGTCTTCATAAGATTAGCTTCTATGATTAAGTTTATCGATTTGAGGGTCCATCCTTTGCCCATTATCACCAAAAGTATATTTTTCATCTAGCTTTTCAAATGATGACTCATACCTAGCAACGGGGTCAACCACACCTCCTCACAGCTGGAGATGGTCCAACTTCCTGTCAAAAATGTTGTTTTTTTTTGTCGCCACAAACATTGCTGGAAATTGTCCCAAGATCTCCTTCAAAAATATCCAGTGGTTTCACACCTACAAATGATAAAACACAGACTGAAACAGAGGTCACTGACATGGCTGTCTTGTTGCCTGTAATCCCATCACCCTCCGCTCCACCTGTCAACATAAAAGTTAGGTATTATGTGGCACATTTTGTAGACTTATCAATATGGTACCTATGACAAGTACACATTTGAGTGTAGCCGTGGTTACTGCTAACATTGGGCCTATATATCACAAAAATCCAGAATAAATGGAAAATTAAAGTGATTTAAAAGGTAACTGGCAATCTGGAAGTTACTGACCACCTGATGAATATGAGTACAACATTAATTTGTCTTTTTGCTCTGTGGTAATCTTTTTTTTAGTTAATGCTCCACTACACTCAGTGGCCTTTTTATTAGGTGCACACGTGCAATCTAAGCTCTGCCATAACATCTACCTTCAAGTAACTCATAATTTTCTGTTTTTGGTGACTCCTGAGATGTGTAAATTCAAGTATATGTTAGTGAGGTCAGTGTTTGCGTTTTACTTGACAGGGAGGTTTTAATATACTGTCCACTTTAGAGGGCAAACTCTTTAAAACTTGGTAGCAAACGTGATTAGCTTATAAAATATGATGTATTGTTACTTATTGTTCTACCCACCTTCATAGAAAAGTTAAAAGTAACTCCACCTTGACCACATGTTGTTGCTCACATGTTATTCTAGTAATAAATGACACAATTCTGTATAATTAGAACATTTTCCAGCCAATAATTAAGTACTTGTCTAAAGTATCCGAATACAGAACTTTAACTTGCAATGTTAATGTATTTATACTATGGTATTGTGTGTGTGTGGCCTCGGGATCAGGTTAAAGGAAAAGTTCACGCAAAAACAAAGAATTCAGTCATTTTTCTACTAAGTGTCGTGTCAATGGAAAGTCAGATGAAGTTTCATAGTCCACAGAGCATTTTTGGAGCTTTACAGCAAAACAGTGTTGCAGCATTCTCCCAAACACCTGAAGTAAATGAGGCTTGTTATAAAACATTAAATAACAACTGAAAAAATAATGATAAAAAAGGCTCCACACAGCTCATCCAGCATAATCCGTGTCTCCAGAAGCCCTAAAATCCCAAATGGATTTGAAAAGACAATATTTACACCCTCAACAGGCAGTCAACATCACATACCCACTTCAGACTGGAGGGAGTTTTGGATGAATGTATCTTTTAACTGTAACTAATATGATACAAACGAACATAACAACCAACAAATATTAGGGAAAACAGTTAATTGGATCCAATTAACCATTAAGCTTGAATCTGCTTTAAATCATTGTGTTGACCCTTGATCAGTATGATCTCCTTCTCCTGACTCATAGATTGTATAACTTCAAAATGTCTACAGCCCTATGTGTGTTTGTTCATCTGTGCTGATGATTCCTTTCATTCAGTTCTGAGAGCAGGGTGGAGCTGTCCTCCAATGACCACAGTATCTATATAGTGCAGCCTCCTTGTGCTTTGTAAAAATGTCAAAATATTTTTAAGAACTGAAGGGTTTAGAGATGACTACAGAAAAGGGAAGCATGGGAGGAAATTAACTGAGAGCATTGCTGTGGGTGTTGCAACCACCTGGTACGGAAACGCCCTAGCTTAAGAAGCACACAGGAAGTATTGCACACAAAATGCATCTCAAGCAACACCACTAGCACTGTTGCGGTAGAGGAGAGTGGTGTGAAAGATGCATGGGAGTCGCATCTTCCTTCTCACCTACATGGTGCTGACTGTTGGTAAGATCTTAAGTTTTTATACATGTTGACTCTTTTATTCATCTAGGAAAGGAAAGGGAGGGAAATATGATAAAAGTTTGAATCCTCAGCTCAAGAAACTGTTCTGAATTCTGATTCTGATTCTGATAAATGACAAATTATGGCATTTTGTTGTAAAGCCTTGTACCATATGTTTTTTATTAGAATTTTAATTTCGGGGGTTTTAATCATCAGTTCAAGAAACTGTGCTGAGACGCAATTCTCAGAAAATCTGACACATTGTGCGAAAATGAGCGTTTGACCACAAACTCATGCTTGGCACAATTTGAATTAATCATACAGCTTCTTGTAGTTTTGCAGTTCCTTTACGCAAGTCCATGCAACAGTTCCCATGAGAAAATACTTTTTTAAAGAAGTAATGTAGCAATAGAAACTGAAAGATCTGGATTATCCAGAGGAACTAGAACACTGCTGTTAAAGACAAAAGTGCATTTCCTTTTAAGCAGCAAGAAACTTTCATTTCCATCAGATGAGGTAGCCTTCATGTGATTAGTTGGTGGTGCAGGAAGCATTCCGATCCATTGCTCAAGTAAAAATGATTATACCACACTGTAAAAATACACCATTACAAGTAAAAGACCTGTACTGAAAATGTTAAGTATAGTAAAGTATGTAAGTATAGTCTAGAAAATGTTCTTAAAGTGCTCTGTGCTGAATAATGTCCCCTGTGACACTGTGTTTAATCTTATCAGATTACTATTGCTAAAGCATTAATGTAAAAGCAGGGTTTTACTGCTGTAGTTGGTTGAGGTGCAGCTGAGTTTGTGACACAAGTGATGATTATTTTCATCATGGATTAATCTGCTGATTATTTTCTGGATTAAACGATTGTTTGGTTCTTATGCGTTCTGAAAATAGTGAAAACATTAAAATTATTCAAATAATGAAAAGGAAAAACAATTAATTCTCAAATTTTGTAGACCGGAACCATTAAATAGTTTTGTGTGAAAAATTATTATTAAAAATTATTACTGAAACTCAATTTTCTGTCAATTAATGCACTGTTAGGTAGTTCAGTGTATAACTGCTGTCAAATAATTGTAGTAATGTACAATATTTCTGTCTGAGACATAAAGTAGTTGTAGAAAGTGGCATGAAAAGAAATACAGAAGTGCACATAACTCAAATTTAAATAATTGTACTTGGTTCATCACAGCAACTACTGATAGAAGCGGAAATGTTTTTGAGGTAGGTGAACTGACCATATATGGTGGCTGAGGGCGCTGAAGACACTGCCACTTTTTCCTTCATTAAGCACAACAGGTTGTAAACACAACAAAGTTGTCATAGCTAAAGTTGTAATAATGTTGCCCATTTATAAATGTCAGGAAACAGGATGAGAGAGAAGGAGGGTGACGTGCAGGAAAGAGCTGCATGTCACCGAGCCTGAGCCGCTGTAGTGAGAAGTCAGCCTGTGTACACGCTCTACCAACTGAGCTATTGTGGCAGCCGAGTACGGCTAGATTTATTATGATTTTTTACCAGTTTTTATACTTTTTGGTGAGACTATGTAGTATACTGAGCGGTTTTACACAAAAGTAAATGATATTCAACTATTTTTCCAATAGACTGCAACTTTGTTGACTTGCAAAATCACCTTTCAAATTGACCAACATTATATGTTTAATTCTTTCCACAATTCAAACAGGATCAAACATTTATGTGTCCCTTCCCATTGACTACTGAACAGTTTGTTTTTTCTATTCAAGGACCTATCAGGCACACTGGAAGCAGCAGGACTTCTGCTCCCTATGTTAAAACTGTTATGAATGGAAGGACTTAAGCATCTTAAGAATTAATTTGAACCTTTCCTGTCATATTGTGTATCACGATCAGGAGGCAGAGTTAGCTTGGAAGTGGTTATATGTTAACATTAGCTGTTAATGGGCTATCAAATGTTGTTTTACCTTAAAATACTTCCCGAAATTCGCTGCATTTATAAGGCTTACAGCTTCGAAAACAAACGTGAACATCTCAATTTACCACCCTGAACTTAAACAGAACTTCTCAGAACAGAGTAAAATGGCTGCCGTGTGAATATGGTCTATTTGGGTAGAGAGAGGACAATGAAGAGAGGGACAGAGACGACAATGGGCAAAAACAGGACAGAAGCAGACATCGTGTCAGCATCACAAAATACCACAAAATATGAAGTATTGAAGTATGCAGGAACTGAAGTTGGCATCGATGCATGAACGATTTGAGGATAAATGATTTCCTTCTGCTTTTTCTGCCTTGATGTTAAAGAAGAACAGATTTAATCTTCATAGTATGTTCAGGGTGTTGGGAAGTACTGCTGCATATTTGAAAAACATCACAATTTTTAAAATGCTACTAGCACAAAACAACCGCATCTCTGACTGAACTTTTGCCTACACAGAAGCACTGTGGGTAATGTTGGCACTGAACTTTTATGCTAGGTTCATCAGCCTCTGTGACTTTTTGATTGATAGATTGTTCCTTTAACATTAACATAATTGTAGCACCCTTGTGTGTTTCAGTGTTTTGTCCTGTTCAAGCTATGTAAAATCCAAAGTTCCCACAGAATATATTCTTCAGCCCTGTGTTGATTTGGCCCTGATCTGCTGTCTAGTGCATTTACTTATTTATCCAATAGGTACACAGAAACTATGCAGGCAAGTATGTGAAGAATGATACTTGTGTCGAAGCCACTTATTTATGTGTGCAAGTGCATCATAGGCAACATGCTGAATTCTCTATATTGTACCATGGAAAAGGTGAAGATCCATTTATTATATGTTGCTAAGGTCTGCACAACCCAATGCATTCTTTAAAATCGTCATGAAAAACTAGTTTAGTAGTGACATTAAAGTAAAATATCTAATGACAGTTTTTGTTTCCCATTTCCAAAAGTCCCGGTTATCTACGACTAACAATTTCAGTTTAGTTACCATTGAGATTAAGGTTTAAACATGTTACAAGACTTATGTGGTCTGTTTTTTTCACAAATTGCAGCCATCCGTGTCTCTCTGACTTTCAACATTGATGAGACAGACCCTGATGTCTATACTGGTGAACAAAAGGATTTCTTTGGATACAAAGTGGTTCAGTTCACGTCCGGCACAGAGAAAGGGTAAGTTTGTATTTACAACTTGGTGATTCGGCTGATTTCATACTGCTGTGACTGTCAAAATCTTTATTACCCATCAATTCCGTTGATAAAATTTCCATCAGTTATGCATAATTTCCATTTGCATGTAGCATAGATGTTAGATAATATCAGTTAATTCTGCAGTAATACTTGGTGGTTTATCACCTTGAATGTCATGGTATCCGGTCTCTTCCTGTGGCATCACTGCTTGCAACAGGCAGATGAGATCTTTTTAGATAAGTAGTGCTTGTTTCAGCCTGGCCACTGAAATAATTAACATTAGTGTTGTCTCGGTTGTTCATCCTCAGGATAATCGTTACAGCACCTCTACAGAGAAATGGATCTGGGGGAATATGCAAAGCTGTTCGTGTCAAAAACACCCAGTGCTTCAACGCTGAAGGTACAAGTGCAGTTTTTGAATGAATCCCACTATTAAAGAGGAGATGTACAATTTCCAACAATGAAGAAAGATGACTTCTTAGAATGAAAAAAATGCTCTATTACAGCTAAAATCGTTGTGTATTTTAAATCAAATACTACTCTTGCAGAATTTTCTCTTGACGACACAACAATACCAGTCAAGCACCTTGGCCTGTCAATAGCTGAACACACCAACCGTTTCCAGTTCACTGTAAGATAAAATCTAATATACACCTTCTCTGTGACAAGTCCAAGGCAAAACTATTTAATGATGAATCGAGTTTATTTCACCTCTTATGTTCTGATCTAGGTTTGCAGTCCAAGTGTCGCCCATGAATGCAACGAGAACTCCTATCTGAACAGTGTGTGTTACACGATGACAAGTGATCTTCAAGTGATCTCCAATTCCACACCTGCTTTCCAGAGTAAAAACACAGAAAGCATACACTTCCTCAACTCACTGTGGTCGTAGCACTTCGTCTTGGCAATAAGATGCTATATTCAGTGTTTTGATCCTGACTAAACATTCCTCACAAACTTTCCCTCTGTTATTCTTTTCAGAATGCACAAAAAAGACAGTGGACCTTGTCTTTCTATTTGATGGATCTGCGAGTATGACTGAAGCAGAGTTTGAGAAGAATAAAGACTTCATCGTGGATATAATGAACAGCCTCAATGAAACATCAGTCAAGGTCACTGCACTACTGCCACATTAGAGCATTTATAGCATTTATTTCACTGCAAAACAATGTTATATGAATAATCTATGATTTTTTCTCCCTTTTTCAGTTTGCAGCAGTTCAGTTCTCCTTTGCTTACAGAAAAGTTTTTGACTTCAATGACTATCAAGCCGGTCGTGCCCTTGAAAAACTAAAGAAAGAACCCCATATGAAGAGTCTTACCAACACACACAAAGCACTCAGATTTGTGTTGTAAGTGCAGTTACATCACACAAACAGCTCGTGAACAGCACAACTGTAAAATGATCAGCATCTTATCTGTTGTAGTGACTTTAATTTATTCATATTTATACATCAAGTTTTATTTGGAGCATTACAGTTTCACCTGTTACATTTGTTTCAGGGATGAAATCTTTGAAAACCCGCGTGCAGGCGCCTCTCCTGATGCAACTAAAGTTCTGGTGCTGATCACAGATGGAGATCCCAGTGATAATGACAATGGTGTTGTCAAAAGATATGATGACAAAAACATTATTCGTTTTGTCATTGGGGTAAGTTCATTTTTCTAATTTATTTGTCCAACAGATCAAGTTATCACATGAGGTATACCTCAGAGATGTAAAAAGTTAGACAACGTTGCTTTAAATAACAATTGTGGCAGAGCTCAGCTTAAATAGTGCAACTTGTACTGATTCAACATTTGAGTCCAGTATTGTACAAAACTGTCTTGGTTAACCTACTGACATCAAACTTTGAGATACTTCATAATTTCAAGCAGCATTCTGGTTTCAGGTCAAAGACAAAGTTCAGCTAGAGAAATTTAAGGACATTGCTTCGGAACCAAAAGATAAAAATATCTTTAAGATTGAGAACTACAATGGACTCACAGGAATACTGGAAAACTTTCAAATTAAGATCTTTAGTATGGAAGGTGAGGTTGAATTTTTTTTCTTTTCCTTCTTTGTACAATAATGTCACAACAAATCATTAAAATGGTGTGCCCTGGAAAAGTAACATGAACTATTAGTACAACTGTTTATATAGGCTCCAAACAGGCTCTAGCTGGAGAGCTGACCAATGAAATGTCTCAGAGTGGATTCAGTGCTGTCTTCTACAAGGTGAGCTTTAAAATCTTTTTTATTCACACATTTCTAAAAGCTGCAAAATTAGATCTTTAATTCTATCACATACATTTGGCCTGTCACTGTGGTGTCAGTTGTGTAGGACAGTGGTTCTGAAACTTTTCACACCCTGTACCATCTCAGAAAATATCCAGCTCTCCATGTACCGCTTTCTTTCATTACAAATGTTAGTATAAGCTTGAAAATTCAAGTGATAAGGTTGAATCTTTAAAAAAAATGACCATGAATTGTAGAAGATCACGGTATTTGGTTTGTCCCCCTGTTGCTTTTGATGTGTCACCTCCCAACATACCTACTGTTGTTGGTTCCAATCACCTTTGTTCACTGACCAGACCTGCACATTTCTGTCAACAGGATACCATGATTCTGGGTTCAGTGGGAACCAACACATGGCGAGGTTCTCTCCAAGAGCTTCATGAACAAAAGGAAACACAAATTCAAGATCCACTCATGAAGAACGACTCCTACATGGGTAGCGAACCTAATTTCTAAAAAATAATTAATTTAGTTAATTAGCGAATAATGTGAATAATGTTGATCATAGAGATACATTGCAGTCTTCGGCTGGGTAACCTCGGGTCCTGGATACCACTTGACACAACGACACACTGATGATCACTGCCATCGGGGACTGCCATTGCCAATGTGGGGGCACGACTGTTCTTTGACAATGTTTGCATGGTTGGTGTGTATCAAGTGGCATCAAAATGGATCTCAGGAACCAAGTTTTCCCAACACTGCACTGAAACAAGATGGTTGAAGTTATTCACTTACATGTTAGTGGTTTAAATGTTGTGTGCCTTTGTCTTGTTTAATAGGTTTCCAACCGCAATTATGGGTTTAATAGCTTTGTATTGCAAAAGTAGCAAATCCATATGAGGGGATCATAAACTGAGTAAATAATAAAAATAATAATAAATAATAAATGAAAAATAATTTAAATAATTTAAAAAAATACGAACATAACGTAGTAAATAGATTTTGTTATTTGTAACTTACTCTGTTGCAGGATACTCGACTTCTGTTGGAGAGAAGAACAAGACTCTTCTATATTTCACTGGTGCACCAAGATTTGAACACAAAGGACAGGTCGTACTTTTTCGACGTGTTGGCAAGAACTGGATCACAGCCCAACGAATAAATGGAGAGCAGGTTGGTAACTGTCTTGAGAAATAAAAAGAAAAACTGACTTTACGTATACAGAATTTATATAAACAGAATTTCTTTTTAAGTTTGCCTTAAAGAAACATTATATAGAAATTGGCATTTTGTGCCATTTGGCACCCCAATCCAGAGTGCAAGTTATAGTGAACTTGAAGTAAACATGTATGAAACACAGTGATCCTACTGCCTCCTTGAAGTTAGATAGCGCAGAAACAAGTAATGGTCACAGAGTGGCTGTGACAGAGACACCATTCACCCTATCACGCCCTAAGAAACTATTATTTTAAGAAAAAAAAAAGTTACATAATGTTGCTTCAATGGAAGCTACATTTTCCATTCACAGCATTTAAATTATTACTTTTAAAATTATCTATATAGATAAATGTGGTTTTAATTCCCCTAGGTGAATGACAAAAGGCTGTTCAAGAGGCATGTTTACTTTAAGTTTTTGGGATAACTTTCCTTATTAATACCCATAAACCCCTCACATTACATCTAAGACTTGGCAGAGGAGGAAATATCTTTTCACAGACTATACACATTAGACAGACAACACAAAGAAAGAGACAGTAATCAAAAACAGTATATACAATGGCGCACTAAAGAAACCTGCATCTTGGACAAAGCAGCTGGACCCAGATTCCCAGATTGTGTCCTTTTCTAAAAGAAATCTGCTGCTTTCCTTGATCGAATCTGCTGCTTTACTCTATCAAAATGCATGTTACACCTTTATAAAAATTGTGCAAAGGCACATCTTTCCGTGGTTGCAGGGAGGAAACCAAATAACTTCCTTGTGCTGGCACCATTTTGAAAGTGAAATGATATAAATCTCTCATTTCAGATTGGTTCCTACTTTGGTGCGGAGCTGTGCTCATTAGATATTGACTCAGATGAGAACACTGATTTTCTGCTGGTTGGAGCTCCTCTGTTTTTCCAGGAGAAGGAGAAGACAGAGGGCCATATATACGTCTACACACTCACTGATAAGGTGGGATCATATTTAAATGAGGTTACAGTGAGATATTAAATGTGTTTATTGATTTTCTTGATCAATAAACTTGTGTTCTTATATTTACAGATGCTACTGAATAGAGAACAGACTATAAGTGCACCATCCATGGGGAGATTTGGCACCACTATATCCAGTCTTGCAGATCTGAATGGAGATGGACTCCGAGACGTTGCTGTTGGAGCCCCTCTTGAGGATGATAACAGAGGGGCTGTATACATCTTCCTTGGTGACAAACACAGAGGGATACGCAGCACTTTCAGCCAGGTGAGACAGAAACAACACAAAAGAAACACAGTATCCTTCATTGTTGTGTTTAAGATAGGTAAGTAACCCTCTATATGAAGAGAACAGAAACTGATTGATGGAGTGTTCACTATGCCTGGACCAGGTGAAATAATAAATACATCTGTATCAATCAGTGCATCACGGCAGCCCAGTGGCTGAGGGGTTAAGGGCCCTGACACTCCAGGCCAATGTCGGGTTGTTCATGAGCACCAGCAGTGCCTTGTTGTCCCTTGTTTGTGGCTTTTTGGCAGCAGAGCCCATTGATAAGAGAAATGACTGTTTGGCTGCTCAGGAAGCCAAGCAAATAAGTTCATGGTAGAGAAATGGAAAAAGAAAGTCAAAGCCCCTGGAGCCCATCACTAGTATCTATTATTTAACCAATTAATGTGCTTTCTTTGTATTTTTTGCCTCAGCCTCTTCGCCAGTGCCATTTGCAACATTTTATTTGACATAAACTGTTTAGGTATTTGTAGTCTTGAGTCTTCCAGTTTCCCTTTCTGAATGATGAATAAAGACTCTCTTATGGTATGGAGAGTAATTTCCTTTCACACAGGCACAAGGTAGCTGGCAGTGGGCTGCAGTCTTTGGGGTATGTCATGTGCAGCCTTTTTGCTGAGACACAGGCAACGTGGGGCAACAGCCAGCCTCTTGTCACTGTTAGTTATTTTTTGTTGGTTTGGTATATCTGGAACATTAAGGCACTGACCCTGAACAACAATGGGTTCTTAGGTCACTGGGTCGAGTCACGCTGGGCGCACATCAAATGTCCCCCAACATACATTTTTTTAATAGTGCACCACCATAAGGAGGGTTAGGCAAATGTGCATGTTTGCCAAAACATCTGACTAAAACTGGCATTTGGATGAAATCAAAAAGTCATCCAAGGAATGACATAACACATTGCAGGTTTTTATTATTTTGGTAGTTACCGTCAAAACCTTTATTTGTCTCACCTGGATAAATCACACACTGTTGTGTCATATCTCTGTTATTCCAGAGAATATTGGGGAAAGAAATAGAGCCTGGGCTGAGATTATTTGGACAGTCAGTGGATGGAGAAATCGACCTTGGAGAGGATGGACTCCCAGACATTGTGGTCGGATCACAAGGCATGGCTGTCGGCTTGAGGTATGAATACTGTGTACATTAAGTAGTTAAAATACTCAGGTTGGAGATATACTTGATCTTAACAAGTTGAATGCAAATGACGACTGTCTCGTGTTTGGAGCATTGCTTGTGTGCATCATCAGATATTAAATATACATGTCCATGACATGAAATATGCACCGTGTCTATGTCAAAGTATGGTTAAAGGGCAAGTCAAGCAAATTATTCAATTTGATGAATGTCTTTCAGGTCCAGGCCAGTTTTTAATGTCACGGCTCATCTGTCTTTTCAACCTGACGTGATAAGCACTGACAAAATTGACTGCGTAGGCAAGACAAATGAAAATTTACCAATGGTTACCTTAACAACCTGCTTTGAAATGGTAGAAACAACAAAGAGCAAAGCAGGTAAGGACTTGTCTTAATAATATATGCATTAACAGCTGCTGGTGCTGTTCACCCTATCAATGTGTTATTCTAACCCTTCTGGATGCCTTTACAGGGGCGTACAGCTCCGGACTAAACATCTTGTACACACTCCATGTGGATCCAACGAGACAAATTATTCGAGGCTCCTTCAATCAAAATGACAGGAATGCTAAAAATGTGACTTCCACCATTGTACTGAGGGATAAAAACACCTGCTTCAACTACCCCGTCTACATGCCAGTATGGAGACCAATGAATAATATTCACAATAATAAAAATAATAATACATTTTATTTGTATAGCACTTTAATCTAAACTTTTATCTAAACCATCGCATACTGTAACTATCTGTACTGGTATATGACCCACTATCACCCATTTCTACATCTATAAATACTGTCCATGTCTCTGTATATTAGCTAGTTGATTTTACCAGTTATCTACACAGCACACCTTAGATTTAAGATTTTCATAATTTAAGTTTTATAAAGCATGTCAAGTATATTGATTAACTTTTGTTGGTTGTTTTGATGAACAGTCATGAACTGTAGCCTAAAATGTGTGATTTGGGCTCCTCTTCTTTTTTCTGCATTGTCTGAAAATGTCTTCAACAATATGCAGATAACTCTTTTTGTCTTGCAGAAATGTGTGAAAGACACCTTGTCACCCATCAGCATCAGAGTGAACTTGGCCCAAAATGACAGTGTGGGTCCCGTCCTGAACATGGACAGTAAAAGACAGGCTGTTGTTGAGGTACACATTTGCATCCATACAGTTTTGTCTCTTACATGCACCCATCTAAATTTCTAAGACATTTGTGTTCCGATAAAGGAAATGATAAGCGCTCTGCACACTACTAGGCTGACATAATATATGAGATGTAATTCTGTTTAAGGAAGTGATGATGACTCTTTTGAATTTTTCTTTTCTTACCCCTTTTAAAAAATGCGGTTTACCTTTGACACAGATAGCAAAGACTGCCTTTAGGAAACATATGTCACTAAAGATCAAAATGAGCTGAACAGTCACTTTGCAAAATCAATGGGACGAGTGGGGACTAGTGGGCTGGGCCAGCAGAAGAAACACCGCTGTGCATATTCATACCCATACATCTTTCTGCAGTAGCATCTAGAGATTCAGTTTCTACTATTGTTATCCGTTCATGCATATGGTTCTCGAAAACTCTATGTAGAAATGTAGGGCAGGTAGGAGCCACACTATGCCCGAGCGAGCTGCAGCAGCTCAGCAACACAGCCACCACACATTACACAAACAGGCTGTGTGGACCACAGGTTACCGGCAGCAATCTGTGAGTGACTAACCTCAGAAGGAGGGAGATCCCCAACATCTACAAAAAGGCATGAAAAACTAATGTAGCAAAAGCAAATAACCTCCTGCAGAGATTGGCTAATTAGAACCCAGTAGATGAGAAAGCAGAACAATACAGGCCACTTTACAAACAGGGATACAACATACATGATGGCCCACATATATATAATTCTGCGACACTAACATGCTGTTTAGCTTTAGATGTTGACGGAACGAAAAGTGCAGCACGCAGACAATTTACAGCATGCAAATGCAAGTGTTAACATGAAGTTTATCTTCAAACAAGGCAGCAGTTACAGACTTACACTGTTCATTGACTGGATAGTTACCAATGTGTGACAAATGTTAAGCAGGCCAAATGTTGGTGAACACTTTTCATTGTCAGATATAACCGACGGACAGCAGCAACAAAACATACCAGGTTGACAACTGCTAACAGGCTAACAAACACACAGCATTCAGTGCATTAAACAAACTCTGTGGTGCAGAAAATAACTACTCAAAGACCCTTCTTGTACCACAATGGATCCCCCTGAGCTAACAGTGCGGCAGGGTGGCTTGTCTACTACTGGACTATAGTTAATAATGCAGCAGAGCACCAAATGCAACAAAGACTGAAGGGAGTGTCATTTGTATTGCAGATATTTTGTTGTCAACCAAAGAATTGGGCAAGCTTGGATTGAATGATGGCGCTAGTTGAAAAATCAGGAGATCAGCAAAGTTAAAACAGTTAATATGGTGACAAAATGAATGTCTATACCAAATTTAAGGCACTCTTTTAAAGTTTTGTACTCGTCTGTTCACAAAAGCTATGTTGTTGGTCTTTTGTGTTCCAGAAATCCTCTTTTGATTTTCCGGCTTTCTCTGTTTTTTCAAGCATGCATTTTCATTAACTTTTCCTTTTGTTCTTCGGTCTTCAGGTTCCCTTTGAAAAGCAATGTAGAAAAAATGACACCTGTATTGCTGAACTTGAGCTCGATTTCAACTTCATGTACGTATATCTAACAAACACAGCGTGGCAAAGGTAACAGTATTTGACTGAGATCTAAGAAGTACTCTCTTTCTCCTAGGACCCCAACATTACTTGTGGCAAAAGGGAACTACTTCAGCCTGTTGGTAAAACTGTCCAATCATGGTGATGACTCGTACAACACCAGCCTTTCAGTTCAACATCCTGCAGGCCTCTCCTTCTCTCGGATGACTGTGGCAGAGGTGACTTTAAAATCAAACTTCTATATCATGTCCTCCTCAGGGTTACTTTTTACCTGAGCACCTGCTTGTTAAAGGGGCACACCACAAAGTATGTTGTTCACAGTCACTACTGAATATGTGAAAAGGTTCTGTTAAGCTTTTTGTGAGAACTGCATGAAGTCAAATAAATGTCCTCAAATGATATCACTTGAATCTGGGTCTGTTGGCCTGAGGACTACAACAGTGAGAATGATAGAAATCTGGTGTGTGGAGTTAGAAAGAAGTCCTCAACTCTGCTTGAGGCTTGTGGCTCAAGGGGACATTAACCACTACTAGCCTGAAACATCCACATTTCCAGCCAAACTGTTGGTGACCGAGTTGCTTTGTGAGTAGTGTTAGGAAGAGCAATGATTGGAATGAAAAGGACAACATTTCTACTTCTGCTGCATTGACTTTGATCCCTTAAAAAAAAAAGGTCCATCATGAATCTGACAATGTTATAGTAGGGCTGTGCTAAATTGGTGGAGTGGTGGAGAATGCAACAAAATGAGTCAGCCAGTCATGTACCATCGACTTAATGCATAAAAGCCCGCAGACATGGCCAAAAGGTCTGAGTGTTCAAATTAAACATGAGAAGAAAGAAGAGCGGTGATTTAAGTGACTTTCTGGCACACATTGTACCTACTGACTGTTTAGAATTTAACTTGAGGTGTCTGCACAGTCACACATTCAGAGATATGCTTTAATAGTGATAGTTGCTTTCCCTAACTGTGAGGCAAGAGAGGTGGCTGATGCGATGTTTACATATCTAGGGGCCCCGGAGCAATTAAACAGTTCTCTGTGTGTGATCGTTAAAGTTTAGCTGAAGGACAAGATCCATATGGAGCAATAAAGCTGAATCTATCTCCCATACTAGTTGTTTAGAGCGGACTTAAGATATACATTTCCATATAAGCATGATGAGACAATCCGGTCCGTTTTAGGCTGTAAGTTCCAAGAAGTGACTTCAGCTGACGATAGGTAATGTACAGGAGGAGGCAGACTAACTTCTCTTTCTACTATTGGATAGATGGACTCTCAATCCACCAAAGTGACCAATTGGAAGAAGTGGGACGATGCGAGGAATTAGACTTTAAAAAGGCCCGCACAAGCGGAGAAGTCACGGTGGTACTTTGTAGATTTTCCTCGATCGAGGGATTTTCTAATAGAGCAGAGGGCAAAGCATTGGGCAGAACTTTGTCTTAAATTTGAGAAACCCAGGTAACGGCCGTGCCTGGACGGACGCTGGCAATAAAGATTGCTCTATTATCCACCAGCCTGCCTCCGCAGAATTCTTTTATCAACATACTACACACCGACATCTTTAATGGAGAAAGCCCAGAAACTACAAACTCCTGCAGCGTACTAAACCGTT
>CAEMYA010000258.1:457068-489338 GCA_903131615.1 Diplodus sargus | reverse complement strand
CACCCCTCACAATACATAATGGTTCAGTCCACCCCTGCAGCTGCAGGAGCGGGAAGATGATCATGCATCTCTAAACAGCTTAACAAGCGGAATGGCTGCTGCTCATCAACATGTCTTTATCCAAGAAAGCCACATCAGGGAGCCTTAAATGAAAGAAAAAGGCAGAAAGGGAAAGAAAGCAAGGAGAGAGAAGACAACTCCTCACACATTTCTTTCAAAAGAAAGGTGAGCACAGTTCACAGCTAACACAGTTTAAGAACAGTTGAAGCTAATAATAATGTCAGCAGTTGTAAAGATAGAAGGCAGTCAGTCATGAATCTAGTTTCTCAGATTGAGCAGCAGCAGGTTCCTCATCCTCATCTCACCCCTTAATAAGTGCTGACTGAAAGTTATTATTACAAGTCATCATTTCTCACTGAGGTGAAAACAGGTCAAATGTGGAACGATATTTAGCTCCTTTCCCAGTAAGCTAGCATGACATGTTGGGTATCCTGTGAGTCTACAGCTGTGGAGATAAATTAGACCTGCATGCAGGACTACGAGGGAGACAGTGAGCAGTAACCACGTAACTGTCATGACGTTCTTTTCACAAATATGGGAATTTTTTTTTCATGGGGCCCAAAATCCCTGACAGCGCCCCTGACCATTGTTCCAAAATATTCTCATTTTTTTCAGGAAGATTGAAAATGTATTTAGCAGGAATTTGATAGTATATGTTTACAGTACTGTTTACGTCAAACATTTTGATGCACTGTAGGCTTAAGTTTTGATAAATCAAAAATCCGAGAAACAAGTTTTCTGGAGGACGGTCTGAAGATGCTCTCGAGCAAGTTTGGTGACAATTGAGCAAAAATTGTGGGAGGAGTTTTATAAGTTTTACAGGGTTTGAAAAAAACTGAGTGATGGACTTCATAATTTGTAATGAGTTTAAGTGGACTTAAGTTTCAGCAGTATTGGGGCTACAGTTTGGTGAAAGTTTCAAAACTGTAGCATGCACTGTTGATTTTGTAGGTATTAGGTAAGTTTTTAAAATGTAAACGAAAGAAAGAAAGAATTCCTAGGAATACAATTTAGCTGCCCGGACACTAATAAGATTTTTTTTTATCCTGGTTCAGTATTTCTGTTCATCTCTCTCATTCTCTCTAAACCTTTTTTGACAAAAAAACATTGAAAAGGGTTTTTCAGTACCGCCTTTACATGGAGTTCTTTTTTCTGATTGGGTAAAGTGGCCAGGGATACCAGAAAATGTCTTTCCTATTGTACAGCATGAGCAGGGGGAATCGAAAGTACTGTAGGAATATAGAATTATTTAACTAATAAAAGGGTTACATATTCTTTCTTAAAGGTTCACCAAAAAGGGTTCTCATATGGCTCTAGCCCTTTTATTTCTAAAATAGATTTTAAAAAATACTTGCCCAACAAGCCCTGACACCCAAACCTTAATCTAAACCTCACTGTCGGTTTACCTTAACCTTAACAGCTAAACCCGAAACTCAGCGGTTTCACAGTTAGCACACAGCTTTTGGACCAGGTCACTGAAGTAGTCTAAATGAAACAAACACACACACACACACACACACACACACACACACACACAGAATACAGCCTGAAGCCAGATGCTTGATAGTAAAAGTCTTTGGCCTTTGAAATGCTGGTGCAGTTGTACTTGTATTTATCTATATCTATATATATATCTGGTTTGAAGAAGTTGGTAACTGTCAGTTTTGCTGAAAGGCACAGGTGCTATTAGTGAGATATGGCTAATGGTTGAAAAAGATTAAAAAAGTGATTGAGTTGGTAACATCAGCTGACACTGAGAGGGCAGCCGCTTTCATTTAGTCAGATTGTCAAAGTGGCAAGAGTGAAGGGACAATGGATATGAGGAGACTGTTGGAAGTCTGAACAGCTCTTGATACATTTAAATGCTCTAACAGAGAAGTCTGTTACCCTGCAGATATGCGTTTCCTATAACCAAAATGTCATTCTAAAGTGGTTACATGTGGCTAAATGAGAATACAGAAGTTGTCACACATTAAATGTCATCACACCAAACACAGACTCATCTTCTCTCTCATCCATCTTTAAAGGCTAGTTTTCAGTGATAAACTATCTAACTCTTACTTTACAACCTGCAGATTGATCAGTTTACCAATTTTTTCTACACATACTTTGCTATAGCAGCACCAACAGTAAAATACCACAGAATAATGCTAGGGAATGGGAACATTTTTAAAAAATCTCTTATTTCCACTTTAAATAGGCCTGCCTTACCCAGTGTGGTCTCAGACTCATATTATACATGTTATTTTATTTTAATTCTGTCATTTTTGAAATGTATTCTCTAAGATAAAGCTATGGTAACAGCATGGCCAATTCCCTAATTTTGGCTGTGCACTGAAAACATTTGGGTTTGACATCGAAATATGAAAACGAGACATGAGGTCAGTATTTCAGGATTACTTTCCATCTAGATCTGTTACAAAACTAAGAAGACAGCATAATTTGTAATGGAACACCACATTTCTGGGTTATCAAAAGGATAAGAATAGGTAGACTTAAAATAGATTAGAGTGAAAAATACTTAATATCTAGTTGCAACAGTATGTGCATCAAGCCTTCGACCCCCTGACATCTCCAAACTTTTGCATTCTTCGTCTGTGATGCTTTTCCAGGCTTTCATTGCAGCCTCTTTCAGTTGTTGTTTGTTTCTGGGGTTTCTCCCTTCAGTCTCCGCTTAGCAGGTAAATAACATACCCAGTAGGGTTTAAGTCTAGTGATTGTCATGGTCAGTCTAAAACCTTCCAGTTCTTTTTGTTCATGAACTCCTTGGTTGTTTTGGTAGTGTGTTTTGGTTTGTTGTCTCTTGCTGCATGATGAAGGATCAGTCTGGTTCCATCTCTCTTAAAATTGGCAGATGAAATGTTTCTGTAGTCTTCCGAGTATATTTTGCTGTTGCCATCATCACCAATGAAGAACAATGAGCCCGTCCCAGAAGAAGCCATGCAAGTTGTTCGTATCCCTTACACAAACTCCATCCTGATAGTCACTTGCTGGACAGTTTTTAGACCTGAAATTGCTTTTATTTCACATAATTAACATAATTCAATTCAATTCAACACATAATTCTCATGACGATTCTGCAGAATATGAACTTCTTAAATTCAATCTTTTTTCCTTGTCAAGATCATTTTTTTGCTTTTAAAACTAAAAAATAAATGGAGGTCGTTTCATATCATCATTATTTTTAATACTGATAACAATCTATTATTTGCTGATTGGTTAGGTGGGCTGTAAACTACACCACAGTCATTCAAGCTTTAGCTGCCATTGCAGTTGCTTTCACTTGATTTTGTCTGCTGGGAACCTGAGCCAACAGATTTTTTTTTCAATACCACACTAAATACAGTGACAATACATGTGGTGTTGTACACCCTGTTATGGCCAACAGCAGGGGGGGCAATAACACAGAAAAAGGGAGCCTAAGTGATGATAAATATTCCAAGTTCCTTGTTTTAAATCTATATAAATTGTTTCGGAAAAACGTGTTTTCAGGCAAAAGTTAAATTCTTGTCACAAACCAGCTCAATGACAGCAACAAAGAGTCCAGGCAAGAAATACATTTAAAACAAGTAATTTATTAAAACTTAGGTCAACAAAAATGGACAATGGAGTATGTAAATCAGCAATGTCAGCTGTGAAAGCAGTGCATGGAGGTGTGTTTAATGTGCTATGGAGATGATGAGGGTGCAAAATAAAACAAAGAAAGTAATGCAGGGTGGATGTAAGGTGAAGGAAGGGAGAAAAAGAGTACAACAACAAACGGGCCAGCTTTTGTAGCCCCAGAGCCCGGGTGAGCTTCAACAACTGTTGTCAGTTCCACATCAACCAATTGTCAGTTGAGGTTGGACAGGTATTAGGTATTATCCTGGGGTCTTTACTCTTCTTTTTCTTCCTAGATCCACTGAATTGACAAAAGTTGAAAACAAATAAGAATCACCATCGTGTGATTCAGATGCAAGACTTTGACAATTCAGAGGGGATTTTTTTGCATCAAGCTTGTTTATGCAGCATCACCAAAGAACATTTTACTCTTTCATTAAAGGTGATATAGATCAGTGTTTTGGGAGTTTGTTTTTTTATAACAAAAGAACAATGACTTAGATGTATATTTACCTGAAGTTAAAAGGTGCAGTATGTAAGAGTTTTAGTTCCAAGCATTCAAATTAACAAAGATTGCATGCTAACCAGCTCCTGTGCTAGTGGTGTAACACCAACACACTCCTAGTAGTCCTGCTAGCTGCACAGCTAACAGTAGCTACAGTCATGGACGTATAAATAGCATACAGTTAGCGGTAGTAAGCAGTTACTCTGGTGTTATGCCGCCCCTATTTGTTGGGAGAACACATTTAAGGTGACTAATTCCAGCATCTGCGCCTCATTATTTTCAAAAATGTATGACAGTGCCCAAAATTGAAGTAATACAAACTGCACAACAACTAAAAAAAAAATCAATCCGGATTATTAGTTTGATTACACACAAATTAATTAAAGTCCTGAGTGGACGACAGTGGTGTCTAAAGTCTTAAAAAGGTCCTTGAGTGGTGTGGCTGTGGCATTCCCATCCACACACGTCGCTTCCTCTGATGTGTTCTTCAGTCTTGGTTGGGTGTCATGCTGCATCAGCGGCACTACTGTTAAATTTTGGGTGCTGGAGTCTCTAACCTGAGGTTCCGTTGTTCCCGGACAGCTGAGGGTTGACCGTCCTGTTGCCTCCAAAGAGATTTGAGGAGTCCAAAGAAAAGGCTGGTGCTGTCTTGAGTGTGCACCTGATTTCTCAATGGACTGTTTGTAAGAATCTTGATTCTGAGGAACCAATGACAGGCAATAAAAGAAAAACAGGAGAAAGGCACAGAAGATGTTAAGAGGCCATGCTACAAAAAACATTTGTTGACAGCTTTTAATAATCACCAAAATTGATCGTTCAATTTGCTGTATGTATATTTTTGACCCACCAAGTCATTATTGAACCAAACATTATGGATGTTTTCCCTGTAACAAAGCAGTTTGTGTTCCACTCATTCACCACAGAAAAATTAGAGCTGTAGAAAACATTACAATTTCAGACTGCTTTGACAAACATGTGAACTGTTGACAATGAGTGTACCTTTAACTTATTCTTCTGCTGTCGCTTCACAAAGCATGTGTTGCTTTTGTCCTTCTCTTCAATTCCTAATATGAAATCATAAGGATAAAAAAAGATTACTGTCAATTCTGCCAGGATTTCTTACATGGATACAGAGAGCTAATGTCCTGCCCCTTCTGGTGGATCTCATAGAACCTCATGGGAATAAGTGTCAATCAATGGGGAGAGATAACTTATTTTTCGATCCCACTTGAGTTGTGCCATGAGACATCGTCTTCCTTTTAAAAGATAATCTTCCAAGTCAAGAATGTCGCAGTTAATCATAACTAAAGATAAATACCATCTAGTTTTGTGCTTAACCACTCAGTGAACAACATCGTCTTTCTCAACACACGTCACCAACAACAACATGGGTGCCGCCTTGGCACAGAAAAGGTACTTAAAAAGATGACAATCACAATAAATCTGGCAATACTTAGTTATGTGAAAGAACAGTCTGTTAGTTCTGTGAGCAAGCTGATATTATGAGGCCAGCACACAATTTTTAAGTTATGGGTTATGGTGCTGCTTGAGACGGCGATGTGATCGTGGGATGTTCAGTCATTATAATACCGTATTTTCACAGTCTTTCATTCCATGAGTTTTAAGACAAACTGCAACTTTCTTGACTGAAAATTATCTTTTAAATTGGGGCACAATTTCAGCCTGATCAAATGATTATTTGCCTTTCTCAGTTCTGTGCCATACAAATTAATGTCGAAAATAAGGTCCCACGAGGGAAACCGGAAGGGGCTTTCTATCATATAAATTTTAGGACTGGATGAACAGCATACCTGATGTTACACTGTCTTGATGCTCTCCATCCTGATGGTACGGGCTCAGGGACAGAAACAGCGTCTTCAGAACTGAATTTGCAGCTGTTGTTCCTGCAGATCCTAAAATATGAACAAGACATTAACAACATCATGTAAAGTGACTATAAAATGTTTTCACCCCCTTCGATGTTTTCCTTCCCTTTCCTTCTATAAATGCAATCACAGTCAATATAATTTGGCTTTTTCCACAAGAACTTCAACAAAGAAATGTTAAAGTGAAAAGATTTCGACAAAATAATGTCAATAAATTAAAAATATATAATGTAAAATAAGTGACTGCATGAATATTCAAGTGACTGACCTAATTCAGCAGTCAATTAGTGCTTGTAGTCCCACAATTAGTGAAATGGAGATCACCTGAGTGCAGTGAATGTGTCTCAAGTGATTATAGTATAATGACACCTCTGACTGAAGGTCCAGCCACGGGTTAATCCGTATTCCTAGCTAAAATGACCCCATGAGGACAGAGGAACACTGGAAGCAACTCCATGAAAAGGTTATTGAAAAGTATACGTCAGGGGATGGATACAAAAACATGAGTGACTGTGCAAGAAGGAGAATAGTTAGGGGGGCCACGAATGCTCCTGTGACTAGTTTAAAAGCTTCAGCAGCTGAGCTGGGAGAGACTCTACATGCTGTTACAATTGTTCGCTGGGTTCTTCAGCTGTCAACACTTTGAGTAAACTCAAGCGGAGATCTAATGACCTTTCTTCAACTGTGGCTTTCTCTTATCCACTCTCCCACAAGGGCACACGTGAGACTCCAAGGTCAAATGGAAGATGCTTTTTTTTGGTCCGATAAGACTAAAATTGAGCTTTATGGCCATCAGATTAGACACCATGTTTGGCAGACACTAAACACTGCCCATCACTACAAACACTCCATCCCATGGGTTGTAAAAGATAGAGGGTAAAATAAATGCAACAGCAGATAGAAAAATCCTCCAGGACAACCTGATTCAATCTGCAAGAGAAAGTATGACTTTGGAGAAGATTAATTTTACAGCAAGACAATGACCTGAAGCATACAGTGCAGGCTGCACAGAGAGGGTTTAAAGTCAACAAGGTGAGTGTTCAGGAGTGGCCGAGTCAAAGCCCAGACCTCAATCCAATAGAGAATCTGTGGCTGGATTTTAAAAGGCCTGTTCACACCTGATCCCCCTGCAACCTGAAAGAGCTTGAGCAGTTTTGCAAACAAGAATGGAGTAAAATGTCAGTGTCCAGATGTGCAGGCCTGATTGAGAACTATACAAACAGACTCAGTGCTGTGATTGCATCCAAAGGTGCCTCTACTAAATACTGACTTGACAGGGGTGAATAATCATTCAATCACATATTATTACACATTTTCTGTAACCTTTTTGTTGGTAAATTGTGTCAAAAAACACCAAATTACATTGAATGTGATTCCATTCATAAAAGCAACATATAATGGGGTTATTATTATTGGTAAGAAGTATGTGGCATCCCACCTTTGTGTTGATGAGCTGTGGTTGTAGATGGACTGCAGACAGGATTCACCAGCTGTTTCACAGGTTGATTTATATGAACAGTTGAATCATCTTTTCCCATTTCAGCATCACAGGAGAAATCAGGGGATCTTGATGTATGAGAGACTGGATATTGGAGACGTTCCTCTACATTACTAGCTTTTTGTTTAGAGTCTGGTGAAAGAGATGTACCAACAAGTGAGTGGACTGACTGTTTAGAACAGGAATTATTCTTTGTATAATCTGGTTGGGACTGCACGCATGGGAGAGGAGCAGCACTGAGAGGAGCAGCAAAAAGGCTGAGAAACGGTCTGGCAGAGGCTTTGCCAGGTTCATGTGTAATTTTAAGATGAGTACCTCTGCTATCTGAAGTCTGTGGAGCAATACAAGAAGGTTGAATTAAGTCACGACAACAGGTCGAACTTGTTACACAATTGTCGATAGGTTGTGGGGTGTCAGTGATGGGGCTTGCGAAAAGGCTACGATAGGGACTTTTCGTGGTCTTTTTACATCCCACTGACGAATCGCCACAATGCACCATTTTCCTGCTGCACTCTGCTTTGGCCTCAGTTGAATAATGCTGTTTTGAGCCAAGGTTGCGACCAGATTGTGTCTCTTTGGAGTGCATATATATCTTTGTGGGTTGTTTTGGTGCTAAATAATGACTGACTGAGACTGCAGAATCATTTGACTTAATGGGGCCTGATGAGGGACAAAAAGGCTTGAAAGATCCTTGTGAATCTGATACCAGACCAGAGAGGTGTGGCCTCAACTGTGCATGATGTCTGGAAGAGGACATCTGACTAGAGGGCCCTGAAGGAAGAACAGCTTCACCTTTGCAGGTTACAGAGTATGTAGTATCTGTAGACAACAACTCCGACTTGACTCCATGAGATGCTGTTTGAGCAGCTTGTTTCTTGTTGTCCCCGTAGGCCACAGCACAATTAGGGAAAGTCTCTGACACCAGACTGGTGTGCACTTGGAGAGATGGCAGGCTTCTGAACAATCTTTCTTTGGATTTGTTGGTTCCCTTTCTGGTATTAACAGAATTCAATGCCTCCTTATTTGGAGTTTCTGAGGTTAGCTGAGCATCAGTGATCTCTTTTAAGTGAGTTTTGGGGGTAAAGGATGCAGTTTGTGCTGTAGGACGGATAGGTTTGTCACCGACGGAAGAATGTTCCACTGATTTAAAAGACCTGAGAACAGCATCGACAGAGTACGGAACTTTGCTTTGGTTTGCAGAGCCGGTCATGCAATCAGAAGAAGAGAGAGAGGTGGATCCTTGACTTCTTGGAGTTGTTAATAATGTAGAGAAAGGTTTGGACAGTTGAGGTCCAAGCACTGCTTCAACTGAATAACACACTGGCTCTTCCGGAGTGAGGTTAGTTGATGTAGGGTTTTGAAGTTGGTCAGCATCTGATGCATGTGGTGGGGCAGCTTCCACCATGTTATTTACCACTTCCTCAGGTTGACATAACAGGGCTTCCTGCTCTGCATTTGCGTCTCCACTTCTGTAAAAGTTTGGCCTGAAAAATACAAATATCAGGTGAAAGGGAAAATCCAACATGTCACAACCAAAATGTCATTTATGAGATAAAATCTTATGCAAGCATCACACTCATGTGTTGAATCACAATGGCAGTTAAGTTTGTATGTGCACACCTGAGTGGTTGCTTTAACACATCAGGGGTTCGAGTTGCTTCTATAATTTCGGACTCGTCTGTGTCAGCTGGCTGTCCTGTGGACTCCTGTTCAGCTTTTTTTGCAAGTTCAGCGAGGTCACTTTCCTGTTTTAATGCCTGCATAGAAAGGATGTGAAATCAGCACACAGCAATGCATAGCATTTTTTAGAAATGTTCCATCATGGTACTTTTGCATACACACCTCATCCAAGAGTTTGCTAGTGAGTTCATTAAGCTGCTCATGGGAAAACCTGCAATCATCTCCTTTAGAACATTTCCCTTTCCTATGGAAGAACTTGCAGGGGAAGGACTGTGCAGCTTAGTAAAGGAAATATTGGATATTCAACAGCGTCCACTTTCTCACAAATAGCAGCGCAATACTCATCACTGCAATCAGTAGCGCTTTTGGAGATCTGTGTGGTTCTTTTTCAAGGGGTTTCCCCTGTTAATCTGAACATGTAACGACGGACTGTTTAAAATCATATGGATGCAGTTATAATGTGTTGTGATAGAGATCCTGACCCACCATGCATCCTGGAAAAAGACAAAGTTATCTTTTCTGCTCTAAATTACATAATCACCATCAGTAAACAGGAACAAACACTGCCTGACTCTCATTCGCAGGGAGGGAATGCTGTTCTGGGGCAAAGTTCAGTCGGGAGGGCTGACTGTCACCGTGATCTTTTTCATGACAGTAACTACAACAACACAACAGTGGAAGGAGACAAACACATGGTGAGTTAAAGTTTTTTGCCAGGGACACATGCTGTTTATCAGACAGAAATATGATGACGGGTTGGTAGGACAGACAGGATGACAGACACACCCCTGAAGGCTCCAGCTTTTCCATTCACAAAGGCGCTGGCTCACCTCTTCTGTGGCTCTGATACAACCTCCGGAGGTATCTGCATCAAAGCCACAGCCAAACTGTGCCCCCGCCCTCCACATCTGAAACTTTCACAAAGACGACGATACGGCAAATCAGCTTATGATTCCCGCACTGAAAGGGCAGCCTGAATGGGGCTAGTATATGATAGGAAGATGTGCAGATTATTGCTTTTCAACCAAAGGATATTGTGCATGTATGGGCAGCTGTCCCCCTTTGCGCAGAATCCCTGGACATAGAATTTGCACAGGTTTTTGACGAGATTGTTGTAACCCTCAACGTGCTCCAGTTGGCAGTCGTTACCCTGTGTAGAAGAAAGGGATGGGAGCAATGTTCGGACAACACAGAGGGAGTTATAACAGCATTCAATAAAAGCCTGTTGGCTGAATAATAAGGCATTTTTAAGTCACTCTGGCTGATATATAGTACTAAATATAACTTGCCTTGATGCACTTTCCATAAAGAAAATGTCGACAAAGTGACCGCCCATCCACGACCACAACATTCTGGTCCTTGAACTCCTGTGTCATGAACCTCGTTCGTTTCTCTTGGAACTCCTAAGAGAAGGTGAGCATGTCAATGATAATCCCAAACATTTTCAATTTATACATTCTAGAATAAAGCTTTTTGTGTGCCCCTGAACCGATTTGTTGTGGCATTCTGAGCTTTGGTTAGGGGAATGCAACAATATATTTAGAATTATGTATTTATTAGTTTAATATCACCTGAAACTAAGAGTTCTCGTTTTCTACAAAGGGGGTTCCACAGAGTCTACCATGTTGCACAACCATGTCTATACAGTAGCCCAGAGCAGACGGACCAAACACTGGCACTACAGATAACAGGGCCTTTCACATTTTGCATTTTTAGCGACTGCCAGAGGTTCTCCCACATGCTTGGAAGGGAAAGATAAGGGGATGGCAATTCAGTTGGTTGCAATCTGCAACCTCAATGCTAAATGCAAGTAAACCCACACATACTGGATCTTTTGGTGAATTGATTTGTGTAAACTGGAGTGTCTTATATCGGGCGTTACTGTGGGGATTGCCTTTAGGCTTTTGAATTTAGAGAATAATCTCAAAACGGCAGCCATGAAAAAATGGGTAAGCTCCATCAAATCCTCCAACACTGACAGGGCACAGCAGCAGTCTAAAATAATTAATCATTTATGTGTGGGCCATATGTGAGCGTATTGTAACATGAAAAAAATGAGACCATCCCCGTCTCTCTCAGTTGCCTATACAAGCCTGACGACGATTTGTTTAAGTTGTTTATTGCTGCCGGACTGTGGATTTCTTTGTCATCGGGTTTTTCACAACAGTCCAAAGGATATGAATTTTTCTCAAACATTCACGAGCTCCTCGTCTCAGTACCTCCCCCTCCTCCACTAACAGAGAGCAAGAGCAGCTAACATTAGCTTAGAAATGGAGTCCTATAACAAGCACCCATCTCCTCCTAAAATTGATCATCAACTCAAATAAGTGCAGGAAACCTGAAAGAAAGTCAGTGTTCAGTTCTCAGTATTTTGGAGGCTCTAACTGAATCTCTTTAGTTTCTCTTGTCCTGTCTGTATTCTCAAACATCTGCTGTGTTTTCCTAGTTCATCATGTTCACTTTCAGCTGTTTCGAGAGTCATATATAGATACTGCTGGTGAAACACAATGTTTCCTGTAATGCTGCTTCATGATAAAAGCTTTTGAATGACTAAAACAACAGAGGGCTTTTGTTGTGAAGAAGTTATAGTAAAACGTGTTCATATGACAACAAATATTAAGACAGACTTGAGTTTTTTTATTTTCAAGATAATATAGGGCTAATATTGCGACTCAAGTGTTGACAGGTTGAAACACTCAATAGCAGTGTTGCAAAATGTCATGCCATTGTTTTGTGTCAAAAGCACCAAAACCAAATCTCTGCTTTTTATGTGACCCAATTTGGAAAAATATTATAATAATGTTTGCATTCATTTTGACTAATT
The DNA here is from genome assembly GCA_903131615.1 of Diplodus sargus. Classification (NCBI taxonomy): domain Eukaryota; kingdom Metazoa; phylum Chordata; class Actinopteri; order Spariformes; family Sparidae; genus Diplodus; species Diplodus sargus. The sequence goes on along the minus strand of CAEMYA010000258.1, from coordinate 477,285 downwards.
ACAGCTGAGAGGGAGAGATATAATGCAGAGAGAGAGAGAGAGAGAGAGAGAGAGAGAGAGAGAGAGAGAGAGAGAGAGAGAGAGAGAGAGAGAGAGAGAGATTCATTTCATTTCTGGTCCTGTTTTCAAAATATAGGCAACATGATTGATCTGAATGCAGCTTCTGCCACAACAAAGATTTCTTTCATTCAAACTGCAACAGATAATTTGCTGATGATGGATGATATCTGTCCTGACAGGTACAGCTAAGTGTCATACCTCAAACTTACCTGTTTATAATTTTCACGTTTCCTGTGACCGCTATAGGCAGGTCTACCTCTACCCCTCTGTTGATGCTGAGTTTTGCGCCACTCCGTCTTCTTATTCGGCTCTTGTTGCTTGTTCACATTATGGTTACCTCTAGTTTTGTACTTCTGACCTTTGTGACTCATATTAACGTGGTCAGCTTGATTTCTGTAATGTCTCAGTTCTTTGGTGAAGTCCACACTTGGATGTTCACCGTCAGTGGTATGCATACGGTAGTGTTTGGCCTCGGACTTATCCTCTGTAGTATTATAAGTTCTGGTCATCTGGGCTCGGTAACACCGCTTCTGCAGAAACAAAAAGGCATTCAAAGTGAAACGTCAAGGACAGTCTATAAATACAAATCCATGTTGTGCAGGCATGCAGCACAAACTAAGAATGCACTGATAAAGAATTTCAACTGAACAAAGAAAAATTGTCCCAAACATATTTGCCTTATTGACTGCAATCAGCCTATCAGCAAATATGATATTAACCAATGGCAGTGGTTGATGTTTGTCTGTTGCGCCACATCAATTCTGTGCCGAAACATTCATGAGCTATTTGTGCGGTAATTTGTGCTCTTTCAAAAATAGTGTAAAGAAAGGCTGGAAGACGAACAGTTCAATATTTTTGTTATATATTAAAGAGTGAAGGTTCTAGGTAAATTAGCCACAGACCTCACTTTCTAATCTGACTAACATAAACATGTAAACTACAGTCGCAGAACACCTGTGAGTATCCTGTTCTGGAGCTGCTGTGTTCTTTTGGTCAGCTAACCCAGTGGATTTCTTACAGAACCTCTGAGGCCACTTTTAAATATATGATGTTCATTTTATGATGTAATAATGTCAACATTAAGGTCAGACTCACCTTTGTGTAAGGGCCAGTCTGCTCTCCCTGGGCCCCCCTCTTTTTGTCATTGCCTCCATTACCATCGTCAGTCTCGTTTCTATAAAACAGAGAGGGGAGACTAATGAATATGTGCAGTATTTAACAAGACCTGCTCCATCAAACAAGCTAATCCATCGTTAAATACCTGCGCGTGAAGGCTCGGTGACCAGGGCTTGTGACTTCCTCTGCGGCAGCAGATAGTCTTGTGAACAACTTAGCGAAAGCCATTTTATTTCACTTGTCATTGGTTCATTGTTTCTCCTTGTGTAAAAACTATACAGCGCTCGTAACCGAGGATGTGACCACTCACATGTATTGCGACGAACTTTCAAACAGCCTTCTGCCCACAAGGGACGCTGGAAATGACAACGTCTACTTCGCGCACATGAAAAAGTCTCCTGAATGGATTATCTGTCCTAACCTGCTTCTCTGCCAGGGCCTGACTCGCCTTAACAAATTGCTTTGGGTTGCAGTCCAGTGGTTCACATGGCTCCGTTACATAAATGTAACGTCTTTGCAATCATGATTCCGTCGATTGATGCTTCTTCCGGGTTTCCGCCAAACGTCACCTCCCTGGACTCTACCATATAAGGACAGAGGGGGAGGAGATATGGGTCCGTTCAACTCAGCATGACATTTTCGTGTGTTTACACTCGGGTTTTTGTGAAAACCCATTTAAAATCAACAAAAGCACGTGTGAATTGCAACATCAGTAAATAGAATAAAGTAAATACTTACATGTATAAATGAAACAGAATTACACGTGGATATACTGACACGTGGCGCCATCTAGTAGCAAAGTTGTGTATTGTCTGGTTTATTTGGTGACGTCATGTATGAACATATTGTGTCTTCTTCTACATAAACAAAAACTCACATATCATCACAGCAACAATCTCTGTTGCTGATTTCCTGAAATTAAGGTTTCATTTTAAACCTACTCTGTGTCCATAAAATGTTTGTACCATTTATTTGTTTTCTTCTATTTTTTTAAGGGCTTTGATGGGCTTCATTGTCAGTGTCCTGGTACTGGGCATGTCGGCTCGCTGTCACATTATCATACTTTACTTGGATACTTGAATAGAACACAGCCACTGTTCATGTTATAGGTAACACCTGTACAATGTCTGCTGTGACACCACCTCTAATACTACTTGGTAAATATTATATCCATTTATGCAAATGAACAGAAACACTCACCCAAACCGTACACATTTTAATTATGACTTAAATTATTTATTTCCTTTCTCCGTGAGTTCATCAAACAAAAAAGGCAGAAATGAAATTTCTTCATATCTCATGTTTTGCTATTATTTAGATGAGTATGAGGCCTTTATTTGATTTAAGGGATAATTTTCTGTTTATTATTGTTGTATCACTCAGTTTGAAATGTTGTCATGCTTTCTCTACAATCAGTGGTTGTACATGTGATGAGTATTGTCTTGGAAAAGATTTATTCCCACTTGAGTATTGAAATTTCCCTAATTTAGCCCATTAAATTCAAGTTCACAACGTTCACTATTTTTATTTAATTTTTTTATCATTTTTTTTATTTATCAAATGTGTTTCCCTATAATGAAGCACCTTGACGTTTTGGGAGGGATTTGGGGAAAAAAGCGTCTCTCGCAGCCCTCTCCAGGTTCTAGGCTGTGCCGTAATTAACTGTGATCTGTACTTACCCACAACAAGTCTTCCATCCAAATACTTTGGCGAAGTACAAGCAAAGAGAAACATAAAATGTGCTGTGCTGTTTGCTATGTGATGTGCACTTTGACACATTGATCAACATCTTAATATAATGCAGGTTCCCCCTCAAAACTAACAGTTATGAGTTCATCTGATGACTTTATTAACAAATACTACCAGATGTGGTAGTTACCATGAGGTATTTTCAATAATTTGCTTATATTAACACACACAATTAGAGCAAACATTTACTAACATGAGAAACAAGGCAGCAAGGCACAGAGGTGATGCTTCTTTTTTGTTTGTTTGTTTTTTTTTACAGCAAAATCACTCAATTCACTCTGGTGCTATGTGTTACTGTCAGGGGAGATTAACTCTTAAATTAATGGGATTAAAATGTAATTTAATTCCCTTCACTCAGTGCTGAGAAAGCACACTCTGATCAATCAGCATGAGTGATAAAAGCTTAGATATGTCAAAAAGACAAGATAGAAGCTGGACTTTGTTCCTCCACATATGAGCTCGTCACTGCGTCTAGCTCAAAGTTCAGGTCACACAGACAGTTTCAGTATTGCCTCTGCGAGTGTGTTTGTGTTCCCCCTCAGTCTCTCAACTCTTACTCTGTTCATACTGAGCGCTACAGGATGACCCGTTGGGCCCTTCTTACTGCCCTCCTGCTGGGCCTGTTCATCCACATTGCTGTAAGCCAGGAGGCTGAGGATCCAGCTGCACTACCACCAACAGGACAGGCCACTGATGGGACGCAGGCAGAGGATGAGAATGAGGAATGGGGACTAAATTCCCTTAGAGGCAGCTTTGAGTCTGTTGGAGGCTACTTTGACTCAATGCTGGAATTCATGGGCGGACGTGATGGAGTGTGCCAATACCGTTGTCGATATGGTAAGTCAGTTAAATGGGCATTGTGCAGTATAAAATAGTTTAGCATGGTTACAATTATACTGCCACTGACCATTTATCAGCCAGTGTGGTTACCCACTAAAAATCTTTTCAGAAAACGCGAAATATCCTTTTCCTTTTTAGAATGAATATTGTCAGATTTATAGACAATCGTGAAATAAATTCAGCTATCTGCCCTTCAAACCAATAAATACATTTTTGAAACATATATGAGTCAAATCCAAAGTCTTTTAATTACCAGTTTTTTCCATCTGAATACGCGTAGACTTTTAACTGATAACATGAGTTTTATACTGTGAGAAGCATGTCAAGTCTTGCATTAAAATTGCCATTTTTGTAAGTTCTCATAAGACAATATTTTTACATCAACATTATTACTATTAAAAATCTAAATAAAATATTAATCATATCATCGCCCAGGACAGGGAGCTTATGAACAGTGTATTGGGTAATCAACCTGTGCACAAATGATAATAATCTCTTAAATGTATTAAATTTATTCAAAATCAAGTGAGGTAATTGTTAGTATATTAATGATTAATACCTTTATAATACACCATTAATGTAAGTAGTTATTGTCTGGAAACTGACTGTATTGAAAATGCAACAATTTAAACCCAATAACAAGAAAGCCCTGATACTAAACACCTAATAGGATTTACTTCTTATCATCTTTGTTATCATCTGTAAGAAGGCCTGGAACTGGACTGTGACCCAAGCATGATAGGAGAGGTTTCATGTGGTGACTGGGGAAAGTGTCAAATATCATGTGAACAGAATTAAACAAGCAAACTTTGTGTCTCTGTGTGGCAACATGGATCTATTTCAAAATCCACATGGTTGTCAAACAGAGTCCAGTACATTTCCACTGGCTCACTGTGAAACATAACCTAAATCTGATCATTTGCTGTCCTTCCTCTCTTAGGTAAAGCTCCTCTTCCTCGTCCTGGCTTCCAGATGCCTGAACCTGATGGATGTAGCTCCTACTTCTTTGGTCTTCCTGTTCCAGAGGGGGTATGCATTTTCTATCTGTCCAGGGCAAATTTATGGAGATTTATGTCACATTGGAAATGTTATTGATACTGTGTTGAAAACCTGAATCTACATTCCCAAGGGACTATAGAAAAAGAATCTGTAAGAGGAAGAGGACCAAAACTTGTTAGACTTTTCAAATGTAGTGTTAAAAATGCTACACCTTCGTCCCTAACATCTGAACTTTTTACATAGCCCAAACTGCAAATAAGGTATGCAACTGACAATAGCCAAAATTGTGGAAAATGTAACAAGTAATGCGTGCAATTTATCGAACATTCAAGCTGTTGACTATTTTTCATTTAAGTTTCACTAAATTATCAATTATTAACATTGACACTGAATAAGTGAATGGGGACATTGAGGTTCTGTGCCAAATTCCCTTCAAATATATTTTGTACCCACGTTCATAGAAGTCTACATTTGACTGAATAATGTCGTTTTTAGTCTGAGCCAAAACTAACACTCTACAAACACTTGCATACAAACACATTAATCACCTTTGTTGTTTACCAGATGGACATGGGGATCCCCGCGATGACCAAGTGTTGCAACCAGCTGGATATTTGTTACGACACCTGCGGCTCCAACAAGTACCGCTGCGACTCCAAGTTCCGCTGGTGCCTCCACAGCATCTGTTCTGACCTCAAGAAGAGCCTTGGCTTTGTGTCAAAAGTTGAAGGTTGGTAATCTTTAAAACCCTTGGTCCTTACAGGCCAGGGTTACTGATCCCATCCCCATTCCTCAGCACCATCCAGCCTCAATGTCACCTTTAATAACGGAATCAGTGAAACCAGATTTGGGGACACTTGCATGGTCATGAACCCGAGTTGACTTACAAATACCAAGTTATGTGGCAGCTAAAATGATGTTGAAATGGTGTGACACTTAAAACTTAAAATGTCCCTCCTTAAAGGAGCAGGTGGGACTGAATGGTTCTCTGCTTGTCTGGGGATTTGAGCCAATGACCTATCATAAGCCTGTGATTCCATCAGGTTCAAAGGTTATGAATGAGGGATTGGTGTAATATGTAAAACCTGTTTGAAGTGATTGAAACATCCCTAAAAGCATTCCCTAAAAATATACAGAACAAATTAATTCTTGAACAATTTAAATTGCATCAAGGACAAGTACTTAAATGTATTATATTACAAAATTAACTGTAGGCTGAGTGAATCTCAGAGCAAAGTTAAATGTTGAACATGCTGCTGTTCTGACTGAAGTTCTTGTTTGTTTCTCTCTTACTTCCTCTCTTCAGCGTGTGAAACGGTAGCAGACACCTTGTTCAACACAGTGTGGACTCTGGGCTGCAGACCCTACATGAACAGCCAGAGAGCAGCGTGCTTCTGTCAAGGCGAGGAGAGAGATGAACTTTAGATTTAGAAATGAACCACGCTCCTATTTATTACAGCATCAACTAGTGCAACATAGCAGATGATAGCGCTCTGAGTGATGGTGTTGCAAAGACTGCTGTCTGAATACTTGAGTAATTTATTTGGAAGTTCTCCCTCTCAAGACAGTATTTTACTTGTTCCAAGTTCAGCAGCAGACTGTATTGCAAGCCAGAACTGTATTCGTGTCTTGTAGAGGTGCATCACTGCCGTCTGTGGTGAAGCACCTATGCGGTTGGCAATGGAGCATGATTCTGGAAAAGTGCAAATACTCAGTATGTGGTGTGAACTACACTTTAAGTGCACAGATAGCCTTTTGTGTTTCAGTCTTTGCATGTTCCCATGTAATACTTAACCTACCTGATAATAAATGTTATTAACACATATATTTAAGTATTCTGTGTTTCATTTCATGGAATGTTACTGACACCTTTGTGTGTGTGTGTGTGTGTGTGTGTGTGTGTGTGTGTGTGTGTGTGTGTGTGTGTGTGTTCATAGTGGTCAGTTTCAACTTGTCTTTTCTCAGTGCTATGCTTTGAAGGCTAACGTGTTAATCTACTAATGTTTGCAATGCTAACAGAGTTGCCTTAAAGACAGTGTTTCACCTATTTAACATGTTCACACTCCTGTACATTTCCAGGACTAACACACGCACACAAAAAATACACAAATGCTCCAAACCCACAACTTTTCCAGTCCTCAAGGGCCTTTCAAGCGGACTTTCTGCAAACGTTCATGGTCTGCCTGAGGTGCAGACTTCCCCGAAGTTCACAGAATTAATGACTCACAATTCAATGCAATACAGACATGACATTATACAACTTATTATGAATGTATAAAACGATTTATTTATTAAAAAATTACTTGAATCATGTATGCGAGAATAATATTCAACCACACTATAGCACAGGAACATGTAGAATTATCGGCTGCACTAATTGAACTGTATTTCATTACTGAACTCTCTAGGCCTGTCTATCAGCAGCTCATATTAGCCTTGCAGTCTCACAACCCTCAGACTTGACATAACGACAGTGAAAGTATCACAGTCATTAGGATTCATCCTCTAGTGACTCCTCCATGAGTGATTATTCTAAAATGTTCAGGCTAGCTTTTGACCTCCACAGAAAACACTTATTGCCTTCGTACGACAACTGTTTGTGTGAACAGCATACACACCATTAGGTAGTGGAAACAAAATACCAGGAACTGACCAATTTTACAGTGAAACCTCTATGACAAACAAAGAAAAACAAAAAAAAATGAAGACAGCCTACGAAAGGTATTTAAATACACCTATTTTCAAAAAGATCTCATTAAAGTAGGAGTTCAAAGAGTGACTCGGCACAAATCTGGAAATATGACTAAAACACTATATGGTCCTGTTACCCTATGAACTGCATTTGTAAATGATGAATGTTAAATGTGAGGGCCACATCATCTGTTGGGGCTCACAGCAGGACTCCACAGGTCTACAGAAAAAAGGATAAGAGAATGATAAGCATGCAAGACCAAATGGCACTGACGCAATACTGCTTGCATATATCCATTGTTATAAATCACACATTTCATGAGTAGTTTAATTAAAAAAACAAAAACATTATCCATTTCAGACATGTTAATTTATTTTTTATGGAGATTCATTTCTTACAATATGATGTCAGTTAGGAAAGATAATCTGTGTTTTTTTTGGTCTGCATTAGTTTAGTATTACAATATAAAAATGTATGTTGCATTGGGAAATTAACTAACACTTCAATCAAAATTCAAGAGTAACCCATTTTTCAGGGTTCCAATTATTCATGGTCACACATTATCCGATGTCAGTGATGTCACACATATTTTTACTTACTTTAACCGGTCTTAATGGTTAGAGATTTGACTGTGTCAGTTTTTGCTTCACCATCTGGTTAAATGCTTCCAGCTAGAAAAAAAAACAATGGTGTATTAAGACAAAGAAAATCTCGAAAATTAATATTACAATACATGTTATTCTGTTATTTTAATCACAACATTTTGTGAAATTTCTCATCTGTAGCAAGGTCTGCATATGCCTCACAGCACACATGTTGTTTAAAAAAGATCACAGTAAAAAATGTAAGCACAGCACTCCACGAGAAAATGTTTAATGCTCTTAATCCCCAGTGTAAAAACTTTTGAGAAATCCTGAAGATTCCTGGGCCTGTATTTATCACGAGTCTCAGAATCAGAATCAGTTTCACACACTACTGACTTTCAGCAAGGACTGTGACATCTTTGTTTTACGGCACCATAAGTGTGAAAGATGTAAATAAGTTGTGTTGCAGTTGTTTTAAAATAGCACCACTTTTTTACTTATGGCTTTATGTATAGTCATGTAATCGATAACAGTTGTCTAGGTCTCCTTCCACAAAATGTATCATACTTTAATGTCATGTCCTGGCAACTTCTTACATGCTAGAACATCACTTGACCTCTGAAATAGAAGTGGTTTCCTCAGATAATGAAGCTGATAAAATATTTCTGCTCTTGGTCCTAAAACTAGGACAACATTCACATCCCTTGGAGTGATTTGATATCTTGAGAACCTTGATAAATAGAGACCACTATCCACAAATGAAACCTATCAATTGTTGCATGGCTTATGGACCAACTTGCCAGCAAATTGAATTAAAATCCTAATAAATTAATACTGCTTACAAGAATACAAACAAATGGGATATACATTTACTCTTGTTAGCCTAACCTCCATCAGATGATTAGAAAGCTTATAACAAACCTTTTTCTTCAGGTTCATCTTGATCTCCTCCTCAGTTGGTTGCTTTTTCACCTCTTCTGATTGCTCAGCTGGTTGCTCCTTCTCCTCCTGTGACTGCTTGGTTGGCTGCTTTTTCTGCTCTTCTGTCTGCTCAGCTTCAGGTTTAGAGTTGGAGCCATCTTCAACCCCCTGTGGTCCCTTTAACTTCTTCATAGAATTTGCAAGTTTTTGTTTTTGTTTAATTCTTTGCCTCCGACGTTTATTCTTTTGAGGTCTATTCCTCTTTCTAGTTCTGTGTCTTGTGAGTTGCTTCAGACATATCTGGTGGGTTAACTGCTTGGTGGGGATGACTGTCAGGCAGCGAGGGCCAGAGGTCGATCCAGTTTGGCCTTCACTCTTAGACAGATCTGGATTCATAAGCAGGTTAACGTCTCGAAGAGGTTTTTGACGAGGCAGAAGCTTTGTAGGTGCCGATACAGAGGTGGGAAAGTGCTGGTACGTGTTCTGTGGATAAGGGTGCTCAGTGGGATAAAGTGATGGAGGAATTGCATCCTGAGTATATGTCCAGTAAGAGTCTGTAGAGGCGTTGTAAGCGCCACTGTCAAAGTACTGAGAGTACTGGGATGAAGTGTTATCTTGATAGGAAGACAAAGCAACAGAATGGGGATGGGGATACGTTTGGTTTTGTAGATACGGATGTTGATAAGTGGAAGTTTCTTTGGAGTGTTCTCCGTCTCTGTGCCTCTGAGCTTCTTTGCTGTCCTCTTTGCTTTCTTTGTATGTCAGTCTATCTCTGCTTCTGTCTCTCCCGCTGCTGTGCTCAGGTGTTCGTCTTTGTTTCCAGTCTCTACTGTGGGAGCGCCGATGGCGTGGGGGGCTGGGACTAACACTTCTAGAGGTCGACCTTGAGGAGAAGGAGGAGGAAGAGGAGGAGGAAGAAGAGAAAGAGGAAGAGGAGGAGCTCCTGTGCTGTCCGTGGGAGTCTCTCTGCTGACTCTCCTGCTCCCCTCTGCTGTCAGCCCTCACACCTTCATGCTTCTTGCCATACAGCCTCTCCTGAGTCCGATCTGCTAATTGGCTCATCTCTTCCATTCCCAGGCTAAAGCCCAGAGTTTTAAGAATGTTCTGCAGATCTGCATGCTGCTTTTCCACATTTGGTTTCTCTTCTTCAATCTTCTTCCTCTTCTTCTTCACTGGCGGGGGAGACTTGGATCGACTGCTGGAGCCTAAACAAAGGACTCCTCTGTCATTCTTCTTCTCGTCATCCTCAGGTACATGATCGTTGAGGTATCTCTCTTGACTGGGCAAGTCCGTCTTCCTCTCTCTACTGTTGGACTGACTGTGGCCCAGCTGAAAGGCACAACTGTTAGAACGCAGGCTCTCGCCCCCGAGAGTCTGGTCTGACTTGTTCTCCACCGCGAGGGGCTGAATGTCCAGGAGCTCCTCACCTAAAGGAAGATCTTCACTGTCGTCGTTCACAATTCTTCTGAGCAAGTCCATGTCCACTCCTTCGTTGAGCACACTGAGGAAGCGCTGGAAACCCTGGTCAGCACTGTTCTCCCCCTCAGCTGGTGAAGCAACGATTTGTCTTGGAGGAGGCGGTGTGACAGCAGGAACCTGGGAAAGGTCAGATTACAAAAACATTGCTTACTGTGGAAATATTCATTCATGAAAACAGGAAGTTATAGCACTATACTTGTTTCACACTTGGGCCTGTCTTTACTTAGAGTAAAGTCAGAAAAAAGAGCATTTAATCATGAAGCCTGTTTTTAGCTGGACTGCGAGTGAGAGAGTAAGTAAGTGAGTGGTCAAGGCAGTTGAGTAGTAGTATTCATCTGTGAGAACTGTCATCAGGTCACTAGGGGGTGCTTCCCCCTCAGCTGCTGCATGCAGGTTTCTATGCTGATGCTCTCCCCGCACCACACACAGGAGTTCTCTGACAGTAAAATCATGAAGAGTGACTAAACTGTTGCTTGGAAGAGATGAGAAGGAGGTGGAAGACAATGCTTTTTGCTTGAAGCTGTGTTGCAAAGGCTATCGGCACTGACATTCCTCCTCAACATCATGACATTGATGTCGCTGATGTCCAGACATTCATGAATACCAATGGAGGAGAGGATAATTGTCACTAATCGTGGCCATCAGCAGGGCTATGATTATTCCCCCTAATCATGAAACACAACTGCAAATGTTGTTTTTTTTAACAATATTGCACAGCCCTAGTTGTATTTATCTGTTAATCCTCTGGCAACCTGTGCCCTGTCTCTCAACCAGTGCATGCTGAGAAGCTTTCAGCCTGTACAGGATAAGCAGACAGAGAACACAGGTTGATGACTGGGTACAAAAGACAAAAAATTATAATTTCATGGGTCTTACTTTAGCATATTTTAAGTTTTACTTATATTGTTATTAAATATAATCAGAAAGTGACGGTTTTTTTTCTACAAAGCAGGTGGCTATGGCTCAGGAGGTGATCAGCAATCAGCCCCCCAGCTGCATGACGAAGTATCTTCAGGAGAGAACCCCCATAATGAACCCCAAATGGCTACCTTGAATGGCATACACTGACATGCAAGTGTATGAATGTGTATGAACGTGTGTTAGAATGGGTGACCAGTTACCATTCAAAGTGGAATGCAATAAAATAGTACAAACCTTAATGTCTGTTGGCAAAACATGGGGATCCCTAGATCTCTGCATCATTAGTGCCTTCACTCTGAGCTTCAGTGGATGGTCTTCCTGCGGCAAACCATCTTTGCTTAGGCTGGATGACTTCATTTTATCTCTGCGATAGTGGACCTGAGCAGCGAAAGGAGGAGGAAAAAACATATACAGTATATTATCTGAAAAGCAGGTGGCCCCTGTTTGCCGAAAATCACTGTATTCTCAAAGTAAACTGATGGTCTAAAAGACGCGAAAGAGTATCTGATCAATTCTTCTTTTACTCACCTTCGACAGGAAGCTGGCAGGATGTCGTTGCTGAATAATTGCATTCACCCTGTCTTTTAGAGTTGCACTTTTGCAGGTGGCTGATTGTTCATTGGAGGAAAAGCCTGTGAGTGACATCTCCCCCACCAATGGTTTAACTGTTTTCAGAGCGATAGAAACTTTCTTACATATTATCCGCTCCTCTATCTCTCTAAGCTGTTCTCGCTTTCTTCTCAGCTCTGGATCCTCATCCATTTCGAAGGGTTTTCCACTTGGGTCCTCGAGATCCACCTCCTGATCATGTGAATTATGCAGTGGTGGACAAAGTCCCTTTGATCCCAGACTCACTCCTGGTGACATACTTTGTGGTTCATCAACAGCGTATCTTGGATAGTTGCAGCGAGTGGCCCAGTAATGATCAGCTGCTGAGGCATTCTCCATGCTGCTGTCAACAACAGTCTGATGAGCAGAGTCCAGGTTTCTTGGTTGGCTTCGAAAAGTTCCCCCCCAGTCAAGTGGATTCATCCTTCAGCCAGTCTCGTACAGTCAGTACACTCTGTTAAATAGAAACAATGTGGACAGACGGCTGTGGGTTAGTGACCTGTGTGCAGAATGTACCCACAGTGTGATGACTACCTCTTCGCTTTTTAGAAAATAACAACAGTCTTCCGGAGCCTCTCAGCAGCCCCTGCATAGCAACTGTTAACATAGACGTTCAGTACGAAAAGCATCAACTTAGTTTATGTGGAAACACAAACCCTAATGTCTGATAATTACCACACTGCAATGGTATGATAACACTGTGTAATATTAGTAATTCCCGGACAACAGAGCGGACTAAATCCTTCTTTCTGACGGCTTCAGATGAACGTTAGCCTATCAGCTAACAGAGTGTTTACCTACTGGGACTGCTCAAATGACCGCTTTCTCTGTCGCATCTGGGAGTGATAAAATGTTATACTATGGCTATCACTTCGTTAACTACATACTCGGACTGTAAAAGTTGCACGGAATAAGATTCCGCAGCAGGAGAGGACAACCCATAAATATTGTAAACTTGCCACTAGAGCAGGACCAGAGCCCTCTCACTGCTTCGGTCGTCTCATAAACGGATATTAATAACAGCGCCCCCTGCTGGATGGAGTACCTGTGACCGTACACATGAAATCATCCAAGTCCTCGACATTGACATGTTCCACTCCTTTGAACCTCTACTCTTTTCTCCTCTAATAAAAGTAACTACTTTTAGTCTGAGCACTTGAACAGGAGCCATCACTGGGACTTGAAATCATACTTGTCTGGATACGGTTAATGTCACGCTACCTTTGCTGACCCAAATATATCAGTGCAGTTACCGACAAATTTTAAACAATCAAAATCTTTCAGGTCAAGTGTTTTTTTTTAAATTATTTTTGTCTGAATCATTATAATATTGCATAGTCACCAGTGAATTCTTCAGCATCTACCTTTTGAGAAGAATTAGCAGGACAGTGTCCTGGTGCACTGCAGGACCAAATTCTTACAATGGGCGTCACACCATTAACCTAATAAAGCTATCATCAGGCTCTCAAGGAATTTGAGGAGGTTTTCATTCACCCCTGACTTAGTTTCAGGGCTTGACACAGTTGAAATGAAATTGATCAATTCAAGTTTGAAGTGATCATTGTGGTTAACTAAAAAGTAAAAATAGAAAATAATTTGTTAGTAACTGAATACTTTTGGTCAGCGAAAGACTGAAGAAAACAATTTCTCACTAGCATGTCTTTTTACACACTATTAAATGATTACTTCTAATGTAAAGTCCTTGTATATAAAGAGAACATATCCTAATGTTTCATATTCTGATGTTGTAGTCTTCCATGCTCTCTGTACATCACTGTGTATTATTACAATAAGTAAATGCACCATGCAGCATGCCAAGGACAATTTCATGACATTTCAGCTTTTATGCGTCACAGACCCATCTCATTTTGCTTCTTCGGGGGAAAAAGAAAATTATAACAAAGTCAAGACAAGTCAATACAAATAAAGACATTTTTGCCATGTTCTTCAAATCAATGTGTTTAATATTATGCATTTCAAATATTTACACTTTTCTGCATTTGTACACAAAAGTAAACTGAAGGACACCACAGGTCAGCCAAAACCCTCTGAAGAATAAACACTGGACAATGTTGCCCTTTCCTAGGGTCATCCCACAAAAAGACCAAAAATATGCATCAAACATGTTTAAACTAATTTTGGAAAAACAAAAATGCTAAGTTTTTGTCTAGCATGACATTGTGCTATGGGTATAAGAACAGACCAGCCAATGAAGAGACCTCCAACATCACCTGTAGGTTTATCAAGAGACCTAGTCAAAAACTTTGTGAATGTTTTTAAATGCTTGCCAATGTTCAACAAAGATTTTTTTAATGGGATGATGTCCAATGTGTGTTTTATTGTTAAACAAGACTCCCTGAAGGCCCAACTGTTTACTTTATGAATATCTTATTTTTATCAAGCAAAAGATACTTTTAGAACTACATCGGGTAGTTTTAAAGTCACCTGTTGCAAATGTCTTCATCCAGGTTGTTTGGTTTCAATAACCTGCAAACAGCGGGGCCTTGACATCGTCTTGGATTTTTGCATGTTGTTCAGGGGCTGAAGTGGCAGGTTAAGAACTGGCTGAGGATTACGGATGTACGGTGGGAGTAGTTGCTGTGTTTGAGCAAGTACTGCTGGTAAGATGTTCAAAGCTGGGACACGAGGGTAGGGGAGGAAAGGAGGCAGATGAGGCAAGAAAAGCCCCGGTCCAATGGGGGGCAAATTCGGAGGCAGAGCTGGGTACGGCATCGGTGAACAGCTCACTGGAGAGTACATCGGCATCACAGGTGTAGGAGGTGGCTCTGACAAAGGGTATGTGGGATTTTGAGAAAATGTTTGACACACAGCAGTGCTCTCCAGGGAGTTAGCTTCACATGCATCAGTCTCCCTCAAATTGATACTGCTGCTGTTCTGGCCATAGTCAACAGGTTGATGTCTATGTACTTGTACCTCTGGTACATCTCTCTGAACACTAATTGAGTCTTTTTTCAAGTAACATTCCTGAGTTGGTGGGCTAAAACTAGACCTGCTTGATGATGACCTATTTTGCATTCTTGGGGAAAATGCTTGTCTTATGTCCCTTTCCTTGCTTCCTCTACGATGGCGGCCCCCGTCAACATCCTTTTTTCCATATAACCTCTCCTGGATCCGATGTGACATTTGGCCCACTTCCTCAGATCCTAAATTCATGCCAATTGCTTGCAATACATCCTGCATCTGCTTGTGCTTGTGCTCCTCTTCAGGTGTGAGCGGTATCTTCTCCACCACTGAGGGAGACCTGGATCTATTGTTGGAGCTGATGTAGCTTCGTTCTCCATCACCCCTTTGCAGAGATTTTTCAGCAGACAGACAGCGCCCCAGCGGGCTGAAGGACCTGTGAGGAGGCAGTGTCTGGGATCCCTCGTGCTCACTCCAGTGCCTGGTATTTTGATGGCCTCCCTGTTGCCTCCCAGCACAACTGGGAGACCATCGATGATCTGCAGTGTTTATAAAAGGAACTGGAGAAGGTGGTTGGGGATCCACTTTTGTAGAGGTCTGAGTCACTATCTTGGTGAGTGTGTTGAAATTCACACCCTTGTTGAGCACATCAAGGAAACGCTGAAAACCCTTTGTTGATGACTTCTGCTCAGGAACAGCAGCACTGTCGTGGGGGACATCGCTCTCAAAAGACTGATGGGAAACAAACGGAAGCAACCACAGTTTATATAACCAATATCTGTAGTTTTTGTCTGGCAAATACATCTGTAGTATACTGAACAAGCTGTGAGAATTTTATAGCCATCAAACATAACAGCACCGAATGAATTGGGGCCCCCTCTTATTTCATTGATTAAAAGAAGCTTATTTTAAAAGAATATAGTGTTTTAAATTGCCTAGAAATAAGTGATTTCCTTTTATGCTGGAAAGGGATTGGACAAATTGTGAGGACCTCCTGATTGTCTCCATCAAAAAGTGAAGAAAACAAAGTAAGCGTTGGTTTGAGTGGTAAAGTAGCACCATGTACACAACGCAACACAGGGAGACAGTGTGGCGCTCAGCTCAGTGGCTATCCAGGGGCTCCTGTTAACTAGCTGCATGCTCTCTCCACTTTACACCCAACAAATACCAGTTCAATAAGCTCACAGTCGCGTTGGTTTAAGCTCCAGACTGGATCAGGAACACCAAAAACCGCAGCCTTAGTCTCAGACCCATTTTTTTAAGCCTCAGTATTCCGTTTGATTCAATATTCACTTCCAATGTATATAAAGTTTTTGTTTTACATAATATAATTCACAGCACATACATACACGTAACTATCATAAAATTAGTAAAGCCGTGTAGATAAGTTAGATGGATTTTTGTCCATTATGGCCTCGTCTACACGTACATATTTTTAAAAACAGTTTTAAAACCCAAACTATCTGCAGCCAGGTGTGGGTTTTAGCATAATAACACACCTGAAAACACAGATCACGTACACTGGGCACACGTGTTTGGTCTTAATAGGAAGCAGATTGTCTACTCTCTTCTTTCTGTATTCTCTCTCAGTAACATTCTCTGCTTTCTACTATAACGTTGTCCTAACAGCAGATGAGCCACGTGTGGAGGAAGCTTGTTAATTATGTAGTCAATCAAAACCAATGCGCACCCTAAGACATTACAACAACCAGTAGTGGGCCTACAGTAAATAGGAGAGGTCGCATCACAACCAGAGCATTGCTAGGAGGGATGTAATACCAGAGAGCGTCTCTCTACTGTCTGCAGTTGACAGTGGACTGCAGACAGTATTATATATATATATATATATATATATATATATATATATATATATATATAACATAGATATATATATATAACATATATATATATAACATATATATATATAACATATATATAACACTCTGAATGAGTTTCTGAATATGTTCACCATACATATTTTTTTGTAAAAGGTATCTGGTGTTTCCAGTGCGTGTGTATGAAAGGCCAAATACATAGAAAAGCTTTGTTTTAAAAAAGTATTAGTGTGCGTGTAGACAGGGTCTAAGAAATGTGCACCCCATCTTTCCACTGATTAATATATTTTCCTTAATACTGCTTTATATGGAAAGAAAAGCATCAGTATGGATCTAGTGCAGCAGTAGGGTTACGTCGGAAGGTTGGCATACTGTCTCTAGAGTAAGCAAAGCCATGTATGAGGTGAAAAGTGCAAAGCATTTTTGCCTTTAGTACTCCGAACAGATCTGCCTGCACCTCACACTGATGATGAAGATAGTCCCCAATTACCACAAGAGAAAATAAACCCACCTGTCCACTAGATGCATTCAATGTAAACCTTGTTCTATCTTGACAATGATCCTCATGATCCATGTAAGGGCTGTCATTCCTCGCTCTTGTTTTGACATAACCCTGTTTGAGAAGGAAGAATATTTTATCAAACTACTTTAACAAACAACATGAAATACTTAGACTGATCCTAAGACACAGTGTTTACAGTAACTTACCTTCGTAGAGCAATCTTGTGATCGTGTCCTGTCTGGTGAACGGTCCCAGCTCCTTTCATCACCATCTCTATCTTTGTAATATCCAGATGATCGTCTGCCAGTTGAATCATCATGTTGTTGCCTGTAGCTGAACTCCTCCTGCCGGTATCTGTGTCTGGAGTCTTTAGAGGGTTTCCTGTAGCCAACAGCTTCTTCCTGTGGTACTGCATGTTTAAAATCTGTAGTTACGTGAGCACGTGAAAAACTGTCTGGGGTTCGCCTGCTTGCTTTATCATCAGGCCCACGCCTGTAACTGTACTGATCTTCACATCCCTCGGTAAACCTTTGCCTTTTCTTTTCAGACGCACCCCGGTCAGATGAAGACATGCGTCTCCTTACCGGGCTCCTTCTGCTTCTGTCTCTGTTCAATGGGTCTTTACTGTACAGCCTCTTAGGTGAGTTACTATACTCCCTACTTCTGCTTGTCCTCTCTGTGCTACCATGTCCATCCCCACCATATTTGTGATGGGAATCTCGCTGTATATCTCTGAGAGTTTCACGTCTTTCCCATTTGTCATCATAGCCGTCCCACTGCCGTGAGCTTCGGTCACTGTGCTGCCGACTGTGACTGTACTCAGACCTGTTTGAGTACATTATCTCACAGCAACTCCAGCAGCTGAATGGACCTCGTAGACTGCAACAACAACAACAAAAATAATCGTTACAACAAGGTAAAGAAATCAGAAAGATTGATACTAACCAACCGTAAAATCAGACGCGTCACAATCACAGTTTGACACTGACTTATTAATAAATAATAATATTTGGTCCTTTTAGAGCCCATGTAGCACTATGAAGAATTTATGCATTAATCTTATGTGCACATCTTTCTTAATTAAAGGGTTAAAAAGAAAACGTGTATTGCTCGGGGACTTCATGAGAAGAATGAGATCTTCCTCTCTGAGTCTCAAGAATGCACAATACAATTCAGTTCGTCTTATCAGTTAGCACTTCTACGCAAAAACCGTTTGATTGATGACTTGATCCTAAGAAGAGGCCAAAAGGAGAACGCCTCCTCAGATACGTTGAAAGGGACCACAGTGAAGTTATGAAGCTGGAAGCGCGACAGCAGGAATCAAACCGTGTACTAAAGCTGTGAAGCTTTTCACTCCAGACCACATTAACGCTGACAGCGTCTAACCAGGGACTAGTTTAAGTTAAGTTATAAAGGTTCAACGGAAGGGTTAGCAATGGCTTAAGTAACGTTACTTATTGACCTATATTAGCTAATGTTAACATTAACGCTAGCTGGCTGGCGCTTTGCTAGTAGGTCGGCTGCAAAGAAAAGTTAGCATAGCAACTGATATATCTAGCTAGTTAGCTTAAGCTAGTAGGCAAAATCGATCTTAAATCGTTTTATTAGCTGTAAAATAAAAAACGCACAACCCCCCTAGTCTGGTCTTTAGATAAGTAAGATCGTAAGTTAAAGCGCTAGGGGAGATTTGGGTTAACGTTAACTTATGTTATTAGCTTAAGCTCAGCATAGCAACGCAACGTTACAATAGCTACCTTTTCTTGTGGACGACTCCACTTTCTTTAATGGCGGACAGCAGGAGTTACAAACTGAAACTAGGTTGGACAAATTATAACAGTCCTATCATCGACAAACTGTTAAACAGTCAGCTAGTTAACATTTGTTGTAGAAAATTGGCAGACGGTGCCGCCACGGTGGTGGTGAGTTCGTCTACCTTCCCCGGTCAGTAATCGGGTTTTTTTTTTAAGTGGCGCCACCGCCTGGACGGAGTGCGAACAACAACATGCGCAGTCTTCAGGTACATAAACGCCACCCTTTGGCCTCAAGAGCCAGGAAACGATTTAAAGTGAAACTCGCCAAAATACAAACTAGGTTCTCTTTTAGTGAATGTGCCCAAGTCAAACATTCATTTAAAAGCATCATTGCGACGAAAGCGCCACTTTTAAGATTGGCCGTATTTTCGTCTTCGGGTCAAAATCATTTTCAATGGGAGTGGGGTAAATACTATGTTAGCATCAAAATCTCTATTTTTAAAACACTAAGAAGGCTCGACACAACATGAAACTTTGCTTGTAGTATCACCAGGGTCTCTACACATGATCACGAGCAATGAGAACATTGTTTGTGTATACAGTTAACTAAAAAGAAGGTTTTTGAACAACTCACCTTAGCAGTAGCTTGTTCCGTTAGCCGCCGTCATGGCAGCCGACAAGAATCGATCTCTGAATGCAATGCAACTGTAGGCCAGTTAAGATGTACCGCTCCTTAGTTCCATATAAATGCAAGGATAATTCGTTATTTTGTCATTAGTGAAAAACAATATTGACCTTGAAGTTGAAAAAGCATCCTCATATAAGAAACAATACTTAAATCAAAAGCCAGAAAAGTCACGTGAGATAACGCGTGGGTAGTTGTTGCCGGTAGGCTACACAGTAGCGTTCCACCTTAACTCTCCTCCATGTTACATCGCATTTGGAGATGGATACTTCTCGACTGGCAGGACGGCGGCGAGCGTACAAAACAACTGGTAATGTGAGTTGTTCAAAAACTTGTTCTCAATGCTCGTGTTCATGTGTAGAGACCCTGGTGATACTACGAGCAAAGTTTCATGTTGTGTCGAGCCTTCTTAGTGTTTTAAAAATAGAGATTTAGCGATCATAAAAGTGCCCCTAGCACTCCTATTTAAAATGATTTTGACCAGAACACGAAAAATACGGTAAATCTTAAAAGATTTTGCTTTTAAATGAACGTTTGACTCGGGTACATTCA
>CAEMYA010000258.1:398308-409000 GCA_903131615.1 Diplodus sargus | reverse complement strand
TCTTTCAGTGTTGATTTATTAACACAATACAAATGCAGTTTTGCTAGAAAGGTATATTCATGGTACTTACGGTGAAACATCGTTTGATTCTCTCACAGCTGCGCCAGAATCTCGACAAGAAAGACAAGAAGAAGAAGAAGAAGAAGGATAAAAAGAAGAAGGCAGACAAAGAGAGGAGAAAGGAGAAGAAGCATAGGAGAAGGAGCTCAAGTTCGAGCTCAAGCGAGGAAGAAGAGAAAAAACACAGGTGTGTAAAGAGATTGTTGAAGCAGTGATCTGAACATACATACTAGTGGGTTTGGTGTGCTCACACTGCAAAGCACATGACACACAACTAAAATGGAAGCACTCTGTGTGTCTGTTCTTCGAGTTTCTCAACAACCGTTCATCTGATTCACTTCACACTTGTCGGGTGCATTCCTGAGGACCAGAGGAATTGTGGGGTGTGAAGTACTTGGAATGAGAGTTTCTTGATAAACATAAAAAGAGAAACTTTGCCCTCCATGCATGAGTGAACAGTCAGTAACTACATTATACCCAGAGCCGTGGCAAGAGAGGTTTAGGGTTAACCTCGTATTTTGATGGCGTTGGTTATACATAATGAGGTGTGAGCTAATTAGAGTTTTCATGCTAACATTTTTATAACTCTACTCTGTGGTTAACTTACTGTTACTCCCTCCACCAAGGAGGTTATGTTTTCTCCCATGTTAGAGCGTTTTATTGCGTTCGTCAACATTTTTGATAATTTCTTAGTAATAATGCATGGATCTTGATTTTAAATTAATCAGATGTATTTAAGTGGCTGGCATCTATGACTGAGTAGTTTGATGTGGATCCTAGATCTTGTCTTAAATTATGGTTAAAATTTAGAGGGATACAGGTATGTTGAGTTTGATCGTGGATTATGTTTGGTTGAATTAAAGGAGACTGTTGCTCCTTGGCGGAGGTATGCACCCAACTGAGTTCCAATTCTAGTTAAAGTAAAATTAGCTAGCTACCTAATAATGACAGTGTTAGGCTAACCATTGTAACACCCTGGGAACCAAATATAACTTAGAGTAGCTTCAGCATGACTTCATGACTTTTATCATCATCAATGATATTGTACAGCAGTGAGGATTTAATTAATTCACTGTTAAGTCTGGATAAAAAAGCTTCTCACAGTAAGATTTCAGTGGCCAAGCCTTTCTTTCAGCATCTCCCACAAATGCTGATAATGTTAGTCTGTAATCTTTTTTTTTTTTAATCAGGCATTTAGAATTTTGCTTGTCATGCATGCAGTGTCACTGTGACCTACATTCAGTCAATTAAATGTAATTTAACATAGAAGCAGAAATTTAAAAATAATGATCAATAATAGTAGTTACTTGGGTGTGGCTCCTATTTTGGGACCCCCTCAATTAACCGTCTAACTGATGGTGTGTTGTAACATTGCTACGTTATTAATGAGGTTTAAAAAAACAGAAAATAAAACTGGTGGCGCATGCAAACGCCTTACTGTGGGGGCTCTCTGGCACTACAAGTGATATTAATAAAAAAGTGCCATGTTATCTATAATAGGATTTACCCTATCACTGCATAAAGAGGATATTAATCAATTAGTACAATTAAGTTAACCGTTTTATCGTCTCTGCTCTTTTTTAGGTCACATTCCAGAGATGAATCATCAGCAGACACCAAGTCTCATTCCCATCATCTTCCGGGCTATGGCCTCCTGGTCAGTAAGCAGCTAATTGATATTTTATTATACCACTGTTCTTATGCTCATACAAACATATGATCTATTTAACATTTTCTATTTCTAATCTTTTACTGGACCAGAGCCCTTATAAGTCCTAACAGTTACGTCTTCTCTCTCAGCTTCCCGCTGGCAGACATCCCCCATCCTCGGCTCCTTCCAATTACTCAGGACGCCGCGAAAGGAGCCGCTCGCGATCGCCTCGCAGGAATAATAAGGAAAGCAGTTCCTACTCTTCCTCCTCACACAGAGTTGACAGGAAGGTCGAGACTAGAGCTCCCAGCCCGCAGAAGGAGCGCTACAACAGAAACAGGCACCACACATCCAAGTAAGAGTTCACAGGGCTCGAGAAAATGTAGTGTAAATGATGGCTACAGTCCAGTACAGATACTGAGAGTATTCTAATATAGATACTTCTTTGAGAATCATTACTTGCTTGCTTATAGAAATACACCATTCAGCTTTCTATTCTGTGCTGATAAGAACAGGTCAACCTGTCCCTCCAATAGTGAATCTTAAACTCTCCTGTTATGATGCTGTCATATATCCTTTTCTATGTCATCTCTATCATACTTTGCAGTAAGTAACTGCTTTGAGCCATTGTTTTCACTGCTGTTTGTGTGAGTGGATTCATAATGTCTGAATATGTGCCATTAAACAGTTAAGTTGTTGTACACTGGTACAGAATCCTTGTTTGATAAAGCTGTAGACATGTCAGTGTCACCTTAAGGATGGAACAAAGAATGTGATTGCTGTGACTGTGACACCTGGGTGGAGGAAATCAGAAAAGTTTTTTTAAATGGTTAATCTGTCTTTCAGAGCATTGTCTCAATCACCTGCCACGCTAAATGTACTTTTCTGTCTGATGTAGGAAGTTATCTGCAGAAGAGCTGGAACGAAAGAGGAGGGAGATGATGGACCAGGCCAAGCAGAGGGAGGAGGACAGGGAGAATAACGTGAAGCGGTACAAGAGGCAAGACGAGCAGGAAAAGCAGCGGGAAAAAAATGCTAAACATGACCGCCACGCTGGCTTCATTCAGTAAGTTTCAGAACAACATGGCCACGGAGATGATCAGAGCACATGACATTTATGGACACATCTCCTTTTGTTGAGTCTGCATTTTTAACCTTTCTTGCATCATTGATGTGGAGCGCTATTAACATTCACCTTTTCTTCTTGTAGTAACATGAAGCTGGAGAGTGCTTCTAGCTCTTCTTTAGAGGACCGGGTGAAGAGGAATATCCACTCCATTCAGAGGACACCAGCCTCCCTGGACAACTTCATGAAGAGATGAAGTCAACTTATTTATCATACTGATATACAATGATACTAGAAAGCTAGCTGAGAGTATGCCAGCCTCTCCTTGATCTGTCTCTTTAATGTACTGAGGCAGGCGTGTATGTATTCATGCATTAAGGCTGGATGGTGTAGTGGGAGTTTGTCATGAGTGCAAACAGGGATATGGCTACACACACACACACACACACACACACACACAATTTATATTTCAGACTAGTGCAAAAGGCCTATGATGGCTGGTCTGTTACCGTTACTTTCTTGAAAGCCAGTGCCCCTTTTCGAACTCATGTGATCTTTGTACAGTGTACAGTTTTTTTGTTTTACACTATGCTAGCACATGCTTTTGTCTCAGAAGCGTTTGTAATATACTGTGTGTTTGTTAGATAGTGTACACCTGTGATTACCAACTGGAATAAATCCATATTTCCAGAAGTCCATTTGTTTTTTTCTTTAAAATGTTCAGTCATGAACTGGTAGATAATCACATCAACACCCATATTATCAATAACCATACTAAATAAATGACCTGTGTTGGTTTCAGTGCCAAAGCTGATAGAACAGAGCTGAACTGTCTATTTTGAGTACAAGAGCTATTTTATCAGCATTTCATCCACCAGTATAATTCAAGATTCAATGTGTAATGCTAATGACTTGAGGCAATGAATTGACAGGATATTTATGGGTCAGAATTTTCAGTGTTTGAGTTTCGATTAAGTTTGTTGCAGCAGCTGAGCAAAAATAATGTTTTTTTTTTTTTTTTAAACCTATGATGACCTATGATGAATTTGAGACTGACAAACGAGTTTTAGAAGCAAATTTGAGAGAAATCTCCCGGTTTTAATTTCACTTTAACACGCGTCTAACAAACTATGCACACGCCGCTGACCATGTTGTCCAATGACAGTAGCGCTTTCCACCGAGTGCCGTTCATCCAGCCAATCACCTTTGCAGCAGTGATGTCGTAGTAGAATTCATGCTACTCTGATCTCTGTGTCTCTAAATCGTGTAGTCACTCTGGGAAGCTACCAGTCATTCATCATAGCTAGGTAGCTCGCTCAAAAGTTATAACAGCTAAGAATATACTACAACGCCGCCACCATGGTAAGATCATTACACATTAGATCCGTTGCGAATGATGTGTTGGGTACAGTGATTTAAAATTTAAAACTGACTAACAGTGACAAAAGCTTGGCTAAGCTAATGTAGTAAGTTAGCTCTTAGACATCTCTAGCTAACTCACTCAAGTTAGCTAACACTCTGAAAGCGGATTAAAAAACTGCTTTTACACGTTATCAATATATAGAACTTAATATTTTAAGTGTTGTCTCAGCTTACGGTACGGAACACTTAATATTACAATCGAAGCCGGCGATACCCGGCAAAGTTAAATACTTAGCATACTCATGCTAGCTGCACATGAGCTAACGTTGCATTTTGTACAAAATGGGTTCCTTCCCTGAATTCACTTCCATGACATGTTGTAACCGGGCTTACTTAAACTGTTACTGTTTCAGTTTGTGTTAACATCAGCTGAATAAGTCTATCAGACATTTTCAGCTTTGACTTCTGAAGCGTCAACATTTAGCATAGAGAATGTAAAGCTAACGTTACTGTTAGCAGCCGACAAACAGCTAACTAATGCTAACGTTACAATGTTGACAGCCCAGTTACGATGTTTTTACCGGAATATCGTTGCATTAAGAAATGTATCAGACATTTAATAACATTTAAAAACATTAATAGACTTTTATTCTAATGTGCTTCTCTTAGTTCACGCTTAAGTTCTTTTAAATTACTTCTCAGTATGATTACATCTACTTTACAAATGACCCTGCTTAATTAAAAGGAAACGTGTTTATTTCCTTCAAACTTATTATATGCTAAATATTAATGTATCAGTCATACATCATAATGTATTAGGACAAACATCTATAGCTCATCCTTTGTATGTCATGCACAGATTGACAGTATGTGTTCATGCAGCACAGGGTTCTGTAGTTATTCCACTTCCTGCTTCCTGTCAAGGCAGGAGCTTACATTTATTATCATTTAAAGATAAAGATTCATATAGAAATCTCTCATAGAGCTGAAACTGACACATTTGAAATCCTGTGTGTTTTTTTCGTTTAGCTTACAGTGACCTAAACAATGACCCGATTGTGTTGCTGATACATTTTCTGTCCTTTGCCAAATAATTGAATATTATACATCTCTCCACTCTGATTGACCTTATGCTATCTCTCTTCTTCTTCATCCAGTCTATTATGTCCTATAATGGCGGGGCCGTCATGGCCATGCGGGGGAAGAACTGTGTGGCGATAGCAGCGGACCGTAGATTTGGCATTCAGGCTCAGATGGTCACCACAGACTTCCAGAAGATCTTTCCCATGGGAGAGAGGCTGTACATTGGGCTGGCTGGACTGGCAACTGATGTTCAGACAGTGTGAGTGTATCTAACCTCCAAGTCGTTCTCTGTCTCAGATTGAAAAAGCTTTTCTTTCACCAGGTTTGATAACAGGGTGTTATTCATCACTATTGTAAACTGTGTAGGGGAAATTGTGTATTAGTAATAAGTCACATTCGCCTTCTCTGTGAATTTGATTTTGAAAGGTATTGTCGTATATAAAATGTCTCAGGACTAGTGAATAGCCCTGAGATATTAGGGTTTAGGACACGGAATAAGAACACTGGTGTTAACTGGTCTTTGCTTTGTATGTAGATCCCAGAGGCTCAAATTCAGACTGAACCTGTATGAGCTGAAGGAGGGTCGCCAGATCAAGCCCAAGACTTTCATGAGCATGGTGTCCAACCTGCTGTATGAAAGGAGGTGAGTGAACTGAAGTTAAGTTGGATGCATTTCAGTGTGAAGGACTCAAAATCTACAGACAGACGACATACTGTAGGCATGAATTTTTACATTGAGGGTAAAGATTTGGTCGATCCCCTCGTTAGGTTTGGGCCATACTACATCGAGCCTGTGATTGCCGGGCTGGATCCCAAAACCCTTGAGCCATTCATTTGCTCCTTGGATTTGATTGGCTGCCCCATGGTGACAGAGGACTTTGTCGTGAGCGGCACCTGTTCAGAGCAGATGTACGGCATGTGTGAATCTTTGTGGGAGCCAGACATGGTAAGTAGTGTGTGAAGTTTGAAGTCGTTCTTTCACCTGTAATGTGGTTCCTGGACACTGGATGACAGTTACTACCAGTTTACTTACAAGCAAATTAGTATTCCACTGATTACTTAAATATGAAGTATGATGTCTTGAGAATGCCACATGATAATGAAGGAACCAATACCAAACTATTAACTCCCATATGCTGTAAATTGGTTAGAACTAACTTCAGGGCAAAGATTTACAAGATCAGAAAAGGATCTTCAGGTTTTAACACCTTGTTAAACTTGCTGTTGCGCTGTGCGAAACAGATGTGAGGTCAGCCAAGGTGTCAGTTATTCTGACCACAGATTTTTGTACATTGAAAAATTCATGACCTTTTTATTTGTGATCGGGCAGGAACCAGAGGACCTGTTCGAGACCATCTCCCAAGCGATGCTGAATGCAGTTGACAGAGATGCAGTGTCTGGTATGGGAGTCGTCGTACATGTCATGTAAGTACAGTGATAATAAAGTACAGTATGCAAATGTTGGGTTGAATAACAGGTTCACAGTGATTGACAACCTGCACTTCCCTCTGGCAGTGAGAAAGACAAGATCACCACACGAACCCTGAAGGCCAGGATGGACTAGAGCTGCTGTTTCTCCCTTTACATTTTCTATACAGATAATAAACAATGGTTGTACTTTCTTCTTTTCTTATTGATATTGCAATAAATGAATGCTTAAACAACGAACTTGACTGATGGTGTTGTTGGAGGAACTTGATGCGTTGCCATCACTTTTCAGATCGTTGTTCCACGTTGTGTGATCCTGATTCAGTGTTCCTGCACCAAATCAGTATGTCATAGAAAAATGCGGGGGGAGTAGAGACACCAGCAGGATTGGCTGATCCAAAAAGTTGGCATGAGGAGCAGCACAAGATTATAGAAATTGTACTTCTTTACAAGCCTTTCACACTGAAAGTAGCAGCAGACTGACGCATCGCAAAATCTTGAAACATTGAAGTATTTTCTTTGTTTCCATTTTAATTTTGCTTCTAAGTATGTTTTTCGACTCTGACTCATGGTAAATCTGCGAAGTCCATAATAGCTTTTTCACAGATGCTTTCTTTAAGTCTATATTTCTTCAGACTTCGCCCAAGGGAAGAACCCACAGCGCCTAGTGTTGCAACGTTATGCAGAAAGATACCATGGGTGCCTAGGGATGCTAAAATTGTTGGCAGAGCTATAGAGCTGCTACTACTCTATGGTAAAAAACAGAAATAATCTAAATGACTTTCTAAGATCTGACATTGTCTCCTGTAACGGTTTCTCTAATTAAATTAACAAAAAAGTTAAACCCTTTTGAAAAGTTATGGACACTTCCTCTTGAAACCTGTGAAATGAAATGTTATTGTTGTAATAGTCCTGTTAATGTAATAATGCCCTTGCTGACTCTCACTCAAATACTTACCAGTTTTATCAGCTAAATCTGTGAAGGTTCATGCTTTAGGCCTTAAGGGGAACATTGGGATTAGGCCCTCTAATCTAATGTGCTGTAATAACCTTTTAACTGTTGCTTGAACGTACAACAAATTTGAGGGATTGTAAAAGTGTTGATTTAATACTGACGCCTCCATATAACCTATACAAGCAAACACAACCAGACATCAGTGAGATGATTGGATAGTTACGGAGGTATAATGGTTGTTTTTAATGCCTGTCACTGGGTCAGATTCCCACTTATTCAAGTCATGAAATGGAAACTATTTTTTATGACAGAGTGCAGAGGATGAATTAAGGAGTCCCTCGGTGCCCTGTAGGACGGAACTACACCAAAGTTTACTTTGTTTCACCACTGTCACATTTGTCAAAAGAATCTACAACAAATGCAAGTTCCTTTTAGTAGCTTTAATGAGATGTCTTTAAAAAGCCCTATTCAAAAAGTCCACCTTGTAGCATTCTTACAGCACACACCCAGGTTATCCTGTACCATCTAACCACGCCACCAAGTTGAGACAAAGGGTCATTCTTTTTATCAGAACTTGCCAAACTATGGATATGCTCCACATTAAACCTAACCAGATGACGGATGCAGTAGTCTGAAAGTTGATACAGGTCTCAGTAGCCTACGACAGGAATTTAATAAACATTATTTGTGTGCTCATGCTTTTGTTTTTCAGATCTGAGAAAACAATAAAAATGTAAGTACATAACAAAAAAACAGTCTCTCAAGGACTTACTCATGAGCAGCCCATTAGATTAGCCTTGTGCTTCATATGGTTGGCGTTTGAGGGGCAGTTACTCTAGTAAAGTAAGTAAAGCCAAACAACAAAAACAAGATAAAACTCCCTTTAATATGCAATGAATCATTTTCAAGTAACTTTTTTTTCTAATGTCTGTTGGTAACAAAACAATACTGTATACAAACACAAAATTGCTACATTAATGTAAACAAGATATAAAAATGATCCTTATGGTAATAAACAAGTATTTGCTGCAGATTCCCCTTTTTATGTGAATTTTTTTTTTCTTAGACCAACCTCCACCAAGCTCACGGTTAAAATGTCAAAATATTCAAAAACAATATGGCAACGTAACATTCAAACACCAAGTTTTTTTTCTTTCTCTTTTTTTGTCGTTTTAGTTGTAACACTCAGATGCGAAGTTCAGTGGTTTGATGTTTCAACTTACTGGTGGAGTCTCATGTACACATCAGCCATGCATTTTTGATATTGCATTCATTTACTTAATACACCATTATATAGTAATGTGTTTGTTCCCTGTCATTCCAATTTGTCAGCAGTACTTTTCGTTTTTCTGTTGTTACTGAGAGAGAAGCCGGATGGTGACTGTCAAAGAGTTTGTCATGCAATCTGACCATTCAGCATCTGTGTGAGTTGTTTACATCTGTGTGTGCGTGTGTGTGTTTGTGTCTAATAGAAATTATAAGAACAACGACATGAACAGAAATTTAAGAGACTGTACTAACAGACTGTTAACTGCTGAAGCTGACACACTTGTTCAAGGCATTAGTGAGACAGTTTCCGTGCTGGCGTGAGTAGTAACAAGGTGGCTGAGGAGGACTGGGAGGCAGAAAATTAAAAAAAAAAAAAAAGAACAGGGAGATTATCGGGATGTTGTTCCGAATTCAGTGAGGGGTTTCACGAGTTTTCCTTGCATTGGATGATGGAGCCAAGGAGGCGGCGTTGATGGTTGTGTGTGTGTGTGTTTGTGCGGGACAATGTAACAGGCTTGGTGTATCCTTCCTGCCAGACTGGTCTCCGGCTGTAGGAGGATACTGGTAGGTTTTTTTAAGGGGGTAGAGAGGTGGGGGGGGATTGACCTACAATGAGGTGGGGGAGAAGAGAAATAAGTGTGTGGCGTTTGACAGATCTATGACAGGAAGTGACTGGCTGGACTGGGAGATGAGTCTATGATAAGATGTTGGACATGAACTCGTAGAAGCGTTTGGAGTACTGCTCCGGGTTCACCGTCGAGATCTCGGCCCCCGCCTGAGATACAAAAAAAAACAGGAGGCAGAAAATGAGACAGACGAAGCAAAACACATGCAACATCACTTCTGAAGTCCATTATTTTTACATGCTGTGAAATCCCCTTCCAGGAGACCTGGGATCTGATGCACAACCATGGACTCCCATTTGCTGTGTTACATTTGGGTGAGAAAATCAGCAAATCTTTACTTGTTTCATAGGCTGGACAGGAATGTTAAGCATGATTAATCAATCACAAAAACTTGCAATGACTGATCTTCTGACAATCAACTAGTGACTAGTCAGTGCTTCCCACAGACTGGAAAGCAAGTCGTGGTGGTAGCTTTCATGAACTCGAGACTTTCGCCAGCCATCTTGCACCAAATATCAAACTTCCACATTGTTACTTCAACGGATGATCTGGTTTTCATGGAGACACACTCGGTGTTCATGGAGGAGAGGGGCTGTGTGTGAGGCGCGGGAGCAACAGAGAGACGGCGGGACAGCAGGGAAAGGAAATGCAGCTGAATGCATATGATGCGTTTTTAAGTAGCGCCAAAAAAAGAAGAAAAAAACGAAATGCGGTATGTGGCGGTCAGTGTTGATTCTGTAGCGCATCGCCACGAATTAGTCAATGTGTGGGAAACACTGCTAGTGTACTGTTTTGGGAATGGTTCCTACAAAATGACTATTCTGTGGTATCTATCTGCTATGGCACCTCTAAGTGTTCCATAATGAATACATAAAGAAGATGGTATGAAATAAATAACACCAAATGGTATTTTTGTCTCATCATTCAGCCAATCACATGCTCTTAGTCTCTATCAACTAGCTCCACAAAAACATTTTAGCTAGCTAAATCCAGTTTGCATCTGGTAACATAGTAATAACACACTATTGTTATTCTGAATCAACAAACTCAAGTCTGCTGCTGTAAATAAACAAACATGTACATACAATAATCAATAAGTTGGTGTACTAACAGGATCTAGCTAGCCAGATGACTCCTCTGCATGAAGGCTGAGGGCATATGTGATTGGCTGAAAGGTAAGGGTGTGAACACT
>CAEMYA010000258.1:374432-386773 GCA_903131615.1 Diplodus sargus | reverse complement strand
TATATATATATATATATATATATATATGTATGTGGGCCTTTGTGGGCCAGCCCTCGGCCTGGGCCCCTGGACATGAGGCTCTGTCGGTAATGCAGACAATATAATTTAGCCTACATCAGTCTGACACACAGGGCGTGGCAGATCAGATCTACCCATCTACCTTAACACTGATAATAAATGAATAAACAGAGAAGAGTTTTAAAAGCAGTGCTGTCTGGCCCGTGCAGTGTGTGAGTGCAGAGAGTGGTCGGGCCTGCAGAGGATACCCTGTATGCCCCGAGAACGAGGCGACAAAATAATATCACGTGATCCAAAATGGGCAGTCCTCTGACGGTGCTGAAAAAAGCCATTTTCTGGCGCTGCTGCAAATTCTGTCCAAGTCCAAATAATTTACCTGGATCCTCGTTGGAAGGAAAGGAAAACTTTTATGTCTAATCAGGTAGGAACGAGGCATCGCGGACCTCTCTTTATCGGCCGCATCGGCCCGCTGTTCGCTGGGGCTCACACAAGGTGCACGGTGTCACATTTTGAGTCTCTCTTGTTCGCCTCCTGATACAGCCCTGTCAGTGAATTTAAGATGGCTGCTTTGTGTACCAGTGTGATTTTGTGTGGCTCTGCAGCCCCCCTCAGTGTTGGGGATTTCTCCGGCTGTGTTTGGTCGCGGTGGCCGGTCGGACGGCGGAGCTCCGGAGAAATGCGAACGCTCTTTGTTGCTCCGCTCGCTGGTCGAGGCGCTGAGCTGATGCACAAGATGAGGCCACACAGCGGCGATTCAGTAGTCGGCTGCTGTGTACCAGCACACAGGCAGCGTTTAGCTGCACGGCTGCTGCTCCCCACACGTTATTTATCGCTACAACATGTCCCTCCAGGTGTTGGTGTTGGCCAACACCTCTTTGTTGTGGTTTCACAGCCTGCTGTCCCAAGGACAAGCTGCAGACATTGTCTGAGGGAGCACTTAGACAGCCACTCATTGACCAACCGACACAACACTAATAGTCTCTGCAAGCAGTATGAACATGTAAATGGCTCCTGTATCACCCTGTGTAACCAGAAGCTGTCGTGTTGTTGTGTGTTTCCTCTGCAGATCTGTCCAGATGGATAAAATGCAGCCCAACCGGATTAAAATCACAGATCTGAATCCACACCTCACATGTCCACTGTGCGCTGGGTACCTAATTGATGCTACGACCATCGTAGAGTGCCTGCACTCCTGTAAGTTCCACACATGAAGCCATTACCTTACATGCATGCACAGTGTTTCTGTTGACCCCTCTGTTTACATTAGCATAGACTTGCAGTTGTAGGCATATTAATGGGAGCTCCTGCAGAGCTCCATGTTGTGTTTGTAAGGAGCATGATGTTGAGTCAAATGCTCCATCTTAAAGGAGACCTATTATGCTCATTTTCAGATGTATACTTTTTATTTTGGGTTACTGCAAGATTAAGTTAACATGCTTTAATGCTCTAAAACACATTATTTTCTCGTACAGCAGCACTTGATTCCACGTCAGTCTGAAAACGCTCCGTTTGAGCTCCTGTCTCTTTAATGCCCCCCCTCCCCCAAATACTCAGTCTTGTCTGATTGGTCAGCTCACACACACCTGAGTGAGCACCGCCATGTTGTGTTTACAGCTGCCAGTTAGTGTCACGTCCACCGTGAATACGGGCATAAATTATGCAAATGTTTTACATGGTGAAGTAGTGTGATGTCACAAGGTCACAGAGTTGAAATGGGACTACCACTGTCAGGCACTTCAGGAGCACTGGTTTCTGTTGGAGCGAGGAGCTCCCATGGCACAGACTTTTGGCTGCTTAAAGACCTTTTACATGAATAACACAAAGAAAGAAAGGGGGGGAAAAATCCCAAAAAGCATAGTAGTTCTCCTTTAATATCCATTTTTAGAATTAAGGAAGTTGATTTCAGAGTATATCTGTGTACACTTTAATAGTGTGTTGCATGGGAAAAGGTATTTCTGTGTTTTGCTGACGCTGTGTATGAGGTGTTGTTTCTGCTCTATGGAAATTGTGGAGGGTGTTGATGTATCTGTTGGACAAAAGCAGTATTCTGCAATGTTAGGGGTGGGACAAAATATCGATACTGCAATATTATCATAGCGCTTTCTCTTGCGATGCAATTATCGATAAACTGGCACCAAAAATCAATGCTTTTATTAAAACATGCAGCCACTCTAAACAGATTCCCCCACAGAGTTGCTGCTTCATGACTCCATGTGGTGTAAATGTTTGAACTTAATTTAAACGGCTTGAAAAGAATTTGGTGAGCCATAGTTGTATCCTTCCTTTAAAATCCAGAAGTGTTCGGCCTTTTGGCAGCTTATGGCTAATCTACATTGGACTGATGGCACACGTAGATATCAACAGGCGCAGTGTGTGTGTGATAAAGAGGCACTAAGCTCAGACTGTGCACTTGTTTTTACATTGTTCATGCCTTTTTTCTGTGAAAGCGACACCACAGTACATTGAATGAATGCATAATTCCTGCACTTTCAGTTACGTTCAGTTAAACAGATATCATGATGTATTGTTAGATGATGATGATAATGATAAAAATAAAATAATCCTATGATGGCTGTTTCATGATACAGTTTTCAGTGAACTTCACATCAACACTGTTTGTGGTACCGAGCAGTGTTTTCAGTGTCTGTCTGTGTCCTGTCTCCCTGCACAGTTTGTAAAACTTGTATCGTTGCCTTCCTGGAGACAAATAAGTTCTGCCCTCGATGTGACGTCCAGGTTCACAAGACGTGTCCACAGCTCAGCATCAGGTCAGCTATGAAGCTCTCTGTCAGGTGTTTTTGAGAACACTTGTGAATGCACTGAGCCTCGTTCTTACAACACCAAAAACTCTCCTTTCTTTTCCAGAGCGGACAAAACTCTACAAGATATTGTTTATAAGCTTGTTCCGGGATTATTTAAAGGTAAGATCACCTTTTCTTGAGGCTTTATGTGAAGCAAGCTCTGCATCACAATGTCTTTTTTTTTTAGCATTTGTTCCAGTGTAGTCAAAAGTCTAGATTTCTCTCTGAAGATTTAAAACAAGGTTCAAGGTGATCTTTTTTTTTTCACTTCATTATACTAAACAAGGTTACAAAGTGAAATGATAGCTCCTTCATGCTACACAGACATATGATATATAAATATGTTACATGTTTGTGCAGCACATCAAAACCCTGAACATTTTTCGTGATGCATTTTTTAAAATTTGCATCTGGGTGGATGTAAACAGCAGCAACACGATGTTGATGATAGTTATAAGGTTGGCATCCTCACATCACCTGCGTTTGAGTCTCAAACATCAACGATGTAGCGCAGAGTCCACCTGCCCCTTGCTTTCTGGGTCCCTGCTTTCTGTCAGCTTGGAAAACATTCCGCCTGTGGAGTACAACGACTACAATCTCTGGGTTCTCGTTACCCGGCCAACCTGAGTCCAATTCTGTCTATTTAATTTTCCTGCATAAGACATGAGCCAGGAGCAGTCTTAAATCTGAGCTGGGCTAGCACGACTCCCAGCCTGGGTTTGTGTCCTCTCCTCACGGGGGCCATCCGGCTGGTCTTGCTGAAAGGTTGAAATGTGCAGTGATCGTTTCAGGGTCTGCTGCTCTTCACCCAAATCAAGTGCTTTCTCCTCCAATGCTGCTGAATTAATTTCTGCCCATTAGCAATACGTGTTTTCAGCAATAATACTGAAACAGTAACAGATCAAAAACTAAAATGTAAAGAAATTTGAAGGAGCTACCGCCTGCTGCACCTGTGTGCGCTGCCTTTGCCATGACAGCAGTTTCAACACTCATTTTCTGCAGTGCTTATACTGAGATATAGGCACAAACTGCTCTCCCTCATTCTCTCTTTCCTCCAACAGTGAGTTTACACACACAACCATTATTTTAAGGCCTGATAAAAGTGAATGTTTCTAAAAATGTGTGATATTAATGTTTCCTACATCCTGCTGTTCTCTGAAAGTCGCAGCCTGTTGTCATGTTGTAGCTTTGTTATACTTATCCTAACTAAAATCTAAATTGTACAGTCTCAAGGATGCCCAGTCTCTCCTTGTTGAATTAAAAATGGTATTGAATATCAATGTTTGTCAGGGTATTGTATCTTCAGTCGGGAGCTCCAGTCTGTCGCCCACAGTTGTCCCTGCTCTTCTATATCTCTTTTATGTGTGCTGCGTTCAGATGAGATGAAACGGAGGCGGGACTTCTACGCAGAGAATCGTGTGCTGGAACCTGGGGAAGTGGTGGAGACGTTTAACATAGCAGAGGATGAAATCATCAGTCTGTCCATACAGTTCTACGAGAGGAACAAGTAAGTCAATCGTTTGTTATTTCAACCCAAAAAAATTCAATGAGTTCTTCATGTTGAGTCAGTTTACTGGAATGTCACTGCAGAGACGAGTGTAAAAACAATGACATTCTATTACCTGATGCACAGAGCAAACAATAGAGCAGAGTTTTCTTAAATATTATATAGAGGAAAGTAATTGTTTAATACCTTTTCTTTGTGTCTGTGTTTTAATATTTGCCCGCAGAAATAATGAGAGGCAGCGCTCAGAAATGGAAGGAGACAAGGTAAAGCTTGATTTTTAGATACAAAGCAAAGATGGGGTGAGGCAGCAGTCGAAGCCCGCCCACTTCTTCTTCAGTGTGGTTTTCTAGTCTTAACTCTGGACGTTTGCATCCCCTCACTGCTCCTTTCTTTGTTCTCAGTCCAATGGTAAACGCTTCCTGCAGTGCCCTGCAGCCATGTCCGTCATGCACTTAGCAAAGTTCCTCCGAAGCAAGATGGATATTCCCAACAACTATCGGGTAACTAGACACTCGCTGTATTGATTGTGTTGCATAGATTCTTTGTATAAAAACACTTAAAGGTGGTGGAACAGTTGTGATTGGGTAGTATTGGGTTTTATGCATTTGTCAGCTGTTGGCACAACATGAAAACTAACAGGGCTCCAGAGAGCCCAAATGATGAGTTCCCAAACAGTGAAATCATTCAATTATTGATTTTTTTTATATCAACATTAGATCAGATGACTGTGTATAATAGTGAGAAACCCACAGAAAATGATCATCAAACTCTGACAAAGCATTTTAGCATCTTTCAGTGCTTTGATTTGCATTTCCAGCCTGTAACTTGACAGTGTTGGTTCTCTCTGCTGCGCTCACCTTGTGTTCAGCTGTAGCATGCCGCTCTTTGTCATGAAAAAGCTCTGATTAAACCTCTGTAAGTAACGGAAGACAAAGTTGGCATCAGGCTGGTGAACAAAGTGGAGCACCCAGATAATTTAGTCATGCGCTCGTGAAGAGTAAAGCAAGGTGAATATGGTATTTCCGTTGTTTCATCAGGTGGAAACAAATGCAAATACAAATGAATGCTAATGTTGCTGCATATATGTTGAATGTGTAAAAAGGCAACTGTTAACCAATATGTTCGTCATTACTACTTTCTGAAATGATAATATGTTAGTGCTCATGTGAGTCTTTCTGATGTTGTTGTTGTTGTTGTTGTTGAGTGCTAATTAAATAATATCTGTCTTACCAAAGTTAAAATGATGAGGTGCTTACATGTTACATGCTATTATAGTAGTAGAGCCAACAGTCAGTAGAGATTATGGACAGAAAACCCAGCGATCGTGTTTCCAGAAACGATAAACGACAAGTTCATTGCGTCATGGATGCTAGCTTGGCTTGTTAGCATCAGCAGGTGTTTTGGTAACATTGAGCTACATCGCCTGTTGTAGTCCCTTGTCACAGCAGACTTGTTGAAGATGTAAAGGTACGGGTGGAATTTATAACATTGACGATGGCTGCATTCCATTTAGATGAGCTACTTCCAGGGCTCTGGTATTTGCAAGCTCACTCACTGACAGGACTCAGCCATGGTTAACGTCATCAGTCACACCTTGTCCTGCCCTGACGAGTCAAAATGTCTGCTGTGCAAACGGCCTGCTGAGACTTTGGATCGTTCACACATTATTCTGTGTTCTGTAACACCTCGGCTCGCGAGTGGCTCGTTAACAGGTGAACCAGTGATTTTTAGCAGCAGTATGATCTGAGCGTGGCATTAGACACAGATGCACCGTTGAAACCCTATCCTGTGAAAAGGTAGAATATGTTGTTGCAGCTTCATGACATGTCCAGCAAGCGGCCGCCATATTGTAGCCGTAGCATGGCCCAGCACCTACCAGCCGATTAGGCAATGAGCAACATTACAGAAACAGTATAACTGTCATGTGACTGTCGCCGATTCAACATATAAGTTATCATAAACTGTCCACAACTAGAAACTTTGAATAGGTAAACAGTAATACTGCATTCACTTTCGGGGGGATGGAAGTTATCAATGGGAACATTTGCATGTTTCTGACTCAGGACAGTTCTTGACGTGACCAGTATTTACCTGTGGGAAACTGGTTATTACGGTAATTAGCCCGTGACGAGAACGGCACGTAGAAATCATTCCATCTGGCTCCCTGTGGAACTGGCTCTACTTTAGTCCCCCAGCTGCTGTTGTTTATAATGCTCCTTGATATAATATCTGTCAGGAACTGATGTTATTGAATGTGGATAAAATAAGCTCCACCTTTGTTCAAACGTTGAGGTAGTTACACCACGTCACTGCCAGTTAGCATAAGATAAAAACTGAAAACCTGCTGTCATATTTTGGACTTTCAACTTTGATCTAAATCTAACTGAGGCTAGTGGAATACAAGCCTGTCTAGAAGAAGGGTGGACCTTCAGCAGTGGGTCTGCCAGCAGTGGGTCAAGTAAAGCTGGGATAATATCCTCTTCTTCTGGTCACACTGTGTTGACTAACCTCTTACTGTGTTACAGGTGGAGGTGTTGTACGGAGATGAGCCCTTGAAGGACTACTACACACTAATGGATATCGCCTACTTTTATGAATGGAGAAGAGTGAGTGACCTCTTTCATGCTTTTTCCTGTTGAACACTTGCCAAACCCGAGTTGTGATTTATACTCCTGTGTTTCTTGTAGTAAGTGATTTCAGTTATTGTTGCAACATTTTAATGGGACGAGTAATCAGTCTTCAGGTTGGCCCAGAATGCGAAAAGGGGGAAGTCCAATCTGTACAGTTTCAGTCAGGTTATTGGATCCCGCTGGAGTCTCTCAACATCTATAAACGGATATCTGCATACGAATGCAGAATCTTTTTGGAAGCATTCTGTTTTTTGTTTGTAGCCTGTTTGGTCAATGCTAGTCGGACTACAATCACGTTTGAGGAGGCACACACAAAAACAGTCTGTGTGGAGAGCAACCCATCAGCTGTTATCTGACGACGATTTAGATTTTTATTTACTTTTTTTAATTTAAATTTTTGCAGATTAATTAAGAGTTGTCTCTCAAGCCCGACACCATTCTCACCTCTAAAGTAAACTGAACTGAACTGTAAACAGTGACTGGCACATGGAAGAGGAGGTCTTGACATGCATGGCCCTCAGAGCCAAGATTGTCATCAGATGATAGCTGCTATGTACTGATAAAAAACAGATAAACAGAAGATGTTTGCAGAGTATCAGTAAGACAAGCAGAAAGACTTGCAGTGTTTCCAGGACTTTGACATATCACAAATCACCCGGCATCACTGCTGCTGCATGTTTGTAGACTGATCATGTATAGGGCAGCCAATAAGAGCCAGATGGATGCTTCATGTTAAGGTTGTTAGCAAAACAACTCCAATGTTTGGACCAAAACACATTTTGTTGGAAACTGTGGGTCAGGAGTCGGCAGCCAAGAGCAACTTCATTTTCGTGCAAGTAAAGACCCATTTTCAGGAGTTTTTCAAATTATTTTTTTTGGCCTTTTTATGGCTTTATTGATAGTACAGATGAAGAATGACAGGAAACAGGGGGAGAGAGACGGGGAATGACACACAGCAAAGGGACCCGGGCCGGGATTCGAACCTGGATCCGCTGCAGAGCCTCAGCACATGGGGCGCGCGCTCTACCCACCGAGCCACACAGCGCCCCATTTTCAGGAGTTTTTACTGTGTCAGTGTTCGATTGTAGTTTACCTGGTGAGATTGATTTTTATCAAAATGTAGTTAGTGAATGGTTTTCAATGTTTGGCTGGATTTGGCTGGTGTTCTTTATCGGTGGAACAACATGACAATAACACAACTTTGACTGTTAAGCAGTAATGTTCTGCATCATGTTGACACTGGAAATACACCTTTACATGAACCCACCTACATTTTAGTTTTGTTGCTGTTCGTTTTAGTTGTATGTTTATAGTTAATGTTGCTGCGGCAGTGGTGCAGCCTTTAACTGATGATGATGATGATTATGATGATGATGATGATGATAGGGTTGTCACGATACTAAAATTTTCAACTCGATACCGATACTCAGGAAAATATTCGATACTCGATACCATTTTCGATACCACAAGGATTAAAAAAAGACTCCAAAATTTAAAAGAAATATTTCTATTAACAAGAAAAATGCAAAAATAACCTCTGTTACAACATGTAACAATTAACAGAACCACACGTTAAATATTTATAATAAAAAACAGTTGAAAAAGAAACTGCAACTATGAAAACAAGTTTCAGGTCTGCAAAAAATAATCGGTTTCGATACTTTTGAAAATGAGTATCGTATTCGATACAACATTTTGGTATCGATACTTTTTTGAGTTTCGATACTTTTGACAACCCTAGATGATGATGATGATAACAAAGTCATCAATATTCAGTGAGTGAGTAGCTAACCTTTGTAAGATGATTTCACTGAGATTGATGTTCTAAAAAGGGATGTTAATGAGGAGTTCCTGCTAGTATCAGACTCACTCTTTGTCAACAGAAACAGATCTAGCATTTTGACTGGGTTAGGCATGAGCCTGCAGATATGCTAGCTTTCTAGTCCATATTGTCAATACAGCCCATAAAACCACCAAAATCAAACTACTCTCCATCCTACCGCCTCTGTGGCCCTCTGCAGAGGTCCATCAATTCTTAGTGAAGACGTGGTTCTTTAAAACGTGTTACAAATGTAGATATAGTTTTAATAAAAAAAAAATCTCAGTTATTAGCAAGAACAGCTGTAGTTTTAAGCAGATATTACTCAAAACTGTAGTAAACGGTGCATTTGTTGGGGACTGTTTTCTGCGGTGGAGTAATACACATTTGGTGCACAAGTGAATATTTAAAGCAGCATGATGGTGTTTTTATTTATCAAAATGAGCTACAGTGTGAGCATGGTAATGAAGGTGCAACCATGTGGCTCATTGATGCTATTTAAATAATTCTTGGACAACAGTGGAGCTCTATGGCACTGTTTTGGTACGCAGATGTGCACATATTAATAGGACGTCTTTAGAATTGGATTTAGAAAGTCCCATCTGTCCACCTACTGATGAATTGTAAAACCCGAGCTCCTACCCACAGTAGTAATGATGTGTGTACTTCTATGCAGACTGGACCCATCCCCCTTCAGTATCTGGTCAAACCCACCCGGAAGCGCAGAAGGCCGTCCCAGTCAGCCACCCAGGGCCACTCTGACGGTGTCAACACGAGCCCGACATCAGAGAGCGACTCCCAAAGCGACAAGGTCCACAGTCCCGCTGCAGCCCAGCCGCCCAGAGCTTCCTCACAGTCCAGCCCTGCCTCCCACGACCTCCCTCCCTCTATCCAAAGCTCCAACGGTACAACTGTGCCCAACAACACTCAGCGACACACTCTCGCCTCCAAACAGGGCACCAGCGCTCGGAAGGTGACTGTCAATGGCACAAGCTCTGGGGCCAGCAAGGAGGAGGCAAGGGGGGCCGACAAAAGTGGCTTGCCTCCGACAACCTAACGCGTACACGGGGCGGCAGGGAGGACAGTGTTTGAATTGCTCCCTTGTTTCTTTCTACAGAGCAAAAAGACAAGCCCAAGGCCTTCTTCCTTCTGGACAAGCAGGAGGTTGATTACTGTTCTCGTCTTTGAGAAGGAAAGACTGAAAAGTGCAGCCAAATAGACACTTGTATGTATGTATGTGCGTGTGTGTGTGTGCGTGTGTGTGTGTTTATGTGTGTTAGACTAGAGCAGTGCACACATACAAACTGTACAGTATGTATCAAATGTGAGCATGTGTGCATACATATGTATAAACTTATCTTTTATACAAGATATTGTAATCGTTTTGTATTGTATATGCAGTGGGTCTGTTTCATTTCATATTTCCATCAGCATCATTTGGCTCCATAAAACTTGAGACAAAATGCTGAAAGGCATTACAGTGTGCATCACTGCCTGAGTTGGATGTAAAGAAAAAAAAGAGCTAAACTTTGCCTTTGAACAGCCATGTTATTAACTGCTGTATAAGTGTCCAGTATAAGCAACCGTTCATCAGGTAACACAGGTACATGACATTTAACTGTTGATGCACTTTGTTAAGGTCAAATCACACAACACATACCAACAAGTATTTTCCACCAGGAGAAGCATTTATATTTACATAAGTCCAAGCACTACCATGCTCGCAAGCAGACGTTTGTCAGCAGACCATGTTCTCTCTGTCATGGCAGTCGAAGAACTCAAAAGGGATTCGAATATTGGGCCATGTATGTTGTAGTTCCATAAGTTTCAACATTCCTTTTGTTTCTTTTCAACAAACAATGATACTTTTTTATCAGCCATATGTGCATGTTTTAGGTCAATAAAATGTTTACTTACTAGGTTTTCTGAGCCGAGTGTCCTGTTTATGATTGCCTGAGCAAGTTGTTAAGCTCACTGTTGTGTACGTAGCAAAAATGGAGGGTTTAAAAAAAAAAAAAGCTGATTTAAAAACATTTGAATCACTTGTGCATTGCGTGATGAATTGCATTTAGAAGACATGAACCAGACAGTTCCGTGACAGATGAATATGGGTACATTAATTATGTGATTACTATGTTGCCTGCAACTTCTTACAGGGAGCTACCTCACAAGGTGCATTGGAGTGACCTTAAAGTGTTCACTCTATCATCTTGGCGGCACTTATATATTTGTATTTAGATTTATACATTAATATATCAAACCACTAACTGAGACTAAACAGAAGTTTTTGGAGCAAAGAGCCATGATATGCTCATTACCATGATTCGTAGCACTGTTTTCCAACATTTTTGGCCTGTGACCCTTTGTAATTTCTACGTGGAGAGAACATCACCAATCATAGATGGTGTGCTCTCTGGACTTTGAAAAGCAAAAAGTTCTGAGAAAATTTTAAAATATGAAACCTAATTTTATGTTGCTTAAATGATAAGTTCACCTCAAAATGGAAATTCAGTCAATACCTAATCACCCTCAAGCCAATGCAAAGTTGGGTGAGGTTTTTGAAGTCCACAAAACATTTCTGGGGCTTCACAATTCTCCTCAACATCTGAAGTAAATGGAGACTTTTTTGAAGAGTGACAAGACAGCTTGTACGGTGTAATCCACGTCTGTGGAAACCCAAATTAATTTGAAAGGATATTATTTACACCCTTTTTTAAGACAAAGTATTTACTGCTAAGCTAAAAGTGTTAGCGTTGACCCAGGTTGAAGTGGATGCACAAGCTCAACCATGTGTCAAGGCTGTAAATAACATCTTTACAAACTGATCTGGGATTTGGATTACACTGAAGGAGCATTGAGCATCGAAGGAGTTTTGGTTGGTCCAGTTGTTGAGGAGAATGCTGTGACACTGTTTTGCTGTGAAGCCTCAGAAATGTTTTGTGGACTACGAAACTTTGCATTGGCACGAGGGTGCATCATGAATTTTCATTTTAGGGTGAACCTATCCTTTAAATGATTTTTTCCTTTCTTGTCATTTATGATGTGACCTGACTCCCAGGTTGGGGACCAATGATATCATGTGATCAGTAATAAGTTTCACTGTTTTGGTGAGATAGAGCCATGGAAAATATGATGAAAATCGTGTGGCCTATAAACGTTGACAGGCCAGATTATTTTTTTATGAGTTTGTTTTCATCTGATAATTGAATGGCATTATTGTCAACAATGATGTCAACCTAAGAGGCAGGCTGTTACTTGCTTAATTTAACGGGCAAAAGCATATAAATACATCTCCAAAAAGTTAAGCGGTAAGACATTGTGGCATTTTATATACAGAGAACAGGCTTACTCTAGGAGACTCAAAGACACAAGTGCACAGCAGAACAAACTTACTGCACCTGGCTCACCAATGTGATTTAAAAAATACTATCAAAACTGACATAGGTGAAAAATAATGAGTTTATTATCTAAATATACCAACCACAAACAAGTGTATAGTGCACATCTGAGTGAAATTGCTCATTGGAGGTTAAAGCAGCTACTAGACAGGCACAGTCCGTGTGTAT
>CAEMYA010000258.1:348248-374397 GCA_903131615.1 Diplodus sargus | reverse complement strand
TGTGTGTGTGTGTATATGGGGCTCCAGGGAGATACACAGTGTGACAGGCAGCTCGCTAATGTTAGCGAAAAGTACTGTAACCACTGACAAAAGTGACAAATAATGTAATTACACAGATATTCTCACAAACAAATATACAGTAATAATAACCCTAACCCTTCCCACTGACTCTATGGGATGGATTTATATACTGCTTAATGAATAGACTTCACAGTGTACATTGTTTGAGCAGTTTTCTCCTGTGAAGCCCTTCTCTGGAGCTTCAAAACATTGTCATATTACTGTTACATCCCATATTCAACATCATTTTATAGATTTCAAGTACTGTTGATTTATCTGTGAAACTGTCAACAAAGACCTACATATAAAGCTATAAAGCTAGAGATATTTTGAGTTCTTCAGTACAAACTGGAAAATCTAGTAAAGCAACACTGTCTCACCCAGATAAAGAGACAACAAAGCCACAACTTTTCATGGCCACGCTCTTCTCTGTCAAGCACTGAGAAATACTGACATGACACAACAGTCATGGTCGATCACTTCTCATGTGCTGCTTTCATTAAGGGCAAAATCATCCAGTAACAAAATGTAGATGCAACAGCAATATTAATGTTCAGTTCAAAGACCTCTCCACCTTCCTTTTCAAGAGTCGGTCTGCTCGTGTAGTTGGGCAGATACAATGAAGTCCTGCTTGTGCGTGCCATCACAGTATGGTGGGTTGTTTGTGTACTTGCAACCACACAACCAAACGGTGCAGTCTTTCTCTGGGATGAAGCGTAGTGGCATCAGACCTTGGGCTTTGGTTTTGTGGGCTCCATCACAGAATGGCTGAAAGATGAAGATTGGATGAAGGAATATGCAGAAAGTGTACTAAAGACATGGGTGACACAAGAGGAAATCAAATGTGGTTTTACCTGTTTCTTGCTGTGTCCACAGGTGCACCAAGAGTAACGCTTGCCACCTACTAGTTCCACTTTAAAAGGCTTTTTAGAGGGGATGACAGGCTCCGGAGGACATGTGGAGAGCTTAACCTGTGGATGGAGGTACAAAAGAGTACTCTTCAATATATATTTATAGCAACACTTTAAGGTACAAACTATTTTGATAATCGATTCATAGATTTTAGGTTGTTTCAGAGAAAAAAAAGAAAGTCTGATTCCAGCTTCTTAAATGTGAATATTTTCTGGTTTCTTCACTCTTCT
The DNA here is from genome assembly GCA_903131615.1 of Diplodus sargus. Taxonomy (NCBI): domain Eukaryota; kingdom Metazoa; phylum Chordata; class Actinopteri; order Spariformes; family Sparidae; genus Diplodus; species Diplodus sargus. Next base: position 373,195 of record CAEMYA010000258.1, on the reverse strand, counting down.
AGTAGAGTAGACTGAAAGTCTGAAGTTTGTGGGTGAATCATGTCATTTGCAGACGTCATAGCAAGGTTAATTTGTCATTCTACAACACAGGGTTGTACAACAACATCTAAGTTGTAGTCCCTTTATGGTGCACCAGTTTTTTCTTCTATTGTAGAGTGTAGAGGATGAGGAGTCTCAGCCTGAGGAGTGAAGCTGCTCTGTAGTCTGGTGGTATGGCAGCTGTGGCCCGGTGGGTGTTGTCTTTTAGTATCCTTTGGGCTCTGTGCAGATATCTCACTTTAAGGCTATCACTGATACTCATGGGTACCAGTGATGTTCTGGGCTGTTTTAATCACCTGCTGTGCAGCCTTCCTGTCCTGGGCTGTACACAAACCATGGCAGTTTGTGATTTTTCCAGTCGGGATGCTGTCTATTGCTTCTCTGTAAAATCTGACGAGAACTTGGCACAGGAATTTATCCTCAAGTTTAATTTAGAGCAGTTTCTATGTTTAAATCACACACACCCTGTGTTTAGACAGGTTCTCTGGGCTTTGGGAAACAATGATCCACATTTGTACCACTTTCTGATTGTTTATACACAACTTGTTGATTAATCAGGAGAATAATCAACAGATTAACTGACTATTACAATAATCAGTGATTGCAGCTCTACTATGTAGCTACAACTTCTGCATGGTAAAAGTTGGCTAAGTAAAACAAGTTAATTTGTTATGAGAAACGGTCAGCGTAATAATTCATATTAGAGTTTCAAGCTCCTACATACCCACAGGTGTCCCTTTGGCCTGAGTGAACCTCTCCTCAAAGCTGTGTGGGAGTGTGCTTCATTTGACCTTGTTGACAGTGGGAAAACTTAACTTCTATGATTCTCAGTGGTTTAAAGCTTAACAGTCAACCTTGAACAGAAATATAATTGGGTAGAAAAGAAAACACCTGTAATACACAGGTGTAAACCTCTCAACAGTGAAGAGCGGTTGAGCACTTCTGGATATTTGACACTCATCAGTCTCAACAGAGGCAAAATCTAAATCTAAATCAAAATCTCAAAACCTCAAAATCAAAACTAACAAATAATGAACGTCAAGCCCGAGAGGGCTGATCACGCTATGATTACAAACAGCTGTGTCTGTGCAGGTGCTCTGATGTTATACAGTAGGTAGGACACACATTTTTAGTTCCAGCACATGCTGCAGGCCAGTGTAAGGTCGCTATTATGAGTTTGTTTCTCAACGTGCAAAAAAGAGAGGAAACCTCGTCAGAAAAGAAAAATGCAAAGGTAAAGTGCCGAGTTTCTGTCAGACTGTGGTAGAAACTGACGTTAAGTTCCGTACGTTAAAATACCAGTTAACATCTTCAGAAGTGTGTAACAGAAATAGTTAAGAGGTCAATACAACGAGATATGACGCAGCTTATTTCCGATATATTGACACCGACCCTTTTTTTTTTCTTTTTTTTTTACAAATATCAAGGGCTAACATAATGACTTAGTTTACCTTGGGAGCTGCCATAGCTGTTATCCAAGCTTGTCTCAAGGTTAAACTGATCCACCTGTGCTCTAAAGTGTTCAACAACATGTTCATGTCTCCAGTGACCGCTCAACTTTCAGTGCAACCAAGCTAGCTGCTGCCCACGTCGCGTGCAGGTGAACAAGACGGGAACGAGACTGAGCGACTGACAGTCCAGTGACGTCAAAGCTCCAGAAAACAGACAGGTATGTCAAATACGGGGAGAAAAATGCTACTCTGACAAATGGTGCAGTATGTCACGACGCAGCAGCTGACTGGGGACATTGTAGAAATCACTTCCTGGGTCACGTGTTAGAGGCTGAACCAATCAGTAAGCGGATATCGGCCACGCGTAGACTGAACTGAAGTGATTTAGTAACGATACATAAATATTTGGTGGAAAATTCAGTATGGACATTGGATACCAGGCTGTAGCTGCTACTGAGGACACAGAAATCATGTCCCTGATATTTTTACCTGGAAGTTGGGGACCTGCTGAGCAGTTTATATCATAAAAAAAAAGAAAAGAAAAAAAAGTGTTGTGGCTATATTAAAGGGAGAATACCAATATTTTTAAGATGCAGTATACACAATCGTGACAAATTAAGCCATAAATACAATAAAAATTGATTAATATGGCAATTAAACACATTTAACAGACTCAAAAGTGGCTTTGATAACTGTCACTTACAATGCTTACTGTGTAAGTGACAACACGTGTTTTCAAGCATGTTTTAATGGTTTATGCATTTGTATAGGAACATGTGTTACAAAATCATATATACTTAAAAAAACAAACAAAAATAGTGACTTAAACAGCAAAAATATCAGTCTGACAAGTCTACAGAGGCTAAAATGATGTAGGAAATGATTTTATCAAAGGAAATCAGTAACTGTAATGTGTGTGTTAATGTCCAAATGTATGTTTTGTGAATTTGCAGATCACTGACAACCGTAAATGACTAGGTCTTACAGTCGCTCTCTGTTGCACCTACAGTCTTATCAGCAAAAGCAGCAGTACCAAAGGTGAATGAAGGAGGGTGTGTAAGGCTTTATGCTTACCCAGATACACCATTAAATTACATTTGTTTAGATTACAGTCATTGCTCCTTGGCCTCCCAGTGCAGACATCTTGAATGCTGTTCATTTAAAGACGCCTTTCACCGACTTCACTATATCCTGGAAGATGACTTTAAAGTGTGTGCCATCACAGTACGGTGCGTTTTTGGTTGCTTTACAGGCACACAGCATGACCGTCGTGTCTTTCTCAGGGGTGAAGCGTAGAGGAGGGATACTTGGAGCTTTTGTCTTGTGAGCTCCATCACAGAAAGGCTGAGAGAGAGAGGGAAAAAAAGTATGAGGACACAATCCGTAAAATGATCTTCACTTCACATACACTTTATTTTTTTAAACCTAATGCCAGATTGGTATTCAATATTTTTAATGGTACTACACAGAACTTTTAACTGGTTATGAAACGGTCTCAATTTAATACTGATGCCTCTATATGACCTACATAAGCAAATTGGAGAAAGCAAGTGAAAAACATTCGGTTGTGAATGCTTGCTGTTGAAAAGTTGACGTTAAATGCGCACTGCTGGCTGTAAAATCTTTGAATAATAATACCAAGACTTCATGAAAAATTTGGAATATTTTACAATCAACCCCAAACTGAATTGAAAATAATTGTCTGTCTTTAAGAATGAATGAGCAGAGAATGGCAACATTTAGTAAAAAATGTTGGAAAACTGGTAAAGAAATAAGAGATAAAATATACTGTGTGTATGTGTGGTCTTGTGGATACACACTTATGAGTGAGTGGTTGGCTGTGTTTGGTCATGTGTGCATGCTTGTGTGTGCGTGTGTGTGTGTGCGTGTGTGTGTGTGTTAAAGTGCACTCACTGATGAATCTGTCTCAGCTCCCCAGATGAAATCAAAGGTTGCCATGGTGATGGTAACTAAGTTGGTAATGGTAACTTTGACTGAGAAAATTGATTTTATTGAGATTTTACAGAGGCTGAACTTACATTATCATGCTTAAACGATGATAATGTAGGGAAAGTTAACATTGTGGGAATAAGAGTGAGTTAAAAAAACAAGGTTTTTAGACTTTCTTTCAGAGCTCCTATCCACTTCAGTCTGCTGAAAATGGCAAAAAAAAGATGAATATTTGAACTGTCACTGGGCTAAAAGCATGAATAATATGAAAAGGTCGAATTGATATGAGGAAGACCCAATCTTTGTGAACATTTCAAAGTTTGAAAATAGGGGTTGAAGTGATTTCTAATTGACTTCCATTATAACAAAGCTAAGACTAAGCTTTAGGGAAATTTGAATCCCTTGAAAAGATTTAACGAGATTAGAAAGATGAAACACACCTTGAATGAAGACAAATTGTGGAACATTTTAAAATTTGAATGAGTATCTATCCAGAGGCATGAATGAGTTGTTGTTTGCTTGAAAAAGTGTGATAATGTGGGATTTTTGAACATTTAATTTTCAATGGGAAAACACTGAATATTGTGGACAGTATGAAAGGTATCAATGAGAAAAGTAATATCAGAAACGTCCTACTTGAGATGAATATTTTGATATTAAGTTAATTTCACCAGAATCAACAGAACAGAATACAAGTTCCTTGTATTAACTTTAAAGACAATTCTGCATTTTTCTTTATTATTCCAATGTCATGCATCAACAAATGCATTATTTGGATGGGGTTGGACTGCACAAACACTGATCTCATTGCCTCTCAGAGGCAGTTGTCCAGCTGGTGGGAATGTAAACTGAACACAGACAGCACTAAATGAGCTGTGACATCCTGCTTTCAGCCCAGGTGCCTCTGAAGGCTGATCCCCAACACACTGCACATACTCACCTGTTTTTTGCTGTGTCCACAGGCACACCAGGCGTAACGTTTCCCAGCAGACACCTTGACTCTGTAGGGCAGCCGTGCTGCAGCAACAGGCTGGGTGGACTGCAGGCAGAACTGGACCTGCAGACAAAATGAACCATGTGACACAGAGCACCAGGTGACAGTAGAAGACAAGACATACCTGATGTTTTTTTGTATGAGAATACACAGTTCATGGACTGTAGCCTGAAAAGTACAAATTGAAGTTAACTGATTCAGTAACACAAAATAATTAATAGAAACACATCATCTATGACACCAGAGGACCATGTTCATATGAATGTGCAGATCACTGATAACCTAAAATGAAATGAGCAGGCCTCGCAGTTGTCCTCTAAAGTCCCAACAGGCTTTTAAGACACAAAGAACATCAGTGGCAAAGGTGAGTGGAGGAGGGTGTGTTCGGTTCAGTGTTTACATAGAGAAGAAAGAACAGGTGAACGTTCGGCTTCATGACTCAGCCCTGAAACACTCCTCTAGCATTAAATATTACAGGAAAGTCAACTAGTGGCAGTAACGACAATGACAGAAAAATACTTTTAGCGGGATCACCATCGAAGAGGCAGCAGGCGGGACGAGCTGAGGTCGTCTGAAGGTCTGCATACATCCTCTCCGCACAGCGACCAGGAAGAAGCTCGCGTTCATTTTGTCGAGTTGGGGCGCACGAAGTCGTAACAAATTGCCGCTTGTACACTCAGGAGGGAATCCCGGCTCCAGGTCGCCTCAGGGTTGGATGAGGAAACTTGGACGGAGTCCGGGTGAAGTTACAACATGGCCTCTGTGTGGCAGACAGGTGATTGGTTTATGACTGTAAACAGCTCGCGCACTGACGCCACTCCTTCGTAATTGTACACACCGCTCCTCCTCTTCCTCTTCAGACCTAAATGTACGTGCGGGAGTGACTCACTTCTGTATGTACACTTAACCCCTTAAGGGACACCGTTCCAACATAGGAACACCCTTCACTAAACCAACACCCTTCGTAAAAACGAATAGGTTTTTTTTTTGCTAATAGTTTTAAGCATCTGATCTTAACAATATATACTCACTGTTGGAAAGCTGAGACTGTCGTGATTATTTTAAGGCCAATGTCCAGTCCATGTCCAGATCATGTAAGAGCCATCTAAACTCATCATGACACAACACTAGAAAGAGCCCTCTACCGCAAGAAGCAAGAATGCCTACATACCTTCGGAGTGTTCCCTTTTTCCACAGCTACACCTCATGCCACAATTTTTTGTCCATAGAATGGGAATATTCATGTCGTTTTACCCAAGACTAGCTACAAGTGTCGAACAAGCAAGAAACCCCAGGGTCTTAGCTTTCATTTGAGACCAAGATTATGTTTCTAGGTAAAGGGGTTCTCAAGTTATAAGCCTTTGAATCTCAGTAGGTGCTCTTGGAAAAAAAAGGACCCAAGCAAAAAGCACAGACATGCCTTTAGAAAAAAAATTATGAAAAATAGATTTTTTAGTCTTTTGACTTCAAATTTTGAGTGTAGCAAGCTGAGACCTGTGGCTATGGCCTAACTGTGTCTGTTGTGTCCATAGACATACCTGAGCCCTTATATCTTAGTCAGTTTATTGACTTTTGAATTGGACGGAAACCAAAACCTGTGTTCCAACCTCTGTAACTCTGTGTCAGTATGTCATAGAATCACACTTACACTTCTAGAAAAAACTTGAGGGTGCTACCTTTCCCTTTCACATCCCTGAGTCTCAAACTATGTGGGAGCTGTCATGCTTTTAATTTCGTTTTGGACAAAGAACCTTAAAACAGGGGCGTTCATTAAGTGGTTAAAGTCACAATTCACTGTGTCAAACTGTAGAAGAGACATGAAAAAGACTTTGTCCACTAATCGGAGGGTCACTGGTTCTAATCCCAGGCTGCATGTCAAAGTATCCCTGAGCAACATACTGAACCCCAAATTGAGTGATGAGCAGGCTGGGACCTTCCATGATGTGACACTCTGTGCCATCAGTGTGTGAACGTGTGTATGAATGTTTGTGTAAATGTGTGACTGTGACAAATCGTTGACCATTTACAAAGAACCTTCTGACGAGGCAAGCTTTTGTAAGAGTTTATAAGTTGTGATTAATAACTTTATCTATTTATCTATTTTGAAAGTTGCCACCTGTCAAGAGATACAGAGGTATCCACTGTTGTACCCAGTCTACAGAGTAGCTTCTTCTCTCAGACTGAGAGACTCCTGAACTTCAACACTGTGTGTATGAAGCTTATTGAATTATAACAGAAATATCATTAGGCCTATACATTCTTGTTTTGCATAATGACAATTAAATGAAAATTGAAAAGAGGGTGAACACCAGCTAAAGGCAGTCTTTATAACCTCGCAACCCAAAAGTTATCCTTTATTTATGGTGCTAACACACACATTCTCTTTAAAATGGCTGCCCTGATACAAGGTGTCACCTGAAAAACCTGGTTAGAAAATGATCTCAGTATTCTTGACTCATTGTAATGTAATACAAAACTGTAAAATACTGGGATAAAGTCTTAATAAAGTTTGGAATAATCATGTAACACTAAAATAGGGACACTATTTGGATATGTGAGTGCATGATTTAAAATGTTACTTGGACACATGCCACCGGGAATTGAGATTTTAATAAATATATTTTCTTGATAGTAAAAATGAAAAGACAAAATAATATTCACCGCAAATTTTGCTCCTATTTGTTTTTGTTAAGTATATTTGAATTTAGCTGAAACGAGCCCAGACAAAGCTAGTTGCTGTATGTCAGTCACTTGTCTATGAAAAGTTGGGAATTCATTCCCACTTTCCTCTCACTGGACCACTAACAGATAAGTGATTGAACACTCAAAAGAAAATGTAACAACTCAGTAAAATACATTTATTGACAAAAAAGTTGTCTTAATCCATCCTTTTAATTTTACACACAAAAATATCAAAATACTTTACAGGGCTTTTAATCTGAATATTGTCAAATTCGTCTTGATCAATTCTCTCAAACAAATACACTGTACAATGACAACATGCTTGTCCTTTTTAAAATTCAGTGCTCATTTAATTTAATTTCTTTTTTTTTCAGGGAACAATGCATTTAAAATTATGCATAGTTATTACTTGGTATTTAGCAATACATTTGAAAGACCTCACTGCATTTCATGCAATTCATATCCCAATAGGTAACTCGCGTTCCATCAAACCTCATTCAGAGCCAGGTGCTTAAATGTTGTAACACATAAAAGATACACAGTACGACATTAAGAACATGGATTATCTTGGTTACCCAAACTTCAAAGCTTAAAAGAATGATTGTGTTTTTACACAAACATATTAAAGTATACAACTTGTCTTCCAACAAAATTGAAAAAAGTACTAAAAAACGATTTACAATTGGGCCCAAAGCGCCCCAGTGCAACATGAGAAAGAAACCGCTTCAAAAATCCTTCGCACTCGTCAGTCAATCTCTTGGACGTGGTTGTGTTTGGACTTACATAATAAAGACATACTTGGTAAATTGCAGAACTCCCACTTGGAGTCATGTCAATGCGTTGGCTCATGTCTTTATCAACATAATCAACATTCTCCTTCTGTCATTGCTACAGTATATATCACCGATTAGTGAGCTGCTTGAAGTTCCTTTCTGACGTCTACATTAGCTGCTAACAAAATGACCTAGCACTCGAGATATCACATGTAAGGGAGATCATGTTCAAGATTGCAAACACAAGTGAGAAAATATTTTAAAAGGCCTATGACAATATTGTTAAAGAACACAGGAGAAAACATGATAAAATATTCACTTTTTCGTAAGTGGCCATTGTTCTGAGAACTAAAACTGAGCCCAACAGGTACATTGTTTGATAAAGTGGAGTGGAAGGAAAGAGGAGCTTATCATCGTCTCTACGTTGGCTCAAGTCTGGGTTCAGGCCTGCAGTCACTGACAACATTGGCTATTCACGGTCCATCCAGCTGTTAACAGCTACACTATGTATCATACACTGCCGCGAGAGCACTTTAATAATAGTTTATAACATGGCCGTCCCCAGCCCACTCCTATGACACCACTGTGCAGGCTTCACTGTAAGATTCTCACCAAGTCCTTGTTTCTCAGTTCTCTGAAGCACCAACAACTAAAGAACATTGCATCTGAACACAAAAATTACAATAGAAAAGGATTTGACACTTCAGTTACCACTATACGGTTATTCACACATTTCATCTTTTGAAATCATCAGTCAGCTATCAAAAGTATAAATGGGTTTAGGAAGAGTGCTTTCTCTTTACTAATGTAACCATCCATGTACCCCGGATAAAAAAACACTATCAAAGAAAGACGAGAAGAGAGTGAGCCTTTGGGCTCATGGTTTCCTCTGTTAATCTAACATCATTAAGGCATTATCTATCCAGTATTGCTAAAAGAACAACTAGTTGGTGAACATGAAAAGAATATCTATATATGAAACACAAAAAATGACACTTCAGGAGGAGGAGGAGGAGGAGGAGGAGTGCAAAATATTCACATGAATCAATAATCTTTCAGTCCCTAGTGGCCTAGTAAGTACCAAGCATCCTTTATAAGGTACTATGTTGATGGCTAATTTGCTCTGTTAGCTACTAACATGCAAAGTGCTCATGGGTTTAGGAAAAACAATTAATTTCTTACTTACAATTTCCAAATGTTTGGTTTCATCTGCTTAATCTCGATAGCAACTGGAAGGATATAAAATTATTTAGAAACTCTCATGGTGGTTTTGAATAAAATCTAGTGCTCAATGTTGATATTGGTGCCAGTCTCTAGTGGATGATAGTGCCATTTTGAACATGTGGGGTCTGTGCCATTTTTACATCTACATAAGTTAATACCTTTGAGTTGACACCAAGGTTTTTGGTGGACATGTATCCAGTGAAGGCTTATGCGGTAAGGAGTCAGCACAAAATTTCAACAATGGAAAATAGGCGGCACAAAGATCTGAGGTAATAACTAGCTTCATGCTGAAATGCCACTAACCACACATCGAGAATGACAGTATACTTATCCTTTACATAATAAGTGCATGTGAGAAAATGCAACATATAGAAGATCTGGATGAAATTTGGGTAGGGGTGAACACAAAGGGAAGACAAAATATCAAGGAAGACAGTTGAGGTTGCTAGAAGTGGCAGAAGTCTGTGATTCTCTCTGACTGATTGAAAATAAGCCATGGAGGGAGATCATGAACGGTCAGTGCTTGAGAAGTCAGAGACAACACAGTCTGACCTTGAGTACACCCTTCAGCCCAGAAGCTTCCACAGCCCCTGCAGGGCTGAGCAGGAACTCTGCCCTCAGAAGCAGCCTCATTGGTCTAGCTAACAAATTAGTGCAATTTAAGAAGAGACCATTGTATTCATGCTCTCTGAAAGCTGCCTACACAAAAACCTATGAGAAGAACCTCTGATATAAAGAATTCCAAAACACGAAAAACTTCACCTTGACGTTTAAGTCCATCCTGTTATACATTCATAAAAGAGGGTGTAAGATAAACATGACAGAGGAGGAAAGACGTTCAAAAGTCATGTTTGTTGACGACGCCCGACATCTTCAATTGAGCTGCTCCTGTGGAATCATCACCCATTCTTGTCTCCACCCTTTTCTCCTGCAGCCTGAAAGCAAAGCAAATAACACAATGTTTCTTACAGTTCTTAAACTGAAAACATATACAATCCGAGTGAGAAATCTAGCAGTGTTGCTCACCCCGGGCTTGTGAAGTGCACTGTCCTGCAGGCCAAAGAGGTTGCTGCCCTGGCCGCCCTGCAGGGGCGAGGCTGTGGCTGAGGACAGCAGGTTGGGTGACTGGGCTATCATTGGTGAGTTTGGGGTGGACGTGAGTGCTCCCGTCAGCGTGAGGCGCTGCAGCTCCCTCTGTCTCTGCTGCTGCAGCATCTGGCACACCACCACTTGCTGCTCCTGGTGGAGCCAGGGGAGAAGACAATAGTTTTATGGGACGTTGAGGACACCTGTGATCTTCAATTTAGATATTTGGGAGATTCAACTCTTCAGAGTTCAGTAGTCATATGTCATAAGTCTCTATTTTTGCAAAATTGCACACAAGACATTTGTGTGCTTTCAAAATTGGAGGTTAAATTGAAAATAGTCTTAATCAGTAAAAGACAGCCTTTCTCCCCCTCGACATGTTACATGTTTGTTTCAGTCCGTCTATAACTGGTCCAAAGCTTCTGCTGCTCTGAAAGCAGCTGGACAAGTCAAACGTTTCTTGGGTTAACAATGTTGTATCCATCTCAGCTGTTTCAACTCAGGTTTACAGGTATTTTCAATGAGCCATAACACAATCACACATAAACCCTAATCCCACAATAACCAAGGACAGATACTAGCTGTAGATTAGATGAGATGTCCACAGTGTGTGGTTGATTCCAGTATCCACCAGACTTGTACCAGTTTGTAAGTCAAATAGGACCATTCATGGTGGCTGGTTTCTGTTGCTGAGAAAGAGTCACACACTCAACAGCTACCTGAAAACCTCAACAGCTAGTTAATCACACACACTACTATATACTGTTATCCCCACATTCATCCTTCAAGCAATTGTCAGTGCTATTAATCAACAATATTTCTTATTTATGTACTGTTATTTCACCATTATACTTGATATTCTAACTGTAAGTAAGTCAAATGTATTTATAAAAGCACATTCAATAGGTAAAAATAAAAGTAAAAATAATAATGTTAAATAAAAGATGCATAAAACACAAACACAAGTGCCACGCCCTTAACTGTTGTCTACCACTCAGGACAGAAAGTATCTTGAAGCAAAATAAAATAAGGCAGGTCTCTACTGAAGTATCAGACAAATGACTCTTGTTTCTAGTTATTTTAATTGGAAGCTGTATAGTCTACTTGATTTAAAGCAATTGTTTGGCAGTTTGGGGAATATACTAATTTCTGTACACTAGCACATCTGGAGCTCACTAATAAACACTTTATATTGTATTTATTAACTCCATGCTGAGGATCAGGGACTAGTTTTTGGTGGGGCACAGTAACTTACTGAAGACTCCATGGTTGCCTAGCAACCCCACATTGACCACAGGGCTCCAGTATACTACTAAAAAGTGAGTTTGACAAAATGTTAAATTCCACCTTTTAATAAGAGAAGGTTTTATCAGGGTGTAACCAGAACTGTCCACTGTGTGCCTGTAAAGACTTCTGACGCTGTCATGTGATTAAGGCCTATGAAGAGAAACCTGTTCGGCTCGCCTAACTACAACACTGAGAAAGAGATCTTTTGGTCTTCAAGTTAAGAGATTATAAGTGCTCATTAAAACTGATATCACGGGGTGCTTCTGTAGCTCAGTTGATAGACTGTGCCCCATTTACAAAATGTACAAATTGGTATCAGTACTAGTCATATGACACAACTTTCACAAATGTAACAACAAATGTACTGTAGAAAAATGATACAATGTAAAGAAACTGCCTTCTAAAATGACTCATAATGAAGGCTATGGAGAGGGTCATAAAGAAACACAACATCACGGAACCTGACCCGCTGATGGATCTGACCCTCTCCAGTTCGCGTACCATGCAGGAAGAGAGGTTAATGATGCCAAAACACTCATCATGGACACGGAACACAATCGCCTGAACACCCCAACACCACAGCCAGCCTGTTTGCAGACTTCTCCTCTGCATTCAACTCTCTACAGCCACACATCCTAGCAGAGAATCTCTCCACCTGCTTCCACCTGGACCACCAGCTGATCCTGTGGATTACAGACTTCCTGACCAACAGATCACAGAGGGTGCTGGTCAATGACACCTTCCTCTGCAGGCTCCCCTCAGGGCTGCGTCCTCTCACCTCTGCTCTTCATCCTCTACTACACTGATGACTGCAGGTCAGTGCATCCAAACTGTCATCTGGTAAAGTATGCAGATGACCGTAATCCTGTCCCTGCTCTCAGGCCCCTCACATCACCACAGCTCAGTGCTTGCATGACTTTGTGGAGTGGTGTGATAAATCGACCCTGGAGTTCAACACAGAGAAGACTTAAGCGATGGTGGTGACCTTTTCCAGCAAGCAGAGGGAGCTCTGCTGGTTCCACTCCACAAGTCAGCAGAACAGGACACACCTGCAGAGCACAGTCAAAGTCTGATCTAAAATCACTGGACTGCTGGTCAGAGCACTTTCCACCGTGTGTGAGCAACAAACACAGAGGACAGCGTGCAGGATCCGTCAGGAACCCTCCCACGCTCTGTTCCCAGTGTTTGAGTGGCTCCCCTCGGGACGCCGGCTCTGCTGCACAGGATGCAGGACACTGAGGAGGAGAGCAACCTTTGTTCCCAACTCCTGAACTCTCTCATCCATCCATCCATCTCTTGCTTTGTGTAACTAACGTGCTGGCTTGTTTGTGTTTGTGTACAACTGCTCCACGTGCCTTTAATTGCCCCCCGGGGACAAATAACGTTTTTTTAATTGAATTAAATCATTTCGATGGATGTTTACATTTTTTGCCCAAACAACAATTGCGTAATGAGTAGTATAAACATGAAATACAGTCACAAGATATAAACATAAAAATATAAAGAAAGATAGAGATGTTTTTGGTCTCTCTCAAAGGAGAAAACTACAGGAGATCCTATCTGAATTGTTAAAGGTGACCTATTGTGAAGTTATAGGTGTGAAGAAGTGTCATTACAGGAGTGAAGTTCTGTGACGTCAGGAACTGCTGGAGCTGCTGCTGTTGCTGCTGCTGCTCGATAAGAAGCTGCTTCTGCTGCTCGGACAGGAGAGAAGACCTGAAACACAAGAAACAACACGCAGACACATTACACACACAGCCATCAGAGACTTGGCCCAGCTTTAGCTGCCTGACCTGATGTCATTTGCCTTTAAACAAAACAACTGTTTGTCTTAACATAGATTTCCTCTCCAGCTGATTGACAGACAGACTGGGTACGTACGGGCTGACACTCTTGGGAAGCTGGAAGCCCTGTGCTAGTGCCTGGGGGTTGAGAGGTGGAGGCTGGGGGCGCAGAGCGGGAAGTGTGGGCTGAGGGGCGTTCTGCACAGGAGACTGGATCACTCCGTTCAGACTGCCTAGTACACCGTTCATATTCAGCTGAGGACTTCCTGCGAGGGACGCCATGAGCCCTCCCACCACAGGCAGAGAGGAGCTGCCGGCCTGACTGATGGTCCCCAAACCGTCACTCAAGCCCCGACTTAGGCCATTCAGCATGGGCTGACTGAAGGAGGCGGGACTCTGCTGAGGAGGAGGAGTGCTCTGGAAGGAGAGGGAGGAGCTACTGCGGGACGGACTACCAGAGTGGAGCTCCTGGAACAAAGATGTGAAGTATCAGGTTAGCGACTGGTTTGTGATGGCAGCAGACAAGACCACTCATTATCATCATCATCACTGTACTGATGTTTAAACCCACAGATTCATGTTACAAAGAGGTAAAAAGGCAGAAATGTACTCGCTAGTACATTCTGACAAAGGTTTGTTCGGTGTGTTTCAGGTAAGAAGGGTCTATGGTTTCTCACCTCAGATGAGGTAACAAAGGAAGTGTCATTCAGGAAGCAGCTTTTGGACAGGGGACTCTTATTGGTGCTCAAGGGGTCTAAAGACAAGAGGCACAAACACAAGGTGAAAACTACTAGTTCAGAGGTTTACACTAACCACTGTAGTTTTATTACTAACTTTAAAAAAACACCTGCATGTAGGATTTTCACATCAGTAAATCTTTATGTCCTCTGCATAATTACTGTGTTTGTGGCCATCGCTAGCAACACCTGCGGCCTCTACGCTGTACTTTGCAACATGTATCACTTTGTGTTGCCAGGCATGGATTCATTGTAAATCCGCTGCACTAATACATGACATTGAGACACTGCTTTACTTAACAATACAGGGAGAGAGGTGCAGACAGAACAAGCAGTAACAGCCACTCTGATATAAAAGTGAGTGATTCTGTCAGTGGAAAGTGGAAATGTAACTGACAATACGGTTGATGTCAGAGCGAGGCCATCTATTTTAGTATCAGTGGAATCACCGCTAACCTGACAGTCATACACTGATGTTTAAAAAATGATACATGCAGGTGGACTTGTGAGGGGAGAGAGGAGGGTAGAGTGATGCAGATGAATAGCAGACAGGGAGCGTACTACATGACACCATATTAAAACTGTGTCCTAAGGTTTGGATGGTGGGTGGAGATGATGATTCTGACCTTGGGTGGATGACAGGAAGTTGATCTGGGCAGAGGTGTGCATGGAACCCTGGGCGGAAAGAACGTGTGGAGGGAAAGGCACGGCCAGCTCCGTGTTGAGCAGCTGCAGCCGCTCCTTCTTGGCCGTCAGGCTGAGGATCTGGTCCTGGAGGCGCTGGTTCTCCTGCTGCAGGGAGTGGAGCGACTGTAGCATCTCCACAACTAGAGGAGGCAGGGAGGAGATACAGTATATGTTGTCAAAGCAAAATGATTTCCATTTCATTTCCATTATTTGACTATGCCAGTGTACAAATGAGCTGGACTATGAAGAGCACTGGGAGGTAGTGAGGGCCCCTGTAAGCTCAATGAAACAGTGTGGGAAGCTCTGCTAATAATTCTGTACTTTCACAGATGGATAGATGGCTGCAACCAGGACAGAGCAGGATAGTTTATCTGGGTTCTATTTTACACTATAATAATAATATATTTTTTAATCTGCTGATGACAATTAATCATTAGGCCCTTTAATAAAACTACAACAAAATAAATACTCATTACAGTTTCACAGAGCTTAAAGTAACATCTTCAAGTTGCTCCTTGATTCATATTTAAGAAGATATAACCAGTAAATTTGATGTTTCTGCATGAAAAGTTTGAAAACGGGTAATCAGTTATCAAAGCAGTTGGTAGCTTATTTTCTTTCGATCAACCAATTAATCAATTACTTAATCCTCGCAGGTCTACATGCCACTCATGTCACCTTGGCATGTATTATGGTTTGGATGACTTGAACATTTATGCAGCCACAGCGGCACATGAAATACAAAGAAGCCCCTAAATACATGGCCTGTTCCAGGAGATCAGTGTCATCTGTAATCAAAATAACAGAAGGGATAAACAAACCATACGTTTGTTAATTATAACAATTATAATTTAACTGTGTTTATATTATCATATGAGGATTTAGCAAACAAAGTGAGAAGCTATTTTCATCACATCACAAAGTAAGATGTGTCAATTTAAACAGAGCACAGGTTGGTATTAGCACAGTGGAATTTGCACTGAGCTCCTTCACAATTCAATTAAGACTGATTAGGCTCTTGCTTGTTTGGATGATGTGCTAAGCTACACTGGAAAATACTAATGAGTATCTATTATGCAGAATAATCCTAAATTGTTCCACCATAAGAGGTTCAATGATGTCAATCAATCAAGGCCACACAGTCCTATCCTGGTTTATGGTCTAAACAAGAAAACATCTGTATAAAAGATATATACAGTGCAGGCGTCCTATGTACAGAGGCTTTGTCCTCGCTGCGGTGGCCTGGTGTTCAAGTCCCAGCCTGGGGTCCTTTACTGCATGTCACTCCCCCTTTCTCCCACCTGTTTCCTGTCATCTCTTCAGCTGTTCTATGAATAAAGCCATTATAAAGGCCAAAAAAATACTTCAAAAATAAAAAAGATATATACAGTGGACAACAGGTGGAGCCTTTGAGGGCTTTAAAGGTGGACATATTCACCAGGATACCATCATTACATATTGTTACTGGACTTCATTTTATAATACTATAATACGTACAATTGTTAATTAAAACACAAATACATGCTTAAAAACATTTAAACACAAAAAAATAAAAAATAAAAGTTTCTTCAAAACTTCAATCTCCAATAATGTGCTGTCATGAACTACTGCTTCCTGCAGAAAAAGCAGTGTCAGGTCTCAGATAGGAATTCAAGCATCCTGTAAATGCTCTCTAATTGATTTTCTAGGGAGCTGTCTGTGCACCGTGCCCAGCATCACAGACACTAAACACACTCCTCTCTCCCATTTCTGCAGATTGGAGCAGCAGTTAACACTCATTAGTCTGAAGCTCTCCCTGGGGCACAGATAAACACATTTAAGTTAGAGACTGCAGGGCATCTCTTTCTTAAAGAAAGAAGAAAGGAGGGCCCATTTCTGATTTTGTGTTAGGCAGCGATGGTAAAAAGACAGACAATGGGAGAAATAGCGAGAGAATAAGAAAATAAAATGCGAAAAATTGAAAATGGAAAAAAGAATTGTGACAGCACAGTGTTGAGAAAGAAGAGGGAGCAATGTATAGACTAGGGTTGTCAAAAGTATCGAAACTCAAAAAAGTATCGATACCAAAATGTTGGATCGAATACGATACTCTTTTTCCAAAGTATCGATACCGATTATTTTTTGCACTACCTCAGACCTGAAACTTGTTATCATAGCTGCAGTTTCTTTTTGCACAACTGTTTTTTATTATAAATATTTAACGTGTGGTTCTGTCAATTGTTACATGTTGTAACAGAGGTTATTTTTGCATTTTTCTTGTTAATAAAAATATTTCTTTTAAATTTTGGAGTCTTTTTTTTATCCTTGTGGTATCGAAAAGGGTATCGAGTATAGAATATTTTCCTGAGTATTGGTATCGAGTAGAAAATTTTAGTATCGTGACAACCCTAGTATAGACTAGAAAGCAAGTGTTAGCTGATGATGTCCCCAGAGAAGAAGAAGAAGAAGAGTCAGAGTTAATGCCAGTAAGCAGTCAGCTCCAGGAGTGAGCCCAACAGAAATTAAACCTAGAGAGGCAACGTGAGAAACAAAGTTGCTACAGCTGCTTTGAATGCCACAGCAGCATGCTCTCACTGTGCTATTTTCTCTCCAAAACAGCTTCCACAGGTACAGTCATCATCTCCAAATAGTACCAGGTTGCTGTCTAAGGGACACATAATCTTGCGCAGCTCACAAATTCTATTTTTACTTTGCATTGCAGCGGTTCCAAACAGTTTGTTTGCTTGTTAGCTCTTAAATGAAGATATCTGTGAGTCCTCTTCTAAGGTTGCGGCCTTAATATGACCACTAGTTGTGAGCAAATGAACCAAAGAGGGATTTCTTCTTCTCCTTCAGTTTCATTTAAAGGCTTTTTAAACTCCTATGAAAAGTGAAAGTATCTGGTATTTTACAAGAAAAACCACTGGTGTGTGTCTTTTTCAAGCCTCACTCACTGTTGACTCCCATCTCTCCATTGCCATGTTTCTCCAACAGGAGCTCAATATGCGAGCTGGCTGGAGGGACATTCTCAGGACGGGATCTGACTCCTGCACCCAGCCCGTCTCTCTGGTCGAACAGAAGAGGGAGACAGCTCATAGGAGACCTGGGTGAGGAGGAGGAGGAGAAAAACAACACGAGTCAGAAAGAAGTCACTGCTGCAGCCGAGCTGTGAAACTACCAACAAGACCCTGTGGCTGTGGTTGGTATTTCTTTTTATAATCCACGCAGTCACTTTGGTGGATGTTTCCTGTTGCTGCTTACAGAAATACAAATTGATCTGCCTACAGCAAAAGTAGCGGGAACATGTATCCAAATGATGTTTCAGTTGATGGATGAAAGAGGAGTGTTTTACTACTTACTCCCTCTTTTTCACAGCATAAATCACATATTGTGTCCAACACTTCATATCAAAACCACCAAAAAAGATTAAATGAGACGTACTGTGAAGAAAGACTCTCTCTTGGCGAGTTTCCCTGACATGGGAAGCGACAGTCATCGAGGTCAGACTCTGAGAATGGGAAAAGAGAGACATTAACTTTCCGATGTGTGGGTGGCACAATATGAACGATTTTAATGTCTGTCAGATTGTAAGAAATTGGAGATAATAGTTTCTTGCTATGTTTATACTCGTGAAACTAGCTCCATTTTTTTAAAACATTGCAAACAATCATAATGACCTGTGAACGCTGTCTTCCTCTCACCTGGCAGTGAGGTCTGGGCTTGGCTCAATAGTGGTGGCAGTGTCGGGGCTGTGGAGAGACAGCTGGCGAAAGGCTGAGTAGAGGTCAGACTATAGGAGGTGCTGGAACCTGGATGGACCTATGAGACAGTGAACATCAACACCTGGCTCACAAAGAAAGCACCTGGACCATCTACAAACAATGCTGGTTAAAAAATGCAGTAAAAAATAACATGTTAATCTATAAATGTCATCTATAAAATATTAGGAAGTAGTAATACATGTTGGCCATGTTGAAGCAGACAAATAACATCCAGTCTTCACAGTTATAAAACAGAGATTCAAAAAAGTATCAATTATAAAAAAAATTATAACAATACAAAAGTATGAATTAATCACTTGACCATTCATTTTAGTACATATATGACATCATGTAGTGCTGCAACTGATAATTACTTTCAATAACACTAATAATGATGAACTGTTTATTATTTACTTCATGTATTGATGAAGTGTTTAGTGTATAGAAATAATGTTTTGGAAGAAAACATCAATTTAAAAAAGGTCAGTGAAAATTGTGAAAAATGTCATAATTTCCCAAAGCCCAACCACACCTCTTCATACTCCTTCATTTATCTACCTAACGGCCCAAAACCAACAGATAATCAGTCAAAAAGGTGACTTATTTATCTCTCAGATTAATTTTCTGTTGAATAACTAGTCAACAACAATCTTTTTTCCTCTATAACCGTGATGTTTTTTACTTTGGTTTTTTGCCTGTTTTTTACCCGGAAGCCAACAAAAAGTGACGTGCAGGTACTAAAGATAGCAGTGATAAAATGGATATAATCTGCATTAATATACATTATCGCCTTTTAAGCAAGTTTACAAAATGCTGCACGACTACAAAAAGGAGAACCCAGACACAGGGGGAGTATTTCACCCTGAAGCCTTCATGCTATCTGCTTTAAACAGCGTAAACGTTTCTCTCTACCTGTGTGTTTGACACCGCGTTGACTGATGGAAGTGAGAGTGAGGAAACGTGGGATTGAAGGAGTCCTGAGGAGAGAGGGGTGCTACACATACCCCCTCCCAGGGACAAGGAGGTGCTACACACCCCTCCACCCAGGGAGAGAGGGGTGCTGCAGATGCCCCCACCCAGTGTGAGAGGGTCCTTGAGACTGGAGTAGATACCTAAGAGATCACAAAGTTCAAATTAGTGAAAAAGAATTTTCAAAAAGAGACTTTTCGTCCACATTTTTCTTTGTCAAAGGAGTTGTGAGACCCCAAAAGAAAACAACACGCTGCACAAGAGTTTGTGCACCCTGGAGAATAAATCTGTAAGTAGGGCAGAAAATCTACCACTCTGCAACGTGTGCAGCGCACACAAAAACCACTATCTAGGACAATATCTGTGTCTCGTACAGATTAAATAAACACTGTGCGACAGATTTACAAAATATTCTCAATTTCAAACCCATGTGTATTAAAACCAGTGCCCTGTAACAGGATCTTTATTTGTCCTGCGTGGCTCTGACTTCCAGAGGCTTGTTCTACTACACCGACAGGTCCTGATATACAGATAAGCTGCTGCTGTGCTGCTGACAGGGCACATGTGCAATGGAAACATTTCAACAGT
Organism: Diplodus sargus; assembly: GCA_903131615.1. Taxonomy (NCBI): domain Eukaryota; kingdom Metazoa; phylum Chordata; class Actinopteri; order Spariformes; family Sparidae; genus Diplodus; species Diplodus sargus. Next base: position 353,204 of record CAEMYA010000258.1, on the reverse strand, counting down.
TGACTTGCAAATGAACACACCAAAGTGCAAACAGATAGTGATAGTGGCGTCGTTTTTATTTTTTTGAACACACGCCTGCTCTCACACACAGGAAGCTCGAGGGCTACCACACTCACACCCACTGACACAGACTCACCGGAGCCGAGCAGTGAGTTGCCACGGCTTGTGGAAAAACTGCCAGCCGAGGAGGAGGAGAAAGAAGAGGAAGAGATGGTTGCGGGCGGAAGGGTGGAGGAGAAGGCGGGGTGGGGGATGGAGGACGGGTTCGGGTAGAGTGAAGAGGTTAACGCTGGAGGAGGAGGAGGAGGAGGTGCTGCGTGGTGATGGTGGTGCTGATGCTCCTCCTCTCTCCGCTCTCGGTTCTTGCTGCCCCTTGGACGCCCTGGACCGTGGCTGCTCTTCTTGCTGCCGCGGTGCCGCCGCTCTCTGGGCAGCGGCGGAGCCGTGGCCTTGTCCTCCAGGTCTGCCTCCTCCAGGATAGGTGGCGTGCTCAGCTGAGATGGTTTACAGAGAGACTTGGAGGGTTTGTAGTCCCCCGAGGAGGAGATCTTCCGGATCTTGCTGCTGCTGCCCAGCCCTGACGAGGAGGTGATGCGCATGATGGACCCAAAGGTAGAAATAGTGACTTTGTTCTCAAAAGGGCTCGAGTTGCCCTCCGACCTGTCTTGACCCTGTGACCCTGCCAGTGGGCCATCAGCAGGAGTCAAAGCTGGTGGCTTGTGGTATTTACTGTCCTCCTCCTCCTCCTCTTCCTCCTCCTCATCTTTGTCCTCCTCCTTTTCATCGTCCTCTTCATTCTCGTCCTCCTGGACTGCTGGCCTCCGGTGACGCTCCTTACGCTCCTCACCACTGTGGTCGTCGCCGCCTCGGTCATGATCACGCTCCAGGCGGGAGGATGATGAGAACTGATGGAAATCCTGCGCAGAAGACAGGGAGCCTCCTCCGAGAGAAACACAAGGTTGTGGTCAAAATCTGACTGGAGTCAATAATGTAGATGTCACATTCAGAACATTTCAGTCTGCCTTCATGTGGAAGTTACCTGTATATGGACTGGAGGAGCAGGAGGAGGAGGAACAGCTCTTGCCAGTACTTCCCGTCTTCTTACTGCGGTGACCATGACTGTGTGAGCTCAGCTTCTTGGGCTTACCCTCACTGTCCTTGTTGCTGTGGTGAGCGGAGGATATCTGGGCCAAAACACACGGGTCAAGATTAGTTTAACTTTACGTGAAATTCAATCTGACACGGCAGAATGTTTCCTGACAGGGTCCGCAGCCCCTCACCAGCCCTTCTGTGGGTTGGTATTCATACCTTTTCTATGCTGCTGCTCGTCACCGAAGAGCCCAGACTGTCCGAGGACTTCTTGTGGCGCTCTTTCTGCCGACTCTTGTCTTTATGACTCTGAGTGTAGTGAAAAACACAGGGCTCAGGTTAGAGTCAAACCAGGTACTAACTGGCACACACTATCCTCTCACGCACAGACAAACACGCACGCACTAACAGACAATTACTAGGGCTGGCCTCCTCTTGTTCAGGCTGTACAGCCATACCCACTGGGACTGCAATCCCAGACACCAAGGGAACTCTATTGTGAAGTATCATCGGCTTGTTTGTTTAAGAAAAAAAGGAGCCAAAGACACACACCCCTGTCTACATCGGTGGAGCTGAGGTGGAGCAGGTGAACAGTTTTAGGTTCCTGGGAATCAACATCACAGAGAACCTGTCATGGTCATCGCACATCACCACCCTGGTCAGAGAAGCACAGAACCAAAACCACTTAAGGAATGATGAGAGGGCTAAGATGCTGTGCCAAGTTCTTGTCAACTTTCAAAGAGAAGCGATAGAAAGCATCCCGACTGAAAACATCACAAACAGCAGGTGATGAAATCCACCATCAGAACATCATTAATACCCATATAGATCAGTGATATCAGAGAAGTTAAATGTCTGCACTGAGCCCAAAGGACACTAAGAGACAACACCCATCCCCCGGGCAGTCTGTTCACCCTGCTGCCATCAGGAAAGATACAGTGTGAGGTCTGTATAAGTATCTGCGGCTGTACGACCAGACCACGGAGCAGCTTCTTTCCTCAGGCTGTGAGACTGAATTCCATTCTGCTTATCAGTACAATTCTTTATCAATTCCCTCCTGATTCTTTATCAATCTCTGTTTGAAAAGCGTGGGCCTACAGGGGTTTTCAGGATCAACGCAACTTTTACTCCTTTTTGATCCTCAGCACACTGATGGGGGAGTGTCAGTCTATGACCTGAGAGCTCGCTGTAGCAACAGTCTGTCATCATAAAATGGATGAAATGCATTTTTACAGACATTACTGACTGTTTGCGTCATTCTCTGTGAAATGAAGCCATGCTTTGGACCAATTCTTCCTCTACACCATGACTCTTTGTTCCAGCAGTGTGGACACATGAGTTCAATGTCATTGTTTTGCACTTCACAACTGTCAGAAGAACATGTAAACACTGATGAAAGAATCGATAAGAGCAGAGGCATATGATTCTGATGAATCAGACAATTTAAAACCGGTTCTTCATTTGAACTGGTTTTCAATTCTCATCACTGGTAAACAGGGTTAGAAATGTGACCAGACAGCCAGTGCCAACCTTTGGTACTGAACACTTTACTAGCAGTTAAAGTTTTACACATCAACCTTACCTTTCTCTGTCTGTGGTGGTGGTGTTTGTCCTGTGATGGAGAGCTGGAGCGCCCCCTGGAATGACTGAAGGAGCTACCTGTATTTTCACTGGAGCGTAACTTCTTCTGCTGTAAACACCAAAGGAGAAAGTAAGTATCGTCTCAGGACCAAATAAAACCTGAGAAGCTGCTCAACTTTCTTTTGCAGATAATGCATGAAAAAAGCTTCTGAATCTCTTCCTGTAGAGTTTAAACAGGTCTGGTGTTCAGTGACTACAGTTTCCCCAACTGTCAGCTGAGCTAATCAGAGCTTCACAGGTGGGATAAAGATCTGAGATGTCATCCTTCTGCACCAGAGCCAGAAACAACAACAATTATGGATGAAACCTATGCAGCCATACGGGCTGTTTAAAGTCAAAATAGCAACCAATACAACAATAGTTAAATTTAGTAGTAACGTTTAATGAGCAGTGTTAACACTTCACAGTGCACTTCAGGAAGGATTTTAGTCGAAGAGATTCATCTCTGATGTTTGTAGCAGCTGTCATTTTCATCATGTTTTCTTTAAGACAATATTTTTGCGATGTTTCTGGCAAGAACTGTTGGTTAGACTGCTGTCCCTCTCACCATTTTGTTGTAGTGATGCTTGCAGTAGCCACAATATTTAACGTTGTCAGCTTCTGGGCCTTCCTCCTCACACAGCAGACCTGCCATCTGAGCACTGTACACAGGGTGTCAGGAGGTCAGACAGGAGGGGAAACAGGAGAGCGTACACACACACACACACACACACAAACACACACAACTCTGACAACAACCTATACGTGGCCTGAGTCACCTGAGAGCTGGTGTAATTGATCATGACAGAACAGATCAAATGTCAGATCACAGCACACAATAATCGGTGCCACACAATCTTCCAGACTTGATTTGAAGTCTTCACCTCCTGCATTGTCACAGGAATCAGTCAGAGCTTACTCAGAATTAAGGCCCAAAGCCAGGGAATGAAAGCATTTTGAGGCCAACTGTAGACTGTTATTTGCATCTAAAGTCAAATCACTTCATGACTCTTGTTCTACACAAATGTCATGTCTTGGTTAAGGCACACCGTCGCCGTGTTGTGTATCTGTGTGTCTTTTTAGTATGAAAAGCATTTTTCGACATCTTTGTTGCAGCACTTTCATTTCATAGTCGTAACTGATGTTGCTGACCGTCACACTGATGCTTCCATGTAACCACAAACACACGTATATAAACACACACTTTAACACTTACCAGGTGACGTGGAAAGCTTGCCTGCAGCCCTGTCTGTTGCAGGTCATGCAGGCTCCACAGGCGGCCTTGCTCTCTCTGCCATGGTCCTCGCAGATATAACAAGTCTGGTGAAGCAGCAAAGACGGAGTGAATAGGAGATAAAGAGACACAGAAACATCAGTCATTACCATTATGATTAGGATTATTAACACAGGCTAGGCTTTCCTGTCGACTAACAAACCTGTTTGTTAATCTACAGCTGTTTGCTGCCTCAAAATGTACGTGTTCACAAGAAAAGCTGTGCTTGTTTCATCTGTTAGCAGGGCACACTGATACATTCTTGTTATTTGGCCACTCAAGTGAATCAAAGTTATTGCAGTGTAATTTGAGGCCAGCCACAGCCATACTGTAAAAGATGTGGACATTTTGCTTCTCAAGACAACAGATGGGGCTTTCAAACAGAACACAGTCTGCTGCATGCTCACTGCTTTCTACAGCACAACTGCTGACCAGATTTTAAGTGCTGTATTGTAGGCAACTGGACTTGTTTCTGGAAGACATTTCACCTCTCATCCAAGAGGCTCGTTCAGTTCCAACTATCTGTAGGGGAGGTGCAGGCTTTTAAACGCTGTGTGGGAGTGTCCTTACAGAGTTGTTAAGGACACATGTGAGCTCTAAGTTCAGAGTCGTTGTCAGAGGGCCTGTCTAGACAGCTTAACAACCATTCACACCTGGGCTAACCTAGCCCTAGCAACCCACATGAAGGCAGGTTAAGTCAACAATCAAGTGGCACTAACAACTCTGAAACTCAGAGCTCACGCATGTCCTTGAATACTTTGTAAGGACATTCCCACACAGAGTTTAAAAGCCTGCAACTCCCCCCCAGCTAATTAGAACTGAAGAAGCCTCTTGATGAGAGGTGAAACGTCTTTCAGAAACTGAAACACACCAACTTGCCTCAATACAGCACTAAGAATTACCATGACCTGGATGACTGAGAAACTCCATCAACATGTTGGCCAGATGTGACAATTGTGAAAAAAAAAAAAAAG
>CAEMYA010000258.1:333494-347958 GCA_903131615.1 Diplodus sargus | reverse complement strand
CCCACACACACACACACACACACACACACACACACACACACACACACACACACACAAACACAAACAGAGCTTTTGTACTTTTTTCTCAGCTTTCCTCAGCTGGGGGCAGAAGAGGCCTAGCAACAGGTGCGGGACAAAAGAACAGCGGGCTCTTTACCTTTTCGCTCCAGCCCTCTCTGTTTGGCCTTTTCTCTCCCCTTCCTTCTGTCTTCCTCTACTCCCTACATCCTACTCAGCTCTCTGTTCTCCTCAGAGGATGTCGGCTATGAAATGAAAGGCCAGAGACATAACTACACCGAGTGTGTAAAAGGAAGAGTAGCTTCTCAAGTTTTCACTGTCCATTGTAACGCTGTCTAGGAATGTGGGCAGCAAAAATCTGGATGAATGGCTCTGACGGGGGGAAAGCTGCATGCAATTTACTGTAGCTGACACAGTAATATGAAACCAGGCACTCAAACACTAACATGTGTACATTTATAAGCAGGCACTTGCGCGCACACACACTTGCACACACACACATTACAAACACACTGCATGTCAGCGGCTGGCTGCTCAGTCTAATGAGTCCACGCGTCAGATATTGATTTCTGTGTGATGTGCATTGCTTTAAAAGGCCTGCTCTGGTGCATGCTCAGTACTTCTGCTAGACACACTCTGACAACTATCAAAGGCTACACAGACAGGAAAAATGGTACAAATAGATACAGTTACAAGACAGCTGATGTATGATAACTCTGTAACAGCCTGAAACTAGTCTGTGGTGCAAGCAGTTTCCTTTACAAAGTGAAAAAAAGACATGAGCAGAATATTTCACGCACTGCAGAATGTCTTAGCGTTTGTAGACGATGAGGGACATGTTCAACCAATACGTGGTCTCTCTCTGCGTGTTAGGAATCTGTGTGAGGTCCTCTTATCGTTGTATTAACTCAGCCAGTATGCAACAAGAAACTGTTTCTTATAAAAACATAGTGTTCATTCATAACACATGAAGATTACAAGAAGCATAGACTTGAAGATGGATAATATTAATTCATGATGCTTTTTTATACCTAACTGATGATTACTTTCTATATTCTATCTATTTGTTTTATTAATCAATGAGCGGTTTTATCTTGAGAAACCATCAGTTATCCCACATACATACATACCAGGAACTGCAGCAAATCCTTTTAACTGACTTAAAACGAATCGCTTCAGTACTAATCAGTGTATTATTTAAGTTGAGGTGAACGTGGTAAATGTACTTCTATGTTGTTCCTTCAAACTGCCTCGTCAATTTTTGCTCTGCTGGAAATCTCCCACAGTTCCCAGAATGACTTTCAACAACCTCCAGAGAGCGGGTGGGACCTTGCCACATTCACGTCTGGGTTTGTATCGTACTGTATGTGTAGGTGGAGAGTGTGACGGTGCTGCGGAGCAAAAATGTTTTTCCCGTTATGGGAGAGAAGAGAGTGGTGTCGTTTCCCACATGTCTTAAAGCAACCTGCGTTATGCTGTGTTTCTTTGTTTTATCTGTCTTTATCTTTCACAATGTATTCCTCTCTGTGGGACTGTTCATGCTGCTGGAAAAAAAGGGTCACTGCTCTGAAGACAATCTATATCTACAGAGGTTTATTATAGGAGGATAGCCTGTGGGGAATCAGGTGGTTCGGTGGTGGCACGATCTGATATCTCCTTGTTGGTGTTGTACCTGAAGAATCACCATTAATGTTGGTCCAGGAGCATCACTGAAACTGACCAATCAAAGTTTTTGAAATATCATAGCTTAGAGACTCTGGGGAAAAGACTGGAAAGATGGGGGAAGTTATCCTTTCAAATGTTGCAAATGTTAAATGTTGTGAAAGGGTCATTTTAACCCAAACCACCCTTTCCTCAACATAACCAAGTATTTTTGATGCCTAAACCTGTCCGAACAGCAGCAGAAAACTGCACACACTGAAAACAGTGAGTGTACCTAAGGTCAAAATAGTAAGTGAACAGTATAATATTATACGGTCTCCGGAGAGAAACTCTACATAAATCATGCTCTCAAACCTCACGGACTTGCTCGAGATGAAATCTTCTTACTGTTTCCATGAAGTAAGTCTAAATGAGGGCCCTGTGTTAACTGTGATGCTCTAGGAACACCAATACAGCGATATCAGATACACCTTTGGTGTTGAGTGTGTGTCAGTGACCTCCCTAGGTTTGTGGAAGACTTTGGTGCAGTTATTAGGTGAGGGGGTTAGTGTGATTCCTTTAATTTTTTATATTAAAAAAAAAAATCTGTGTACATAATTTTAGACCAATACTATGTGCAAAAAATGGAAAAAACATAAACTGCTAACAAATAAACAACACGCAAAATGTCAACAATAATGATTGATGAGGAAATCCACTGGAGATAACTATTACATCTGGGAAACGTTTAGTTAGCTTTGCTGCTCTCCACATTGATTTTACCGTCCTTTCACTTAGGTGGTGCCCAAAATTGCTTGGGTGCTGAGCCCAGACCTTATAATAGTAGGGAAAACTTTGTGTGTGTGTGTGTCTATGTGTGTGTGTGTGTGTGTGTGTGTGTGTTTATCTGTCTGCAGTTAATCTTGCATACTACTGGACCCATCAGCCTACTTTTTTTGGACTTATTTATAAGTGTATGCTCAAGTACCTCTTGTAGTTGAGGTGATTTAGACAGAGAAAGGTGTGAAATAGGTGAGAAAATGTATAAAAAATAAAAAAAATTAATAATCGACTGCTCCGTCATTCAAACCCCCATTGATCAATCAACAGCTGCTTCAGTTCTTCAGCATCTCCATTGCACTGGGAATAATGTGCGCCAGTCATGCTAATACTGCAAATTGATATTTTACGTAGCTGGTGTTTTGGAACCTGTATTGTGTCTCATTAACTTTCATGCGTTTCTGCTGCACACACAGCCTAATCTTCACTCCCCAATTCCACACCCACATGACCCCAGTCACACCTGGCAGAACAACACTTCCTCCCCTGCCTCTTGATGCATGTTCTGCAGACAAATCAATTGAGAAAACAAATATCTCATTTCACAACATCTCTAAGTTGTCTAAACACACAATTGTACAAGAACTTGATTGAAAATAAAACATATATTTTCGTAAATATATCCTATATATTTGATACAAAACTGCTACAATCACTATACAAAGTATAGATATTTGATACCTGGCCTTATCATGTCTAATGAAAAATATTTCTCCACCCCATGAGAATGAAATGCAATCAGTACATTCAATGTTGTCTGGTTGTACAGAAATAACGAAAATCAGCTATATTGTGTTGTATTGTGCACCACACTCTGATGATGCCCTGCGACAACTGTTCGCTTCATAATGTGTCACAGCTTTTATCCAGTCAGCAGTATGTGTGTGTGTGTGTGTGTGTGTGTGTGTGTGTGTGACAGTACCTTGATGTATCTCTCATGTGGGACATACTGCAGGATGATGGGCTCCATGGTGAGGACGTTGGCGAACTGTACCTCGGGGATATAGAGTGCACACACAACGTGGGCCCAGCCTGGTGGAGAAGATTGTCAGTGGATTAGTGGCGTGGTTGAGATCCTTGTGAATAAAGTGGAAATCTGCAGCTTCTATTCTATCTTGTTCCCTTGCTGGACAACTTGGGTAAAACAGCGGGAGAGGCGAGACGGACACAAGAGGATGAGACTTACCTCCACTGTCCGTCCTCTTGAGTGCACCATCCTTGTGGGGACACAGCTCACACCTCTGGGGAGGGACAGGAGAGAGCAGAGCTCAGTCCGACTGGACATTCACAGCAGGAACGGATGGATGTGTAGTGTCATACTCACCACGCGCGCCGCCCTCTCCTGTGACTCACACTTTCGACAGAACCACGGGCCGGTGGGCACCTGAACAATCCCGTAGCATGCTGGGACGCACACAAGAACAGGTCAACAGTGCTACTTTGGATGGCAAATGTCCAGCAAATTCACGACAACCACATGAACGTACACTGAAGAATTCTTGTTTCACTCTGAACCTTCAATTTCCACACTGATGTATTTTACACATCATGTTATGTTGTGTTGTCCTGACAGTAATACCTCAAAAACACATTTTTGGTCCACTCAGAACTTTTAAAATGACCCTGTGAGGGACAGCTGTCAGCTCAAGCTGCTGTGTCAGCACTGAACTACTCCTTCTTTATTACATGTTATAACACTTTCACTGACTTTAACAGACAAAATCAACCAGCTGACGAGAGCAGGGCAACTCAGACACACATATATCTGGACCCGCCTCCCACAGTTGGTCCACTAATGAGTCGCAGGGCTGATTCTGCTCAGAAATATGGCCTGAGAGTGGACCTCTGTCCCTGCAGGTCTCACTAAACTAACAAAGCAAGTGGACTCTAGGTAACAGTGTCCAAACCGGCGGGCCTCGCCGGGGCTGTTTTGTCGCAAAAACACGCCTCTTACATTGTGGATCCAACCGGGCCAGACAGCCGTGCACACACTCACACACACTCGGACCTGAAGTGCCATCAAGGCGCCATCTAGGCTCGGTGTCACCGCTTGGCCCTGTGTGTGTAATCATGTGTGCTGAGAGGAAACAACAAACAGCACGCCTACCTACCCCTCCCACACACACCAACACACACACAAACACGCACGTAGACAAGCGACGGACCTACCCAGAAACCTACCGACCAACCAGCACCTCTGGCTGCCTCCAGCCGCCGGGTCAGCCGCCACAGCTGCCCGGTAATGACGCGCTAACAGCGGCTAATGTTACCTTGGTGAACGGCGACGCTGCAGCCGTGTCCATCACAGTACACCAGCGGATTCTCAGCCCAGCCTCGCTCGTCTGAACACACGCAGCAACCTCCAACCATTTCCCGCATGCTCCCATATGAAGAAATGTATTTCCCCTCCCGGCAAACGCTCAGACCTCGCCCAGGCCTGTCAAGTGCTCGTCCCGCACTTTAACGCCGCGCCGGGCATAGTCGTGGGTCGCTTTCGTCGCGCAGTTTTAGCGCAGCAGAGAGGCGAAATCTCGGCGTGGGGTTTGTGGTGCTGCTGCTACGTTTTTTCCGTGATGTCCTCCCCGTCCCCTTAGAACCGATGCAGTGCGCATGCTCAGACCTGCTCCTCTGGGTCGGAATAAAAGTCACAGCAAAGGTAGCAAGTTAATGTTGTGTTTCCCACGGACCAGCCTCCTCAGCGCACGTCTGCACACCCCAACGCAAAAACTTAAATTAGCACCGGTGTGAACGCGCTGCACCCGAGGGCCGCTCGTCCGCTCAACAGCTTCATACATTAGATCAGTAAAACATGTGGATCCATCAGTCAGAAACCGCTGGCTGCTGCTGTTTCTCTGTCAAGTTCGCTTCAACAGCGCCATCTGCAGGACCCGCACGGAATAATCCAGCAATAATTACAAGCTATTTCACCATCCAATGTCCTGACCTCGAATTAAGAAAGAAAGAAAGAAAGAAAGAAAGAAAGAAAGAAAGAAAGAAAGACACCCAATGTGAATGTTACACCTGTGTTATATCACATGTCATTTAATTTCACTTGATTCTAAATTTATTCGGTGTTTGTGTAGGTTTCAAATGACATAACAAGCAATTGTCTCCCATTAGTTTTTTTTTTGTATTCCATCTGTATTTGTAAACCCTTGAAAACCCTCCAACTGCGGCCAAAACATGAACAAAACAAACAGATGTGGAATTCAAATTCCCGCTGACCTGTAATGATCTTTCATTACTCAAAATGTACTTGAATTCCTCCGCTGCTCTCGGGCTCAGTGCACACTGTGTTGTTGTTCCAGTTAAAATGCATCAGCATGGATCTTATTTAGATTTTTGTCATTTTGACTCCTATAATTCAGTCAGCAGATGTCACCAGAAGCCTCTCATTTTGACTGGACTTGCGTCACTGTTGCTTTATGACTCCTGTCTCTACTGGCTGAGTAAACTCTGTCTGGCTGGCTGGTTTTATGGTGGAAATGGGACTTCAGATACACACACACAATCACACACACACACACACACACACACACACACGTACGCACACACACTTAGGGCAGAAGCATGGCACTCTCTGGAAGTAGTCCCATCTCTGTTTCCCACCATGCGTCTTTTATGTTCAGAGGTGATGCGTCAGAAAATATTCTCTGTTTCCTCAAACATTTGTGTATCCTCCTACATTACTACGAAAAACCCTGACTCAATTTTAGCCTTAAACTTCTGCAAACAAACACGCGGTCTCACTCTATTCAGAAGACAAATACCCTGAAGTTAATCTCATATAACTGGAAAAAAAGAGAAGCAGCCTCTCTGTACTTTTGAAATGGATGACTGGGCTGTTTAATCCGACATATGGACATGAAGCTGCGATGACAGTTTGCTTCACAAGTGTCACTTCTCTTCAAACCCAAAGAGAGAAAGGGGAACTGGCACTGATGGAGAAGACAGATAGCATAGTGGCAGCTGGAAGCAGCTAACACCCTGTTCTGGTCTCAAGGCAGCAAAGCGTGACCAAGTCCCTGCACTGACATGTGGGCGAAGTGCATCCACGCTGACATGCTGACGAGTGAAGAACTCATTTTGTGGGTTCACCAAAATTTCCCTGATACACTCAGAGGAAACAGATTTAGCCACCAGCTGAGGTCCCTAAAAAATCCCACCAACCCTCAATTTTTACCTAGATATAACTCTTACATAGATAAATTCCCATATGCAGTGTTTTACTGGCAGACATAATTTATTACCATTCTCTCTGTGGGTGAGGTGAAAGTAAGTGGGAAGAATGAAACTACAGATTAAAATCATTTTTGCCCATTTTCTCAGTGAGCCATCGTCCCGTAAAAGAATGTTTATGACTTTGCTTCATTTAGTTTTGGTTTAGTTCTGCACCATTTTTAAGGACCCCACTTTGGGACTCAAAGCTCTGGAGCAACGGCGTGTAAGGAACTCATCAAAAGCGATTCTCCTTCATGCAGTATCACACTTCCTCCAGCAGATGGACGCTGCTGAGAACAGGCTTGTGATCCACTGACAGTCATTCCCTCAGCATCCGGGGAAAAACAGTGATGGAATTGGGAGACAATCCCTAAACTAAAGACAGGTGTCAATGGACATTTTACCCTCATTTGATCATTTTCAGACTATACACACTTTAAAATACTGCACTCTTAATATGTTCAACAGCATCTTACATCTCATTTAGACCTAACTTGACTCTCACTTACAGCTCCATTACATCTGGTACACTTAGATATACTTTGGACGTTCACAGTACTTCATATAACTCCCTTCTGTGTAACATGAATGTCTCTGCAAAACTGTAAGCCCTCTCTTACTTGTGTGGTAGATGAGTATAGTATTCAGGAGTGAGAAACAACACATGGTGCAGAGCGAAGTCGTGTCCTTTGAAGCAGTGAAACCACAGCCTAAAAGGAGACATGTGACCTTCTAGATAATAGGATTTTTTTCTCTTCTGTCGTCTTGAATTGGCACGCGTTCTTCAGAGAAGCTGAACTTCTCTCAACAGTGCAGGTCTGTGTGTGATGAAGGACAAAGGAAATGTTCTTTTATTTATTACACCTTTATACAGATCCCAGAGAAACAAGAGCAGATACACCACATGAACATGCATTTTTGCTACTTTTTGCAGCCATTTGAACTTACATTTGGCATATGGCTGATAAACTATATAAACAGGGGCTACAGCAGGGATCATTAAGAACACGTTACTGAATTAGTCCCTCATAAACACTCAACAGGCCATCGTTTCAGATGACTACAGAATGAGTAAGAACACTCTGACACTCGTCACACTCCTATAACGTCTCAATCTCTTTCTCTTACACACACACACACACAAAAACACACACACACACACAAAAACACACACACACACACACACAGAGAGAGAGAGAGAGAGAGAGAGATAGCTGCTACTTCGTGCTGTCATTTCTGATATTACCAGCTACTTATATGAGTAAATCTGTGTATGTGCTCATACAGTGTTATCTGTCTGAGCATGTGTGTTTGTAAATGTGCGTGTGTGTGTTTGTGTGTGTGTGTGTGTGTGTGTGTGTAAGCATGAAAATGTACATGAATGAAAGCTACTTCAGTTCTAGGCGGTGCTCGCCGCGGGCTATGTGGGAAGAGAACTCGTAACGGTCCCGACTGCGGTGGCCACACATGTTGCACTCGAGTGGGTCACGGAAGCCGTGGCAGCCCATGTGGATGGTGAACATGACGTAGTCCAGGAAGATCACCCTACAGTGGCCACAGGGGTACACTGCCCCGGGCAAAGCTCCGGCCTCCCCATCGGCTCGCACCACCCGTAAAGCCTCCAGCGGGGATAAGGGGATGGGCTGGTTGTGTGGGTGGGGAATGCCGTTCTGGTGGTTCAGCCCTCCCAGCAGGTGCCCCAAGCTGTACATGACGGGCTGAGACATCTGAGAACCTTCGGCGTGGAACGAGTCCATGCTGAGGGGGGGCTGGGTGACGTGAGGGAGTCCCAGGAGCGGCATGCCCATCTTGTGGCCGTTGGTGAGGCCCATGGGGCTGATGTCATTGCGGCCTAACGGGATGGGGTAGGGCCTGTGGGAGGGAGCTGGATCGCTGTCCGGCCCTGTGAGAACGGGTTGATGGTGGCCGTCGGGCCCTGGGGAGCCTGGCGGAGGGTCCTTGATGTCAGTCCGCTGGACCAGCTCCCTGTTAAAGCTCAGGTCCAGGCAGACACCGTTGTCGCCTAGACCAGCAACATGAGAAGAAAGAGCTCTCAAGACTCTGCCGACAGAGGTCTCACACACTGCATCCAACAGCATGGAACGAGAAGTAACACAGGCAGCAAGCAGCAATTAAAGCATTTATTGCTTACAGATGGGAAAAGATCTAATAGAGATCACTTGTTGAGCAGAAGCAATGATAAAAATGTGCATCCCTCAGGCAAGACAAAAGAAAAGCAGCACAGTGAACTGGAACATTACAGGTTGACAGGACAAAAGGAGCTTTAAAGTATCACAGAGTCCTGAGAGAGCACAGGGCTGAGAGGAAGCGGACGACTCGAAGAAGGCCTCTATGCAGCTGCACCACAGAACTATAGACAGAGAGGCACCTGCTCACGTTTCTCGCCTCCCGCCTGCTCTCTCTCTCTCTCTCTCTGCGGTTGCAGACATTACTTCTCTTTCCCCCTGTGGTTGTCATATTGAAAGATCTCACTTCATTTGTCAACCTGATAGAGATGGAGGAGGGTTTTTCTGCCAATACATTCTCGTTTTGCGAGCAGTTTGAGGCTTGATTGCGAAACTACAACCCAGTGTTAGTCAGGCTTAACCAGAAAGGTGAGAGCCAGCTATTGAAAATTGTTCTATGCGTACGCCCATGGAGCTAACCATTTACCGAAACCGTTATCTTTTGATCACTCCGTCACTCAGACGGATAAAAAAAATACGAAGTAACCAGCTCAGAGGTTTCAAGTGCACGTTTCTCTTTCTCACATGTCTCCATTTATTGAACCATGCAGGGTTACCAATACCCACCTATGACATTATTCTCGCTGAGAATTTAGGACATTGGAGACCACTCTCCGGTGAATGCAGGTATGAGGCTCAGCCCTCAATTCCTGTTTGGCACAAGATGGAGGCCAGCAGAGACAAACAGACAGGCAAACAGGTAGCTTAGACAGACAACTTCAAATAATCTACAAAACATGAATTCAGTGTAGTAGAGCATAAACACAGAGCAAAAAGCACATGTTAAGTAAACATTTCAAAAAGGTAGCGGCATTTTACAGCTGCACAAGTCAGCAAACAGAAGGGCATTAAGACATAAAAATATCAAGTAGCAAGGAAGTAGATACACATATCAGTCAGACTAAAATAAATACAGATAATCAAATCATTGTCTTTAAATATGTAGTAATGCAGTAGCTGCTTTAAAATCAGCAGCTCCACTTAGCCTCTACATTTCTCTGCTGTGAGTTCAGCCGTCCTTACCAGTGAACTTCTGTGGCATTGAGCTCTTCCGTTTGGCTACGTTGCTGGCGAGCCGGTCGAGCAGCAGAGCACGCTCCGTGCCCATCTGAGTCCTGGGTGTCTGACCGTCCTCTGCGTGACAGCGAGAGAGTGAGAGAGTAAGCGCGGCACAGAAATGAAGACCTCTTCTCTGTCAGTATCGTGAGTGCAGGGGATGCACTGAACTGCAGCTGTCCACCACAAAGCGTCAAAGCTTTTGAGGTTATAAAGTGAGGTAGAAAAAAAAAGAAGTCTTGCAAAACACATCAGCTGCTCGAGTCAAACTGGGAGGAACGAGATATTAATTTGAGATCAGACCTCACTTCCTGGTGTTTTTTTAAATTCACCAGTGCAGGAGCGGAGACCACACGATGAGGATGTACTTCCTCACCACTACGGCACTATCAGGCATAAACTTACGACATTCGGTGACCACAGATGCAGAGCATTGTCTGTGTGATGCAACCGTGCAACTGTCCCGTCAGTATGGAAAGGCGTTTTTGGGGGAGGTTGTACACATAAAGGGTGTATGTTGGTGTGTTTGCCCTACATATTTGGCTTCCCCTTTGCCGCTACTGACATGAGCAGCGGTCTTCATATTGCTGAGCCTCCACACCACAGCAGCTATAACCTATTTAACTGTAATGATGGGCTAACAGCCATACGCCTATTCGCTTAATGAGGCTATAAAAACAGGATCAGCTATAAATACCAGCTTGAATCGTGCACCTGCTGCATATGTGCAAGTTTGTTTATGTCGCCTGTGCGGTTGTCTGGCTACATTAACAGTATTATGTGCATGTGTGGAGCGTGTCCTGGTGTTTATGAAGCGGGTGTCAGAAAGCTGCACTGAGATGAGGCTGAGTGTGCGCTGTCTGCTCACCTCTCTCGGCGGGACCTTTGCTCTGGATGTACACATGGCACCTCTCTCTGTGTTCTTCAAGGGAGCTGCGCTGCTTGTAGCTGCGACTGCAGTGGTTGCACTTGAAGGGCTTCTCTACTGTGAGCAGGAGTTTCAGTTAATCACCAAAACTTGAAACATCAACAACATCGAAATGGCACGACGGAGATGATTTCCTTACGTGGTTTCAAACTAAACTGATGATGTGCATATTAGAGACCGTGCAGACCGTGTCTGCAGGTGAAACACGTGAACTGAAAGTGAGTGAGTACGTTTCCAGGAGTAAGTGAGTAAGATGTCATACGCGAATTGTGCAACCGTGTGAGGGTGCATGGCAGGGTGTTACTGTAAGAGCCATGCAGGTTCAGCATATGTTCAGATTTAAAAGGAGTGAGAAACCAACATGAAGGAGTGAGAAACCAACCAACATGATACTGTACACAGGTGCATACAGTATCAGCTTCACATGTGAGTGTGTGGCTGGCTGGTACCAGAATGGGTGCGCAGGTGCCCGCTCAAGGCGTCGCGTCGTCGGCAGGCGTAGCTGCACATGGGACATTTGAAAGGCTTCTCCCCGGAATGAAGTTTGATGTGGCGAAGCAGGTTTCCCTTCTGGGTGAAGGAGGCCCCACACTGAGAGCAGTGGAATGGCCTCTCACCTGGGGGAGGAAAAAAACACATTGTGAAAAACAGTCCTGCACTGTTCACGTTATTACGTATGTTTGATTTATGTTAAGCTAGCCTCTATTTTATTTTTATCTTACTCTATTTTATTTTATTTATGTAATCTCTACTTTCTCTATTTTCTCTTCCCACTTTGTATTGCTACTGTTGCACAGCAATTTCCCTCGGGATAAATAAAGCTTCTTGAATCTTGAATCTTGAATCTACATGACATTTGTGTTGTTAACTTATTGATCACACAGCGTCTTTGGCTTCACATACAAGTTTGATCACTGTTATGTGTTGTGTTGGGTTGACTTGTCTGACAACACATCGATATGTTCAGCAGTAACACTTTCTTCAGAGGGAATTTTGTGATAACTCTGATGTTGATATTATAATAAATGACCTGTTTCTTACTCAAGTTGTAAACTGTTGACTTGCTCCTAGTATTACAGTGAATTTGCGAAAAACACAGATCATTCACCATCTTTGAAAAGGGAACAAGGTAACATCCACTTTGATTATCAGAGAGCTAGAAGCAATTTTCTCACGACTCAAACCCCACAACTGCCAACTGCTACATACTGTACACTTGACTTCCCACGTTAACAACGCAGTCTAGTCTAGAGTTCCGTCTGAGGGTGGCATTATTCTGCTATTTCAACTACTCATCATCTTCAGTTTGACATCAACATGACTGTGTCAGAAGAGCCTTTAAAATAGGTCTACAATGCAATAATATTGCAAAGTCAGTACATCACAGTTATAAAAGACATATCTTTGTTTCTTAGACTGTGGTTTCGTAGGCACGCTGAGGAGTGATGGAAGGAGTGAGAGAGACAGAGAGCTCTCAGATCGTCATGTGTCTGTGGTCCCTCAATATGTTTAAATACAGAACTCCAAACCTTAATTCTTTAATAGGTTTTGTAAACAATATATCAATATTAATATATGACACTTGCAAAGACGGCTGACAACAACGTATTGCTACATGTGGAAATACAGTAAGTGTAAATGTGTGACTTGTTTGAATGAGACAAACACTGTTTTCCATACAGTTACTCTGCTCTCAGCACTTTACTTGAATATATCATGACTTTAATGACCATAAAAATTAATGGGTCATTACAGGGATTGCATAACTCAGGGCAAAGTGAAGACTGCAGATGTACTATGATGTGTTCATGTATCTGTCACTCTGATCAAATCACAGAGTTATTGCATGAGCTTTATATTTAAACAACAATAGGGGACATTTCACAACCTCTTGCTGTTGCTGTCGCACTGGTTAGGACATGTGCGTCATGTATGATGCAGGCGAGTGTGCATGTAATCATAGTTACTCGATCGACCTAGTCAATGCAAGGCGCTATCTCCCCATGCTATCAACAGAGGGATGATTGCACAACTCTTGCGTTTGAGGTCAGGTGTTTGGGTTGTGTTCCTGTGCTTACCCGTGTGGCTGCGCTTGTGCACCAGCAGTACGTTGATGCTGACGCAGGACAGGCCACAAATGTCACAATTGAGCTTGCCTGGTGCCTGGATGCGGGGCGCCAAGGCTCCAGACACATAAGTCCCTTCTGCACAGGCGGCCGCCCCTGCGTGGGCGTCTGGCAGGGCCGTGCTGTCGTAACGCGTGTAGTCCACCACTGACAGGTCCTGTGGCTCGTTCAGCGAGTCTTCCTCTTCATCCCCCTCCCCGTCCCTCTCCTCATCATCGTCCTCCTCTGTTCTCTGGTCATCAAATGCTTCCTCCATCCCGTCCTCACTGGCCTCTGCCTCTTCTTTAGGCACAATCTCTCCTTCCTTTTCAGCCTTGGGGAACTGTCCGTTGTCTTCCATCTCCTCTGCCTCTGTCTTAATCGCACCTAAGGAAGAAGGAAGCAACAGGGATGCAATTTGGAGTGACATTCAAACACACGTGAGGTGACAGACATGTGTGATAAATAGTACTGTTTTGCAGGACAAGACACATGGAATGATGTACAGTACAGTTGATGTTTGTTCTCACTTCCAAATAAGGTGCTAAATGAGCTTGACGAGACTCCACTCCAACCAGAATGTGAAACACACTCACCACTTCACTTCTACATTTGTATTTTTGGCTGCAGTTCGATATTAGCACTAGCACATCTCCAAAGTGTGGGTAGCTTAATTTGGGCCAATCTATAGTGTCACAAAGAGATTCAGGAGATGTGTGCTAGAGATAAGGAGAAGGCATTTCCTCTGAATACACAGAAACTAGAACCAGGGCAGGACACAGATGCAGCACACGCCTCACACAGACAAAACTAATTCCTCATCTGCTTTTGAAAAGAGCTTTCAGATTGATTTTTTATTACTTGCGTCAGAAATCCAATGTTAATCTGCAGCAGAGGTCCTCCCAGTGTTTGTCAATCAGCCATCAGAGCACTCACTCTGGTTTACTTCTACAATATGCACGTTTCTCCATTTTCCACAGGTCCTTACCTAATGCAGGACAAACTTCCACATTGTACAGGATTAAATGTATGTCACTTTCTCAGCACCATCTGTTGACGCAGAGTCCCAAGGCCTGGTTTGCAGGACCTCTCACCTAGCCATTTGCTTAGTGTCAACCTACCCTCTCAGCTCCATCCAGAAACCACACTGTGGTCTGGTGGTGACTGATGATGAGCTGAAGAGCAGCGTCTTGTATTGTGGAAAGCGCTTAGAGGTGCTATGGAAACTTTGCACACACAGAGCTCTGAGAGGCCCGATATAGAGTCCAGGGCCTCAGAGCAGTGAACCGCAGGCTGTGCATCAGACGCGAAGCAGGGCTTTAGGAAGTGCACCCAGCGGGCCAGATGGGTGGCAATAAGAAATAAATAGGAGAGCTCTGTAACACTGCGTTCCTTTTTTTTTTTTTTTT
>CAEMYA010000258.1:293752-333477 GCA_903131615.1 Diplodus sargus | reverse complement strand
TTTTTCATGACGAATGAGAAACGAAGGGCCCAAGGCTCAGTGAAAACTTTTTCCACAAGCTCAATACGATGTTTGAAACAAGGTGGTCACAGTTTAAAAATTAGCAAATTTCTGACAATGCTGATATTATAGAATCATATACTTATGATGCAACTTTTATTATACAATACATGACACTGAAGAACAATTAAGGAACTGTTGCAGTTCCAGTGAGGAACAACAATAGACTGGGTTTATCTGGTAGCCATGTTGCTCTAACACTATTGAGTATTATATGTTAATTTCTTTGGACTGGCGGACACATCATGATGAACACACGTGACAGAGATGCGACAAAGGCACTTTTAACAATAAAAACACACCTGAACCTTCTTCAGTATCAAGTGGACCAGTTTTCAAGAATTCCCTCACCAACTCGATGGCTACAATGCAACACGTAACGGAAAGGCGCCAATGTATGGCAAGTGTATGTGTGTGCGTGGGTCTGTCGCACCTTCAGCACACTGCATTCCATTCTCACTGAATGAATTGTCCTCCCTCTCTTCTTCCTCCTCCTGTGGCTTCACATCTGCAACATCACTGCAAACTTCTGAAAAAGTGACACGTTTGTACATGTGTAAAAACTTTGTGTTACTTTTTGTTTCGTGCAGAGAGCTTAAAAACAGTAAAGTACAGGTCTCTTTCGGAATACAATCTCTTTCGTCCTCTTAAAATCCCTATATGAATATTTCTTCATCTTGCTGCTGCAGGGACATAGACAAGTCTGCTGACAACTGCCGCTTGAACAAACCTCTCCACAAGTACACCTTCAGCTTTCAATACTGTATAGTCATGTGCGGGAGGCAGGGTGGTGGCAGCAGTGGAGAAATGAGTGCAGCCCGATCACTGAACACAAGGGATCGGATACTCACCCATCCCGTCTCCCTCTGGGGTGGTAAATTCAGGTTGTTTGTCTGTGCTCATGGTGGAAAAATATTTTCTGTGGAGAGGAATCACAGCATTTGGTTAATGAGAGACGGTTTGGAATCCAACAGTCTAACCAGGTCAAACCAGATTCCTTCTCATGGAGCTTTAACAACTAGGTACAATACAGATGCAAACCTTTTTTAACCATACACATTACTGTATACATTCATGATGTGACATTTTGTTTTAGACACTGACACTAATTCAACTTTCTTAATGTTCTTGACACTATTAAAAGCCTCCTTTACTATTTCTACAAAGCACGTGAAGAAATAGAATCAACGCTTGCATCTGACTGTTCCTGTTAGTCAGACAGCTAAAAAGAAGTTTATGAAAAGAAGTGGGGGTAAAAGCCCACGGTTGGTCGCTCGACCCTGTCACTACATTTAGCCTTATGAGAAAGAGATGATGTTCACTGCACATGCACTTCCTGCTGGGTCTGTACATAGGAGCGAGTGTAAAAGCGCCTTCCACGCCAACAGCCAGAGAGACTCCAACACTTGTTTCCACAGTTTGAAAATTAATTAGGAGATAAAATATCCAGTCATGCACTTTTTAAAAGCTGCTTTTGATACCTTGGTTCTGTTTTCACTGAACTAATAAAAAAAATCTCAATCTTAAATTGTATATTGGAAAGAGAATGATAACAAAAATGTAAACTGAACAGTTACTTAGACATGCTTTTTGGCATTTAGATGTAACATCTCTTACATCACATTCAGAGTGGAGAACACGGCGACAACAAACTTTCTCACACGGTCAAAATGATATTGAGTAGCGCATGTCTACACGTTACAATTAATTCGAGGGTACTTACTGGGTTTTATTTTTTGTGAGAAGATAACCATAAGTTTGAGCAATGATGAAATGCTCTTACCTGCTTCTTGCTCAGCACCCGGAGGAGAGTGGGAGATTCCACACTTTCTCTGAATATGGAATATACGCAACGTCACTACGGTGAATTTTTGGAGAGCTCCCTTAAAGGAACAGGAACTTATTTTGAAGGTGGAGCAACAAAGACCAAAGCATGCTCACACAGCACAGCACAGCACTGCAGCAACACCAATGCGTCGGATTACTCTAAAGCATTTTCATGACTACAGTAGAACCGTTCATTTACTAAACCTAAAAGTGAAGAGTCCTTAACACAACATGATCAAGAGTGAAACAAAGAACTGATCAGGGGTTTGACACCACTTCAAGCCCCCACATGGTTCCTGATTTCCATTTAAGGAGCTATTACTCCATCTTGTGGCTACAATAGAAAGCTACCTTCCATCCCAACTCTTCTTTCTCCAATTAACAACTGAACAAAAAACCCCCAAAACAACTCGATTTGTACTATAGAACACAGTAAGTTATTTATTTGGGTGGACTGCACCACCAGTTTTCAATGATACCTAGCTCTTGTTACTGTTGAGTTTGAATGTACTTATTGTAAGTTGCTTTGGACAAGAATATTTGCCAGTGATGTGACTGATTACAAATGTTTTTACTACCACTACACCAACATTCTAAACTTCAGGCATTCATTTTGAAAGGTAGCAGCTCAGTACTCACTACAAAAAACTGCCTATAAACAATAAAACACACACTACAGCTTTCTAGCTATCTAATATTAGGGGATTAGGCGCCCTGGTAGCCTGGGAGCTGCCGAAAGTTCATTTCTTGCCGGGGACTTTTGTTGCATGTCATTCCCAACCTGTCCCTCCAGTCACTTCCTGACCTATCTCTGGCAGGTCTGCACAGCTGCACAACTGTTTTGACAGATATTCCCAATGCGATATGATTCAGGATTAGTGGTGATGATTTTTGCACCATAATTCTAATTTTTCGTCGTGAAAAAAGAAGATCCACACACTGCTCTTGTTCAGCATCACAACTGAAATAGAAAACTATTCAAATCCTAATGATATGACATTTGAGCTGGTCTGTACCATACAAACATGTTTTCCCACATCTGGAGAACAATATTTGTAGGCTGGGAGTTGGTCGTAGCCCTACAGGACTTCATTATAACGCTGTTTAGTCGCACATTTTACCTTCACAAAATTAAATGCAACTTTTGAGGACAATGCACTCGGCTATATAGCGGTTTTGATCGAAAACAGGCCAAAAACCTCATGTCAAAATAATTAAAAATATTATATAACATTTATACGCATCTCAAGTCCTTTTCTTTGTTAGTGAAATATTTAAAACCACAAACCCACACACTTGCATACAACTCTTTGACAAACACCTATAAAACAGCATTACCAATCACTGCAAGGCGAGTAACTGAGTAACCATCTGCCCCCCCCCTTCCAAGAAAAACACTCACATAGTCAAACACCTCATAAATGACACATAATGAATCTGCCTGCCCTCTCGTGAGCTCCAGGACCAGTGAGCGGCTCACCGACCGCTTTACTACATTGTTATTACAGTCAGTCATCTCATTAAAGCTATTTACTTGAAACTGACCAGAGTTTCTTTCAAATGTTTAACTTGCAGTGTAGACAGTGGCTTCATCACAACAAGGCCACTGTTATCTTTGTGAAAATGACTGCTCATATATCAAGATTGGACAGAAGAAGTATGTGGGTGTTGTGTAACTAACAACACACACTGTAGCACCTGAGTGGTGCACGGCCTTGTAAGGCTTGCCTGCTGCCACTGGCCCGCCTATGGCAACCAGCTACCAGCTGGAAGAAAAAAAAAGCTGAAAGAAAGCGCACTCACAAAGGCATTACAATACATGCTGGGTTTCCATGGCAAAATGGAGGCAAAGGAACACAGGGGAAAAAAAGAGAGACGTCGACCAATAAAAGCCATGATTTAAAACCTTTAAGACTGGGTGTAGGGCATATCTGCACACACGGGCAAACAAGAACAAAGTACCACGCTGATTTAAAGACTTTGTCATGATCAGAAACACACACGTATAATAAACTACCCTAGCTTGCAGCGTTGTTAAAACTTATCCTGCAATCCCGCTGGTGGGAGGCTTGTTTAGGACTGGTGGGGGCAGGGCGGCACTGAGGAGGTGGGGGGGTTAGACTGTCCATTTGTCTTTTATAGCTGCCCACTCCAGTTAATAGCAACAGAGAAAAACAGAGAAAGAGGCAGACATAATGAGGGTGTGGGGGGGGCATAGCATAGACTAGACTGACCACTGGACACACACGTATGCAAACACACACACTGAGACCCTGTTGAAGGCGTGCACACGAGGCTGTTTGTTGTTTGAACAATGTTTTTCGACCCCGGAGGCACAAACGTGAGTGTGTGTTGGGCATTTGGGGTTGATTAAAGTGGAACAGCACTGATGCGTTGTCTGTCTTTCTGTTTTTTTTCTTTTTTTTTTTCGTGGACCCTAATGTTTCATCAGTTCAAATCAATCCATGTCACATTAAATAAGTCGGACACGTTTGACTGGAATGATTGACAAAAGGGCGGTGTGGAGGGAAACGTGTATTTTGTGTGTGAACAAGCGTGAGGGAGATTCTGCTGCTTTTTCTCTCCATGCACTCAGGACTGAGAGAAGACTAGAAGAGGGAGAGTGTATATAAGCTTGTGTGTCAGAGTAAGAGAGAGCTGTAGAGAGAGACAGAGGGAGAGAAGTAGAGAGCTTTAGCCTGGCTTTTCTCCGCTGTGCCTTTCAGCTCCTCTCTCACTGTGGAAAGAGGCGTGTCCATGGACCAGTATAAAGTCCAAGGAGAGCCACTCATGTTGAGCCTTTCTCAGGAGTGAGTCCTTTGCACTGAACACCAGCAAGAGGAGGAAACTGCAGCTGTTACTTACAACACTGCCTTTTGATGACCTGCTTTGCATTTGGACACTTGTAGACCAGATTTTTTTTGGGTGCTTCATTAGAGGGTTAGAGCCTCTGGATTCAAACTTGAAGAGAGCGAGGCTCACCTGAACACGCTGGTGGATATCCTTCCTGCAACTGTTCATTTCAACGTAACAAAAACTAGTTCTTATCACCACTACATTCGCCAGCTGAGCAGATCACAAGCAGGCTCGAATTTCTGCGCTGTGAAACTGAATCAGAGGAACGGAGAGGCAATACAGCAGAGGCATTGTGTCCCTGCAATTGAAACACTAACCAGCTGAAAATATCAAAGACCATCCCGGACAAAGCTTTCCTCTGAAACCTGCATTGTTAGTCCAAAATCTGCTGTTCAAGTAGAAAGTGACCAAAAGCTGCACAACACTCAGAGAGGAGAGGGGAAGCAAAGGGGGACCATACACAAGGCAAAGGATTCTGTGCAGGTGCCGGGCTGCCATGGTGCGTGGAGGCGGCGTGGCACAAGCTCCTTCCCGCTGGGGCTTTTGGGTGTTCGGCGCCCTGTCACTGGTGGCGCTGTGCATGTCAGACCAGGCTATCCGCTGCCCTGTGTGCACTGAGGAGAGGCTGGCCAGCTGCCGTCTGCCGGAAGGCTGCGAGGAGACGGTGCGGGAGCCCGGCTGCGGCTGCTGCCCTACCTGTGCCCTGCCTAAAGGGGCTCACTGCGGCGTCTACTCGCCCCGATGCGGCACGGGCCTCCGCTGCTTCCCGCCGCGTGGCGTGGAGAGACCACTGCACTCACTGATGCATGGCCAGGGGGTGTGCACCGATGAGAGAGAGGTGGAGGAGAACTCAGGTGAGAGCAAAGGGCTCAGACTCTGTGTATGAACTGATGATGAATACACTTCTTTACCCTGGGCACATCTTCTTCCTTTAAGGCGCTGTCAATTACGACAAGGCTCACAGCACCAACACATTTACACCACATCTGAGATCTCTGCAAAATGTTTATGTCTGGATGCTCTCACATGTAACAACTGCCACAGCTGACTAGGTCTCTACAAACCTGGCTTGGCGTCGCTGCGTATCTCTTGCTTGGTAGACCCATGGCTGAGCACACCAAAATATTTTCTGTCTCCGCTCTCTGGGCCTTACCTGAGCCGGGCAGGGTCAGAGTTGGGGGGATGTGTGACAATGTGCTGCTTGTTTACCCTAATCTCGGCTAAGCCCCGAACCAGAGCGTGCACACACACCAGCTCCTCACGCATGGCCTGATGGGAGATCGCACACAGTCCCTCTGCTGTCTTGTGGCCGCTCGCTGTGAAAGGGGCCCTGCTGTAAGACGCAGAGCAGGCTTCAGAGAGGAGAGCGTTGTGGTGATAGCTGTGGTGGGCGTGTGTGCATGTGAGTGTGTGTGAGGAGCCTGTGCTGTATGTGCTGCACTATGTATGACTGCATGGCACGCAGGATAGTTACCTGTTTTATTGAAGGAGTCATGCGCTTGATTAATGTGGACAGTGACCCTGAAAATTCACTTTCCCAGCAACCCTTGGGTGTGCAATTCCCTTATCATGCCAATGTTAAACTGAGATCCTGCAGGTTGTCGTGTAGTGCAGGCACTGATATGCACTGTGCTGTTCCTGGGAATGTGTGTGTGTGTGTGTGTGTGTGTGTGTGTGTGTGTGTTTGTAATGGGAGGAGGTAATAAAAGCTGCTGTATGAAATGACTGTAATGGAGTGTGGCCAGTCTGGGGCTATTAGAGCTCTCAGCAATCAGTAATTCACTTGGTGCTCTTTCATGGATGCCCCCATTCCTCCTCCTGCTGCTGCAGATGTCTAACTCTTCTTCTACTGTCAATGTCTCTATCATTCTCTTCTTGGCTGACTTCTTATTCTCCTCTTTGTTGCTGCATTCCTCTCGCAAAGAAGAAAGTCTGTTTCCACTTTCACACAGTGGGATGTCTAATACTGGACGTCTTATCTGCATATCCAGTTCCAGTTCACTGCTTTCACGTTAACGGTCTTTCTGCTGAGGAAACTGCTCTCCACTGTTTGTCTTCCTCTGCTCTCCTCAAAGGGAGGGGTGTTGATTTCCATTATGCTGTATGAGACAATTGTTAGAATGTGTCACAGACGAGGTGGTTCTTTCATTTGTTCCAGATTATCAAATAACTGGCCCGCCATTGCTTCCACTAAGCCCAGGCTCCCAGACAGTTACTGGTAATGACAGTAGGCTATCTGCTTGTGCCAGAACACCAAAGATTTGAATCAGATATACAACTCCCAGGATGCTCATCTTCATCGCAGCATCTGTTTCCCCTGGCCCTGGGTGCACCAACGCCCCCACCCCACACCCCCCCACCCCTAACAAGCCTTTGAGCGCATCGCCCACCGCGTCCAGCTCCTTCATGAGGATGAGCTCATCGGCACTCTTGCTGCCAGAGCTGAAATGAGAGCCTTCTGCTCTCTGTGCAGGGCCAGCATAGGTTAGGCCGGCACATAGCATGACTAAATGGAATCAGAAAGAAGAGGCAAGCTGTTTAGAGCATGATAAAAACGGAGGGCTGCCTCAGCTCAGCCCGGCTGTTCTCTCTGAAACATTATTTTGGCTCTTTGATGCTGCATTGTGCGATCAGCTGGCCCGGAACTGGGTTATAGCGCACTGGGGGGGGGGGGAAGTCTCGGGTCCTTTCTCCAGGGTGGGGCGTCAGTAAATGGAACATTTTGGAAAGTTCATAAGTTTTGTTTTTGGTGCTCTGTAATCTGAGTGCTGAGTTCTGTTTGCCTCCGCACTCCTTCTCACCCCTGAAGCCTGTCATAACAAAGCGGGGAAGCTCTGCCCAATAAATCGCACTGTAAATCAATTCTTCTGGGCAGCAGCTCAGATGTGCTGTATAAGAATGTTCAGTGTAAACCAAGACAGCACAGAAACAATCAGAAAGGCACAGGGGAGAGGCGAAGAGCAACTCCAGTCACAAGCAGGAGATTTCCTTTGTGGCACATTCACCGTACTTATGCATTATTAAAGAAGGGGGTGCATCTCCTGAATACATGTCTGACACTGCCCCACTCCTAGCAACAGTGAACATGCTAGATATAAATAGAAGAGGGTTTTTAAAAAACCAAAAGAATTCCTAATGAAAAGGACCGTGGGACAGAGGCAGAACGAGACAGCATCTAGATACATCAAGATCACACTTGTATCACGGCCTAATGATTGACACTTAATTTAAAGGCTAGCTGCTAACTACCAGTGAAGAAATAAATGTTATGAGTCCATTTTCTTTGCTTCAAAACATTGCAACAGTGTATTTCTCTCAAAAATGTATCAACCTTAAGGCTATTGGACCAAATTTCCATAGCAACAAGAAGCACTATCCTGCATCGTATGTCAAGGTCTAAGACAGCTTTGCTGCATCTTAATATCCCATTCTTAGAACCCCTTACTATCTTAATACCTGGAATAAATCACCATGCATGTGTTGGCGTCTGCTCCTACATTCCTGCCGGTTCTGCCCCGGTGTCATGTTCAAATGCTTCCCTCCGACAGTGAAACGGATATTATTTACAAACTGATACAGATGTCAGATATGAAAAGTCTTACACCTACAGGCATGGAAGGAGCTGCATGAATAAAGGTGCTGGTGGAGCCAGACTCTGTCCAACTATGCCCAATTTACTGTGACGCACATTGGTCTTTATGAAAGCAGCATGCTAACCTAGATTTTCCTCTACACTACGAGCGAGAACTCCTCAGCACGTTTTGGGAGTTTCGAACTGGATTAAGTTGTGGATGTATTTTGGGATTTTCCCCTAACCTCTTTGAGCAGATGTCCCTTTGTGTTGCGTATTTGCTTTCTTTGGGTTGTGCGGCACATTTGTACAGCTGGGGCTCTTATGCAGGGGTAAATGTGATTAGCTAATTGCTGTCCTCCGTGGGACAAGGACCCCTGCCTGGTGTTGGAGCTGAGAGATACACAAACATGAAACAGGCCAAATCTGAGGATGACGGTGAACCTTCAAAAGCTGATTATTCCTGAGGTCAACCTTTTATTACAGCAATAAAATATTGTAGCAATCTGAGCAATGGTCATCATGTTAACACATGCTTTTGATCAAGATGAACTACCGTATTTGTCACTTGTATGAAAGGCGGTACCCCACCACTGGCTGGTAGAATACAGTAATATTCATTTCCACTCCCACACTTCCACTCAAGACCCTGATTCATCTGCACATACATTAAAACAAGAACAATCAAAATTAAGCTAATGATGTTGCTCTAAATAGTCTGACCTATTTCACTGTAGCTGCAGGTTTCCCTCTATTCATAGATCTATTCATCACATGTAGTAGTACTATAAGTCAAAAAGTGATGAATGGCTAAGATTATCCCAGCTCACTCTGGGAGAATGGACTCACTGATCTGCAAGTAAAATAAATCTACAGAACAAGTAGTGGATGGAGTCCAGTCCGAGGAGTTTTGTCACTCTGGTTAAATATGGCTATGAACGTTTCACTTCGGTTTGTATGGTTGGACAAGTGACAGGAATTCAATTTCCTTTCACACATATGTTTTATTTTTAAGTGAAAAATGAAATATGAATCTCAGAGGAGGCAGCGAATGTGGGAAACAAATCACACCGCACTAAAGCTCCCTCAACATGTTTTCATCGTGCAGTTCAACATTTTGATCCAGATGTTTTCTGTCAGGATAAACAATAATGTTTATCCTGATGATAATCTATCTAGCAAAGTTTGGGCTCCATCCATTATTCGTATTTTTCCCGTGTGCTATATCTGGCTTATTAGAGACTTTAAGAGAGGTTCAAGCCTTGCTGAGCAAAATTATGTTTTCTCTATTGAAAAATAAGTTTTTGTGAACTAGTTTTATAGTGGGGAGGTTTAGTGGTATTTTCTCCTGTCAGATTAAAAATCAATTGATTCAAAGTAGGCATTCATCAGTTTCAGATTTGTAGCTCCTATTTTCAACAGTTAAACTTAATCAAAGCAAACGGTAAAAGTTTTCTGCTGTGCTCTCTTTGGATTCAAACATGTATGTCTATATGTCAGCTGAATTGGTGGTGGAGCAGTATCAGACAGAGCAGCAGCAGATTTCCTTTTGTTTATGATTGTTGATTAGCTTTCTGTCTGTCATCAGACAATTGACACTCTAAAGGGTTTCAGTGGCCCTCTTACAGCACATGCTGGTAGTGTTCAAGAGTGCCCTTACAACTGCACCAGACACCAACTCTGATGATTAACTGATTCACAAAAATGCTCTGCCTGGAAATCAGTGGTCTGATACTGGCAGAATCCAGTGTTGACAGAACAGAACAGTTTTTTGGTAGCAAGCCTAGCTGACTTTTGAGCTTGCAGCCAGAACTCAACTCTTGAAATGACCAAATACATTTTTCAGCAGATTAGTTGCTGTCATCATAGTGTAATCTAGTCTATTAAGAGTCAAGAAGAAACACAACACTATAAACAATCACGTCAAATTCACAATTTCAGACACTTTTATGGTCTGATTAGATCAAATCAGGCTAATCTCTATGTTTGGAAACCATAAATAAATAAGACGACAGAACAGGAATGATTCTGGCTGAGCCAAAGACAATGTAATGGAGTCGATTCTGCCACAATGAGCTCTCTATTGCAACCAAACGCATGTCACATAAAACCTCTGCAACACTGATTTTACCATTGGTATTTCATCTCCGTTTCCTATTATTGTACAATTATTTTTGTAGTTTCCTATGTTGCACACCTGAGCTATATTTTCACATACACATATGATATGAAGAAATATTGTTCCTTTTGTGGCTCCAATGGAAGCTGCATGCAATCAAATAAATTGCCTCCAGTGATGTCACTCAGTGACAAAATCACACTGTGTGTGATGAAGGCACCAGATTTTAAAGAGGAAGATGAATGCATGAGTGATATAAGAAAGTGATGTCTCTGGTTCTGCTTTATTGATTTTGATCATTTGTTTTAAAACTGTCCATCATGAGTCCAACAGCGTTATGGAGAGTGCAAAGTGCAATGCTAGACCAGTGGCGACTACATTACCCACAATGCAACTAAGCCATTGAGTGACATCACTGGAGGCAATTTATCAGATTACGCTTAACTTCCTCCAGCGCCACAAGAGACTTCATACTGTTAGAATTACTAGTACCTGTAAACACACTTTAAACAGTAATAACCACCAAAATGTTACTGGTCTTCTCAGATTGAAAGTTTTCCCTCTGCCTGGTCAGAGTACACCTACAACTACACCAGCTGCAACTAAAACCACACCCAACAGTGGTGTCACAAAGCATGGGCACACCAAGAAGTACTCTTCTACATCACTGCAGCACTTTTATAAGGCTCATTTACATCTGTCGTTTAAAGAATTGTGAGCAAAATATGCACTGAGTGGGACATTTTATGGTTAAAAGATTAAACCTGACAGTGCTCTTACAAACAGTTGTGGTCAAATGTTCACACACACTTGTAAAGAGCATGTATATCATGGCAGTCCTGAGTCCAATTGATTTCTACAACTTTAATTTTTCTGTGATGGAATGAGTGTAATACATACTAGTTGGTCAGAAAAATCATTCATGAAGTTTGGTTCAATAATGGATTCATTATAGGTCCTCTGAAAATGTGACCAAATCGTCAGGGTCAAAAATATACATAAGGCAATTCAAACAATACATTTTCCGATAATGTAAATT
Organism: Diplodus sargus; assembly: GCA_903131615.1. NCBI lineage: Eukaryota > Metazoa > Chordata > Actinopteri > Spariformes > Sparidae > Diplodus > Diplodus sargus. The sequence continues at coordinate 322,005 of CAEMYA010000258.1, read as the reverse complement.
TTTGTGAATCAAATTTGCTTTGTAGCATGGCCTCTTAACCTCCTCTGAGTGATTATGATTGATAATGGCTGATTACTTTTCTGGGCCCATTTTATTAGGCCTTGTTTGATACACACATTAGACTCAGCCACAAACACTTCAATGGGAACGTTTAAGGAGCTCAGTATTGATCTGAAAGAGCACATTATTAATTTGAACAAGTCAGTAAAGTCACTTTGAGCCATTTCAAGTGCATGGCCCAGCTGTATCACTGCCACAAGCAGGAAGAAAACACAAACCATCACCTGCTCCTGAGAGACCACTAGTCAGGATGGTCAAGAGTCAACCAAAAAACACCAAAAAACAAGTCTGCGATGAATTAGACATTGCTGGAAGACAGGTGTCAAAGTCAAAGCATGTCTTGCATCAACACAGGCTGAGAGGCTGCTGTGCAAGCAAGAAGTCCTTGATCCAGCTCCTAAAGCTCGATGGACATTTGCTGCTGGTCACATTGAGAAAGAAAAAAACACCTGGAGGAAAACTTGGTGGGAAGGTGAGGCCTTTAACCCCCAAAACACCATACCTACTGTCAAGCATGGTGCTGTGGGGCTGTTTGGCTGCCAGTGGATCTGCTGCTCTAAAGAAAGTAAATGGAATAATGAAGGAGGAGGATTATCTCCAAATCTTCAGGGAAATCTAAAATCATCAGCAGAAGATTGGCTCTTGGGTGCAGTTTGGTGTTCATACAGGACAATGATCCCAAAAACACATCAAAAGTGGTAAAGAATGGCTAAATCAGGCTTTGTGAGGCTTTGAACCATGCTGAATAAACAAGTCTGTGACAGGATGCCAACAAATTCAGCTAGAGGATGACCAGAAGCTTAGGGATGTCTGTCAAAAGCACCTAATTGAGGTTAAAATGGGTTAGGGTAGTAACTTAATATTATAATTATATACATGTATATTTTTGAGCCAGCAGATTTGGTCATATTTTCAGAAGACCTATAATAAATCCATTATTGAACCAAACTTCATGAATGTTCTTTGTGACAAAGTAGTTTGTGTTTCACTCATTCCTTTACAGAAAAATGAGAGCTGCAGAAATCATTGGAACTGAAAACTGCCATGAATTACATGTTCTTTACAAGCGTATGTAAACTGTTGACCCCGACTGTGTGTCTGCAGTTCTTGTTACTCATTGGCAGCAACATATGCATATAAGCTAGATAAGCTAATATTGGCTCCTATATCAGTCGGGCTCTTTACACTCAGAGGGAAGAGAAGTTGCTCAGAGGGGTGCAGAGATTTTTACGAATGTCTCACATTGTGGTTGAGCTTTCAATCCAAGATCTAAGTTTGTGGATTTATAAACTGTAGGAAAGTACACCGCCAATCTCTCGCAGCATGACTAAATATTTATTTGAGGCGGATATTTGTCTTTGAGGTTCACAAGTTCAGCCTTAAAGCCACTGACAGTAGAATTTGAAAACAATGTCCTTGAGCTCCCTATGTCAGTGTCCTGCGAATTACAAAGAAAATGCAAATATAGAAACTGTAGACATAGCATGTCTTGTCATGAAGTAGATAAAATAATTTAACTGCAAAGACAGTGATGTTTCCCCAGAAAAAAGTATTCATCAGAGGGAGAGTGCCTGCCAATCAGACTGCTATCTCTCATCACATCATGAATGATGCTCACACGTCTGGGGACCAGTGTGACGAATACATTTGCAAGTCGTCAGCTGATACGTGACAACAAATATTTAACTAAGCACTAGATTGAGCAAGCAGTGCAGTTTGTTGTGTAATAGATTTGGAATTTGTTGGTTAAGTGCTGACAAAATGGAGTTTTGTGTTCACTCTATGATCAGTGCTGTATCATAGTGATTATATAATTAACTGTGGCTATGTAACCACCTGCTAATCACATGCTGTATTGTCTTCACACTAGGCTATCAATTTAATGAATATGATGATTTGACGATGAATCTAACCTGTATACTAATGGGCAGGCAGTGGGTTTTGTCTTAGTGAATTTCTTAGTTTTGACATATTATAATGTAACTAAAGACCAAACAGAATCAGGAAGTCTGTTCCTGATTCTAAGTATGGTCATATGTTTACTTAAGACCTTTCTTTATCTTTGCTCTGCACCTATAAATGGTAATGCACTAAAATATATTAGCTTCAGAGCTGATAATGCACTGCAATCATATTTCAAAAGTCAAGTGATGATCCAAATCAAATGAAACCACACAGAGAAGTGGCAACTTCCTCCATGGAAAACAGCAGTGGTAGCAAACAGGACATGCCACCCCTGACCCACTTCTAGATCACTTTGGCTCACCCTATGAAAGAGCGTGGAATCGGAAAAGTGTGAACTGGCAAAAGAAGAGAAAGAACAACTTGGAACGAAGGAAATAGCTGAAACGCTGTTGGCTCTTGTGGAAGAAAGTGCTGATGAGCAGGGCTTAACAGCAACATGACTAAAAATACAAACAGCCAAGAGACACTTCCCCCCCCTGACAAGCCAAGCCAAGCAAGATGACTGTCTCTGAAGTTTAAAGGAACATGGTCACCTTCCAACTGTTGCTGAGCAGTAATGAAAATTTAGGTCATCACCAGAAAAAGGTCCAGGATCAATATCTTGAATACAGCAGGGCCAGGACTAGCTTGAGAACTACAATAGTAGAACAAAGAACAGCTTGGTTACACTGTGTGTGTGTGTGTGTGTGTGTGTGTGTGTGTGTGTGTGTGTGTGTGTGTTTGCCTTCATGCACTGAAGACATGAGAAAAGCCTGCACATTACACAAGATTGAAGAGGCTACTACTGACCCACCTTCATTATCTTTTTTGCCAACAGCAATTAATTGGGCTCAGTCAACGCAGATATCAACCAGAGCTCCGATCTGGTTCAATGATCAGAGCTAGAACAGCTTGAAAAAAGTAAAACCGCAGTTTAAAGCCCTTTGATTCTGATGCCAATCTGTAAAATGCCGCGGGTTGTAAGCGGAGAGGATAAAACACTGCCAAGTCTGACAAGCCACAGGTGAAACTCAACACGCATGTGCACAAAGACACACAACTTTTATCCCTCATTTTAGCCATCTTTTGCCCCAACCGTGAACTATCACAGGCACACAAACACATGCAAGCATGTGCGTGCACGTGCACACACACACACACACACACACACACACAGTTGTGCCCACTTGTGACATTGCAAATGCCCTTTAACAACCTCCATCTGGCACAGACTGGGGTTGTTGTGGAGGGGTGGAGAATGAAGAGAGAGGGGGGCATTTCCTGAGGAAGCAGCTGGCTGCCTGCAGGGCCACAGAACTGCAGGATTATAGGGATGCAAAGGTGAATGTGGCACAGACCACAATGTTCAGAGGGTGGCAGAACAGGGGTGGTACAGTTTAAAAAGCCTCAGAGCTCGTGGCATGGCTGTGGTGCAGTAGTTGAAAAGTAACAGGGCAGACGCTGAGCTACAGATTACCCCCCAGAGCGAGAACATGGCTCTGTCCTTGAGGTTAACCTGGCCTCATTTTTAGCCTACATCTCACCACGTTCAGCTGGATGGGATGTTATGTAGAAGGTCAAGGAGGATGGGGAGAGCAGCTCCTGTTCTGTATCTGACACCCAAGCAAATCCTTAAAATAATGGATATCATTAAATTGTAACATTAATTTGTAATTTTATAACAATTCTGCAACATATACCCAACAAATGTTGTAACGTCCATGCAATACCTTAGACAGGGCACTGTTCACCTTGTTGATTTTAAGGAACAAAGCTCTATTCCTTGTCCTTTAGCAATGGACCGGCAGGATGAGATCGTCCCTGAGCACCCAAACAACAGCAATATCAGGTGCAGTCCACAGGATAAGCGCTGCATACAGAAGACCCTGGCACGACACCCTCCTAAATCCACGAACCAGAGAAGCAACACCGCCAGGGAGGAGACCAAGGCAGTGCTGGTGAGTGAAATGACGTCCTGATATCTTATCATTTCCACCAAAAACAGGATATCTATCTGCAACACATGCCTCAGCCAAAGCAGGTGTTTTCTATTAAGGCTTTATAGTTCCAAAGCCACAAGCGTAACAGTCAGGTTATAAATTGTACAAATTAGTTATTTACAGACCGTAACATTTAATTGCGGTCTTGCGAAATAAAGCACAGGTGCACATTGACATCAGCATGCAATTTGCTGTTTTAACATGGGCAAGAGCAGGATGATAACATCCCTATTAATAAATAACGGGCAGCTTTAACCACATTTTAGTACATTCATTTAGAACAGACAAGTTACATGAATCCCACACAATCAGACAAACACATACACATCTAGATTTACTAAGACCGCCAACCCAGTAAGTTTCACTTTCAGTTAGTTTATTTCTTAATGTTTTCAACGTCTTCATGGGCATGATGTTAGATTGGCTTTGCAGGTTGATTTGAAAACTGTCACAAGGATGCATGTGCATTCAATCATTAGTCGACTTGTGAACTCATGCACAATGTAAGAGTGTTGACATTTCTTTTCGAATGAAAAACTATGTGGTGATGAGTTTAGCCTACGACAACACTTCATTTCAATAAACTATGATATTAAAATACCAATGTGCGACAACTGTCACAAGTGTCCACGAGCACTGGAGGAAATGTGCTCATCAGGTCAAGTTTCATTTAAGTCATAATGTTAAACCTCAATCAAGAAAAATATGTGCTGTTTTCCCAATTTGGCTGCTATTTACTTTCTAAAATAACTTTATTACTATCCTCAGTTTTTAAGACATTGCAGATTTATTTATTACCTGTTGTAACAAACTGAAATGACATCTTAACTTCTGGTGATTGTTTTTAGATTTTAATCTTGATCATGACTTTAGCCATTTTGATAATCATAGATAATAATTTGGCATTTCACTTTAACAAAGAAGTTTTCTTTTGCGATGTGAAGAAACAAGTCAAAAACCATTTGTCCTACAGGCTCCATGTCGTGCTGAGCTACAGCGAGCGTTGGATAGATTGGCATCAAACACCCGCACACATGATGATCTCTTCACAATCCCCATACCCAACTGTGACAGGAACGGAGATTTCCACGCTAAACAGGTCTGTGATTTCATGAGCTTTATTAAATTACTGAGCGGACCACTATTTGGCCATGTGTACGGGTAAACTGTGGGTCTTAAGCTTGTCAGTCTTAAGCCAACACAAATAAAAATGCCTATCTTTATACTTCAAACCACATCAGCAATCCGTAAGCCAAAACACAGAACATGCCTGCAGCAGATGAAATATCACTAGTCTTACTAGTTCAAGATCAACATAAAGTGTCTCCAAGAAGACTGTCATGCCAAGCACACCAAAACCTTATTTTGCTAAGCTCATATGAAAAGTGATTTACTCCCAGGATGCATGCATAAAGTGGTTTCCCCACAACTGTTGGACAATACTAATTGCTTTATTGCTGTGATGGGTGCAATTAGCTTTTGGATGCAGTTTCTTGTTGTGTTGCCTTTGCAAGTTTGGGCAACTACAGATAAGAGTGAGAAACTCACAGGACATAAAAACACAGATAAGAGAGCTTTGAGCTGCATATGCAATCACAGCAGCAGACACAGAGTCAGTGATAAAGGGAAAGCTCTTTGCGAAGGCACCAGTCATCAAGAGACAGAGTTATGTTGATTGTGTAACATGGTTCAAGTATCTCTGTCTGCGCAGACTCACAGGCATCTGTTTACTGTTTAACTAAAACTGCACTGTGATAAAAACCAGCAACACAAAGTGAAGCACAGGTCATGAGTGACAACTGGGAGTCATTTCATGGTAGGGTTGTTCTGAGATCGTTAACTGCTCTTGAGGGCTTTTTAAACTGTAATTTCACTGAAGGAATGTCTGAGGCTTTGAATTAAATAATCAAATTACTTTAAATATTTCTCCCAGTTTGTTACAGTAAATACTACTTAAAGTATCAGCTGGGTGTAATTAGCATTTATTAATGATTTTTGGGTATGCAGACAACATTAGATTAAATGTGGTCTACTGATTAAATTGTGTTACACCAAAGACTCCATTATTTTGCAGCTCTTAGCCTTTACATGACTGACGCATCGTTTGACGTTTTAAAAGCCATCTGAGAGAGTTGTGGCCCTGCCAACAGTGCATTATCTACTCTTTCAAGACAATCAAACAAGTCTGTAACCTCTTACCTAGTGCTCAGGATTATATGACGCTATGTTCATTGATTCTTTGGGGCAGCACTACAAGCTGTACACAACACTGAAAAATGTGCACCTTGTTAATATTACAAATATATAAATATTATCAATTTGATTAGTTTTTTTGGTTGCTGATCCAATTCAGAATCAATTAGAAAAGGTTCTTAAAATGTTTTAATTGGGGTCCGTAATCTGCTGAAATACAATATGACACACAATTGTAAATTGAGATAAATGATCGGTATCCTTTCATTTTAATGCATACATGCTTGTATGTGGAAAACAAAATAAGGGGGTGTGCATTGCTGTTACTATCATTACAAGTCCAGCAGTGAGAGCAGCATCTCTGCAAGGCTCGACAAGACACTGAGCAGAGGCACATTTTTTGTTTGGTGGCTTGTTAGCGGTTGTCAGCTGGTCTTGTTTGTTATTGCTGACTGCTGTTCCGCTATGTAAAGTAACGACGTAACATCTTGTGAGGGTATAAGAAGTCATCATTAACACGTAGCCTGCTTGATGTTGGTCTTGCAAAGGTAATTATCCAGTCCCTTCCTTGTAAGAAGATTAACTTCAACAAAACTCCAGCAGTTGTGTGTTGTAAATTGTCGGATTATCCTTGCAGTTTCGTTCTGTCAACATCACACTATTAATTAACATTCAGAAAATGTATTTTTGAGAATTGATTTTGAGTCATGGCAGATATAATCTGGGATTTACATGATAATAGATTTTTTTTGTAGCTTTTCAACTACACATGCACCTTTCATATAATGTAAATTATGGCTATAACAATGGATCTATGAGACTGGACAATGAAGATCACAACGGACTTTACCTTGAATGATGCTATCATCTACATATCCTCGAGTCATGTAACTGACTTTAGGAGCTATGAACCACAATTCATATGAGAATCAATTTTTTAACCCACCCCTACATACAGTACAATATACTTTATTGCTCAGGCTATACGCTCTCCTAATAAACTGGGACAGTAAGGGGTGTCTCCCCACTGTAACATCCCCAACTGTGTTGTGAAAGAAAGACATGGCGACCATGTACACCTTAATTTTCAGTTGGATGGAGCAAGTGGCTTGATCTTCCTGCCTATTGCTGCACGATGATAAGAATACCCTCCACTTCTGACAATGGTTAGCATGAGTGGGGGAGTTCTGGCATTGCTTATGCAGGGTTCCTGCAGGTTTGAACAAGTCAAATTTAAGACTTTTTAAGACCATTTTGAACTAAATTTAAGACCTACACGAAGTACGAAAAAGTAAGGAAAAATGCGGTCCCAGAATTACTTTGAACAAATAACCACATTTATTGTCATTCACAGCTGAGCAGCTCAAACAATGAAGAATGGAGTGAATGAGTGTGTGTCGGGGTTATTATAGTTTTAACATTTTCATTAGTTTTTATTTTTATTTATCTTTTCAGTTTGCTTTTTCATTTTAGTTTAGTTTCAATTAGTTTAACAAGAGATCTAAGTAGCTTAAGTATAGCTTTATCAAGGAATTTAATTTGAGTTAACTATAATAACCCTGGTGTGTGCGCACACATGCGCACACACACACACACACACACACACACTGACACACGCACAGTGTTCAAAATCGAAAGTACTCCGCTTTCAACGTCGGAGTTGGGCCAAAGATGGTTTGCATGTCACTTGACTGTTAGGTGGCAGAGGCAGTGCAGAGTTCGGGTCGAGCAGAACTGGATAAAATTTGACCGGGAACTGGTGACAAAGGCGTACAGAAGTGTGTGATTACGTGACTTTGCTGGAGACGTTTAGAAGCTAACTGGTGTTTTTTCAGCGCTTTCACACCGAGTGTGCCCAATTTGAGAGTCCTCTGGCAGATTCCGCTGTCGAAGTCGTTCCGGAACTGGCGAAGCGTGCGGAGATAAATTCCGACCGCGCTGTTGGCAAAATACCACTTATGTTCCTGGATACTTTAGACAGAAGAACACACGGAGATGACTGTGAATCTCACCAACATATTTCCTCCAAAAAAACCCCAAAAAACAAAAAAAGGCGATGCCGGAAGCGGTTAATGAACGAACATATTTAAGACCCGACTAAATGTAATATAAGACCTATATGCAAAATATGAACGTATTTAAGATTTTTTAAGGCCTAAAATTAAGATTGTCAAATTTAAGACTTTTTAAGACTCCGCGGGAACCCTGTTATGGTCCTTGGGACAGCCTCATCTAGCCCCTGAGAGAGGGACTGAAAAGAGGTCACGCCCACAGCTGCACGACAGCTGGATTGGGGTGCCATATCTGACCTTCGAACTGGGAGAGAAAGTCCATCCTGACTGGAAAGGCCCATGGTTGACCATGAACCAACCGAAGAAGCATCGGAAAACCAGTGCCTCTGTGGCTACTAACAGGACCCTGTAATGTCCCAAGTTGATCCTGGGAGGTACCTGGGGAAGCAAAAGGAATGGTGGGAAAGTATATATTATCCCTTCTGTCCAGTCTTGAGACAGTGCATTTATGGGAACCTCCTTGATCTGTCAGGGAGAACCACATCCTCCAATGGGATGTCTCTGTTGACACAAATGGGTCTGTCCCACTTCGGATGGAGGTTGACAGCATTTAGCCCCGTTTGGAGAAAGCCCAGAGGAACAAGTGCAATTACTGCTTAAAGTATAAACAGTTTTCTATCATCAATAGTTGTTGAAATTGCACCATTTCCACACACCTGCCAAGACGAAATTTGTCCAGGAGGGAGAGAAGTTTCATTCCCCTCTGAAGAGTGAGGAATGCTTACATTTTGAGACAGTCCAAGCAAAGTTGCATCAAAGATTGATTACAGGTTACTGAATTCCGTACCCCTTTGATACCGTAGTCAGTACCGACCAGTCCAACACTTTTACTTCCTGGCTGCCCATGCATAGCCAGGAATTATTTTCGACAGACAACCCCTCCTCCCCTAAGGAGCCCTCGACCTTTGGAGGGATGCCGCTTCTGGGAATCCCTGCCGATGGTGTGATGGCAGTCTGTTGCCAGCACCAGCGGCTGAAAAACCCGAGCTCTATCGCCTGCCATGCACCCACGTCTCCTGACAAGCCCAAGGGGTTTAGTGGGGAGCCCCTCAGTTCATCCCTGGCAATGGAGGCTCTGCTGAATGTGCACTGAACACAATCTCTTGTACGCTGAGACTGTTCAGCCTTATTCAACAAACCCTGGGAGTCAAGGTGAAACACACATGCTGGTACAGTCAGTAGCCCCATTCACACTGCCGTTTGATTGCGGAGATCCTGCGCCAATTCTGCGCTCCCTCCTTTCAGATGCGGAGAGAGGAGAAATTTCGCTCCGGCGCTGATCCGCCTCAGGAGGCAGTATCAGGGCTACATTATTGGTGAGCCGTCCCAGTGTGAAGGAATAAGCCAGAGGTGCGGAGTGGGGGCGTGTCAGTCTGACTAGTCTGATAACTGCACAGGTCCTTCACTCAACTAAATACAGAGAAATGTCCCACACAGCCACGTTACAGGACCAACATACATGTAGCAACTGTCTTTGGCAACTTATATGAGGAAAACAAATACCATAGCTCTACGTGGAGAAGCGTCCGTCCTCCTGCCTGTACTACCGACTCTTCGTCACATTGTGTTTGTGATGAAAATAAATCACCGCGACCGTTAGCCTTCCGGACCGAGACTTCAGGGAACTTTCCCCCAGAAAACAGCCTCTGCCCCCGTGAGTGAGGGAGTATGATTATAGACTGTCCGCGGGTTTAGATTGATGGGGTTGGGACACCTGGGAAACACCAACGTCATCATCGTGACGTGTTCCGACACGCCTCTTTAGGAGCTGGAGTGCAGGCTTTCTGTGTGAATTACACAGCGGTACGGCGGAGATGCTTCGCTCCGTGTGAATCACCATCGGCGGAACATTGGCGAACCACCGCTCTGGAGATAATGCAGAGACGCTGTGTAAAATGGGCTAGTATGTTACTTCCTGATATTCTCCTGTAGAGATGTCTATGCCAACCAAATCTGCCTTCGTGACATCATGGCTGATGACATAGCTGCACCAATATCCCTTGTAAGCTGGGAATGATCACCTTAGTGATCACTGTCACCTGCAAATTGTGAAGACTTAGGCTGCCCTCATGCTGCAACAACAACATCTGACAACTCACTACTATCAAAAGGGGAGTGTCGAGCATAGAGAGAGAGAACATCGGGTTGATCAATATTCTCCTCCTGGTAAGATGTAACCTAGATCCCCTAGAGCTCTGCTGTGGCTGATGTAGCAGGCCACTGAGCCTCAACTGTAACCAACCTCTCTGACAGACCACGCATGGCAGCCAGGATTTGTACATGAGTGTCATGTTGCTGACTCGTGTCTCCCTGAGCACCTACTGGGCTATGTGAAGGCTGCGGAGCAAGTGTCTTACTTGGGCCCCACCTGTGGCTACACTCAGGGGTGTGTTCCTGTTCTGCTTCCTCCACAGGTAGCTCAACCACTGCCTCACATGGGTTCTCAATATCTTACCCCTACTATACCGAGGAAAAAACTGTTTGAACTAAGCAATATGAGATTAACAGCACTTTCCAGAAGCTGCAGGCTACATAAATTGTTTAGCACTGGGTGCAACAAATTAGGCTACCTGTAACAAAAAACAAGGTTAAAAGGATAAGTGTAACCCTCTGCCATTTAAAGGTCTGAGAAACATAGAAGGGGAAGAAACCAAATACAATTCTCCGGGACACAAGGCACCTGCACCACATGGCAGATTGTTTATAGTGGAGTCCTAAACAAACACAACTTACCTACGGTTCTCAGATGACGCGAGTGAAGCAAAGAGGAGTAGAAGTGCTCACCTGGAAGCTTTACGGGTGGTGAGCCAAGCATCCTAAGGTCAGTCACAAGACTCTGTTGTTATATGGTCTCGAGAATACTATGGCATCATTCACGGTAAAGACTGTGCTGACGGTCTAAATGAAGTCGAAATAGATTAATATTTATCAGAGCACCTTTAAAGGGGCACTATGTAGTTTTTATGTCTAAAAAAAAATCCTCATTTGAGTTCATTCATGACTGAATAAACGAAATAATAACAAAATGGCCTTAAAGGACAACGCAATTTCATACTGTTTTACTTTATCTATATTGGCACGCCCTGCCACTTCTCTAGTATTGACCAGTGGGGCGGCTTTTTTTCCTCTGAGAACAACTTGTTTATTCAGTTACGGAAAGAAATGAATATTTCTGAATTTGTATTAGCAAATATACATTAATATTGTGAATATCAAAATTCTGAGTTTGAATTTCTTCTCCAAAACTACACAGTGCCCCTTTAATATTTGTACCTGTAGAAGCTGTTGAAGATGTTGTTATATTCAACTTGAATATTCTACAGTATTATATGCCCACAGTGTCATCCAGCACGTGACGGCCAGCGGGGGAAGTGCTGGTGCGTGGATCAGAAAACTGGCATGAGGCTGCCGGGGCCGCTGGAGCTGCGAGGGGATCTGGACTGCCACCAATTAATGACTGCTACTCTGAGGGATTGAGGAGTGAGGTGTGGCAGTGGAGGTGCAGGACCAGCTGAACTCTACTGGTGCTTATTAGTAGAACTACATGAGGAAAGGACTGCTCTAAAGCCTCGCTTCACCTGAGGCCAACAGTACTTGAGCTTGTGCAACAAAAAGGAAACCATTGAATTGAGTTCTTTTGCAATTTTGTTTCTGTGTGTGAGAGTCTGAGTTTTTGAGCACTTGTTGTTGTTTATTGTTTTTACTATGTGAACTTAAGACTGGTTGTAGTTATGATCTTTCTAAGAGTGCAAAATGTGTTGTTTTCTCAAGTCCAATTTGAGTAGAGTAAGAAAGTAAGAAAATGCATCTGCCCCACCAGATAATCAGACCGGAGATACAACAGCAGCTGTAGCACCTGTTTATTTCTTTCTGCAGCACTAGTTGGAATTATTGCATCATGACAATGCGGAAAGATTATCAGTTAAAGGACTGTGTACTAATTTTTCACACTATGTTTGTAATTGGTTGTAACGTGTGGCTGTTATTCTACTGTTCTGTATGTTGTTAAATACCCACCCATCTAGTAAGTAGGATCAAACAAACCATAAAATGTGTTTGTAATCACAAAGTCTAGTTCAGCAACAATACAAGAGTAGCAATAAAAGATGGAATGAACACACCGGATAAAATGAAAAAAGAAACAACAGGTTTTTTTTTCATTTTGAAGGTAACAAAGGAATGCATCAATCATCTGCCTTGAGTGGCTAAGCCAAGGCTTTTGACAATATCAAGACCAAAGTGAAAAGCGAGATCAGTTTGAATAACTGAATCTCTGAAAGGCCAGAAAAGATTTGCTTCATCACACTGTGGTTAACTCTGCATCTTCCTCTCTTTGCTCTCTCCAGCATTGTGTTCCAGAAAGACTGGCAGATCAACTGGGCTAGAAACTCTGTACACTGCTGATAGGATAATCTTATTTCTGCAGCTGGTGTTAAGACGCCAGTGTGACTCTCGTATGAATCTGCTTCAACATAGAGGATTTCTCTCCAAACAGACTGCTTGGCAGAACTTTGGTGGTGCTATATACTGAATGTGCCAAAACACAAAACAAAAAATTGGCTTCTGCACTTTTCGGGCATTGTTTAAACAGAAGACGCGGATTTTCAAGAAGTGGAGCAATTAGCATCAGCAAGTGTGAGGATCACCTGAATGTGTGACCATTTGCACTAGCTATTGACAAAGGCTTTCCATGTGGTTTTGTTTAATGTTATTGTTCAAATATAAAAAGTAATATCTCACATTGGAAAAACTGGCTGAATGATTAATCAGCCATGTTGTAAAAAGCAGGTGTGATATGTTTTAAATATTAAAGCAGGGTGTAATAAAGTTGTATTGATTAAGCTCCCAGGAGCATAGTAACTCTTAGTAAACAGCTTTGAATGGAGGTGTGGCAGTAAAGATAGCAGAATGATAATGTTGAAACCAGAATCTCCCTGGTAATCTGACAAAGCTAGTGTTCAGTTATAATGTTGTCGGTAGGGCAACACACTAATAATTAAAATAAGTATATTACCAGCGCAAGTGACATAGCTACTTATCAAATATTTTAGATACTGTAGACGAGGCTGGTATTATTCTTGTAGCAATTTGATTGTACTGTTGTTGTGCATTATGAGTTCAGTGCAGAGTAGCAGGTTTAAGCTAACACTGGTGTTTGTTGCCACCAGATATGGACAGCCTGCTCAATCTGTTCCATGGGAAACTTGGGTTATTATTGACTCAAGCAAATATTAATCTTGTGTGGATAGTCAGTCATTATTGGTTCACTAGAGAAGAGTGCAGCAAGTCCAGAGGGAGAGCGCCAGGTAATTCCTAAAGAGCAGCATAAATGTCAATCTTTAAAAAATCATTGATGTTAAGATTACAGTGCAGTCATATCAAATACGTTGAAAAGAAGAAAGATTCTTATTAGACAGATATTTACAGTTAATGTCAGACAATGGATTTTTGGTTATTTCTATGTCTTCACAGTAATGAAAGTGCCATGAATACTATCATTATTATTGGTATTATCATTAAGCGTTTTTTTTGCTCATTTTTCCGTATTGAATTTGGTGTAAGCTGTTTTTCAAGAAATGCATTAATATATGCACACATACACAGCGTCTGAAGCTTCTCACACTCATTTATCATGCAGAGCAGTACAACATAACCACTGGGTGTGGACAATAGTTGCCCTCCCCCCAAAATCCTCCAGCTCAGCTAACTAGGGACAGCTGATACGGGCAAGCCCCTTCCCCAAATCAGTCTACCAAATTCAGTCCCTTATCATCACATGGGGGGGTTTGTCTGATTTATGCTCAATGCAACCTGAAGGTACTTCAGGGGGAATTATGCAGAATTAAAACAATCTGTCTGAAATTTATACACATGAAAACTTTGAGGGTGTGTTTAAATGCACTTTGTCTTCTATAATTTTGCTACAAAAATCACTTAGAAAATTGGAATAAAATACCTAGATAGATTTACCTTACATTTTCCATAGATTCACATCTTACATGGTTTATTATAATGAGCTATTAAAACAAAAGATTCAATGTCACTTATTTTCTTGTCTCTGTGTTGGCCACAATATCAGACAGTATTCCACACGTTTGGTCCCCAGTTCTAATAACACTACATACTGTGAGGTATTTAATCTAATCACTGAAGCCAATGGTAAATCTATAGGCTAACCTTTTCTGGAAACAGTGCACTGCTACATGATGACCACTTTTACTTGTCACGAAAGAAACAATCCAAAGGAAGTTCACCAAAACACACACAGATAGATAGAACAGAGTGTGGGTGGAGAATGCTACAGCTTGATAATGTAAAAAACCAAATATCCTAAAAAAAATTCCAAAGACTACAGGCAAAGTATCTTGAGACGTCAGTACTCATTAAGTGAAATGCATGCAAGCAAAAAAGTTCCAGCAAAATCCTATCTTATCATTCATTAACTAATAATTAACATAAAATTTCTCTGATAAATAATCACAATCTTTGAGAAAAGTGACAAGAGGTTTTGGCTTTGATTTTGAAAAGGCCTTCTTACTCCATAAACAGTTAATTTAAGCTATAGTTCGTTGCTTAATCTCTAACTTTGCTGTACTGAACTGTAATTGCATTTCTCGAAAATAGACTGTTTCTGTTTGCCTTTGATATTATCTATTAATGTGTAGAAGATATGAAGTAATGTTTGCATGCATACAACAGACTGCGGTTGGAAACAGCTAAAGTTCTTGTGTATCTTGTCCAGAACAGGGCTGTTGTATTCAAACACTGAAGTGATCAAAGAACTGAAATATAGAGTTTCAATACTTAATTGGTCACTTACATTGTAAATGTTTACCTGATGAAATGTACACATTGTAATACATTAATTAAAACACTTACCTACAATGTGGTTGTTATTATTCACAACAGATGTAACATTATTAGTGGCATTGGAGGATTTTAGCTCATCACAGATATATTAGTGCCAGCATATGTTGGCCAATAAGTTAGTAGAAGCTGCAACATCGAGATGGCGCATTGCAATTCTGGTATGAAAGATAACATTAAAAGGTGGTGTTGACTAAAGTTTAATGTGTTGACATGAATAATGGTTGGAAGATGTTTTCCTTTACAGCAACCTATATCACAGAAACCAAAATAAAAAACAGTAAACATAAATGAAGAGTTAATTAGTACAGAAAGATGAACAAGGAATTTGTGACAGAAAAATACCATTAACCCTTCATAATATTGGGTTGCCCACACTTTTCTACATTTTTGATGCGTCTGTGTTGTTGTTTTCAGTTATTACTAGGGTGACCAATTTCAAGCTTATTGTTCAAAACTCAAGCCTGACCGATCTATCGCTCGGCTGATAACGGCCTATCACATATATATCGATTTTATCGCATTTATGTTGTCCGAGCGGATACAAAAACTGGTATTTTTGACAGAAAATAATGAAGAAAACGATGCTGGAGTAACTTAATATTATCAAAATCCGAGGGAAGTTTACTACTTTAATCCACTGATGCCATTTTTTTAAAAAGTTTATTGCTAAATTGTAAAATATACTGCCTCCTATACATTTGTATCTTTGTCACAAGTGTTTGATAATCACATTTGAGGGACCACTGCAATATGCAAAGCATATATTCTGTGTATTTTAACAACTTCGAGAGATAAATTGATATTGGAATGTTTTACTCCCTATAACAGTATCAGCACTGGGCCCAAAAATCCAGCATCTGTCAAGCTCTATTCAGACTTTACTGCTATAACTTGAAGCTTAGTGTTTATAATTCTAAGCTTTTTGCCCATAATGCCATTTTCAGAATCAGCAAGCTGTATTTGCTGTTTGACTTTGATGAAATGTAGTCTTTTAAAAGTAAAATGTATAGACAGATATTAAATATCTAAATCACAGATCCTTATCAAAAATAATCATTTATGTAATGTGTTTATGTAAAAAAAATATAGGAGGACATATTTAAATGAACCTTGAATAAAAGACCGTAGGGTACTGTAGGTCAAAATTTAAGGTGATCAGTATTCGTGAGAACACTTCAGAGCTCATCAGTCTTCCTATTTGCTTCATCAGATGGTAAAAAAGGTCAAGTTGTTGCCTCCAAGCCAAAGGCAGGAAATTAAACATTTACAGCCAACTATGAACTTCTTAATCTAACCAAGTCAGCAGGACAATGTCATCTGCATTGTCAATCTCGATTTACATTTACATTTAGGGCATTTAGCATACACTTTTGTTCAACATATGTTTATTCAAGCATTAAAATAATGTACAGATGTTTCTATTGTGAATGCTGGTTAGACAGATAGGTAAATGATAATACTCAAGGTATTTGTCCTAGGAGTATCCTTTGAATGATACATCATAATAATCTGAGTAGCGCAGTGTCTAAAAATACCTCCACCGTCTACCACCAGAGTAAACCTTCAAGTCTGCTTAGTTCCACTGCCTGAGTCTATTTTGGAGAGCTCTGCAGGCTTACGAAGTGGGCCTGAATCTGCATCACAAGAACAGCTTTACAGGTTTCCCTCTGATTGATTCAAAATGTCACAGGACCTGTTCTGCCTCTGGGCATCCACAATCCCACAGCTGTGCCTGGGAGGCCCTGTGTTAGTGTCTGCGTTAAGCCTGCCCAGTAGCTTACAGCTGGCATGTGACCTCCACCCTACCTTCTGATGAACTCCATCACAGGTGTCCAATGCTAAACAAGGTCCTGGCCATGCCTTGTGTAGAATGTGGTCCCCCATTCCATCCAGCCAGCTTTCTGGCCATTGTCTAATGCATGAAAAGAAGATGAAGCACCACACCTGCAGGTCAGATCACAACAGTGTCTGTATGCATATTATACAGGAGGCAGGTCAAGCAGAAATAGAATAAGCTCTAAAGTGTGCAGTGTAAACGTAAAGTAACAGGGTAACAATAAACACAGTCAATCAACAAATCCAAAACAAGTACTACTCAGGTTGAATGGACAGAGATGTAGGCTAAATCCTACAGGATTTGGACTGTTATCTTTGGGGAACACACTATTACATCTATTGACCTGGGGGGCTGTCGAACAATGTGAACAAGAATGCAAGGTATTTCAGTTCTCAAAACAAAGGAGCAGTGAATAGGGCAACCTTGATTTTCTCATAAGCGAGTAGCTTGTGAAGTGCTCAAAATGCAACTTACGTTATGGTGGCATAATAAATCATTTACATTTATTTTGTATTAATATAGCCTGCGATTATTATCCTGTCATAAACAACAGGTGTAAACTGTGGATAAACTGGACTGGCATGGCACAGGTTTTTTTTTTTTTTTATAAGTTTAATAGACTTTTGCAGACAGGGTAACTATGTAGGTCAGCTGCTTCAATGCAACTGAGAACAAACAAGCTTCATTATGTCTCTGACAAGTCTTATGGTAATTACATCTGCAACTTCAAGATGAAGCCATGAAGGTAAAATGTGACATCCTATTTAGCTGTGCTGTTCTGATACCATGTCCTTTTCTTTGAATGGAATGACTCCTGCCCAGAATTTAGATGTTTCTGCGGTAATCAGAGCTGCAGCAGTGACAGCTGAGCGCGATGAGCATCAGCATCGAAGCAAGGAACAGCTGTAATGAGAAGAGGGTGGGGGTGCAATTCTGGAAGATTCTGCAGGAATCTTATGAGTGGACCCCATTTCATTCGTTTATTGTGGGGACTCTTTCTCTGAGCTAGCTGGTTAGCCCTCCCTCACAAAGTCACAACGTACATTCTGTGGTTTGGACTAAAGGTTTTAGGGTGAGTTTTCTGGCCAGCACTTCAGCATACATGCTTGCTTGTCACCATCAGAATCCATAGGATTTTGTATATCTCTAGATGCACTGGTCGGACTTAACGTTGCATGCTAATATCTCAGAGCTGTCATTTTTCTTTTCATTTAGCTTAGGCAGCTAAGCTACGCAGCCAGCTAGCCGTCAGCCTGCTTGTTATTCAGATAATCTAACCTTAACGTCAATTAAGCTGACGAGCCAGGCTAAACACACTGTATTATTATCGTATGTCTAACGTACTGTCCTTACAGTGTAGTTACAAGTAGCATTAAGTCATGGACGTTGACCAACGCTCCATTCATACTGACGTTCGTTCTAGACTAAATAAACTGGCTTTGAACAAACAAAACATGAGCGTATCTACGTTAGCATGCTATTGCTAGCTTGCTAGCTAGGTTAGCGCTACTACTTGTTTATTTGATCCCGCAAAGGTGTAACGTTAGCACAAGATGGACAGATGAACGGTGGAAACCAGCCCGTCCTAAAACCAGCTACCAGTGCTATTTCAGTCAATTTAATCGTAATTCCTTTGGCATTTTAAGCAACCTGAAGCAAATCAGCGCATTTATTGACGCCGCTTCTGTTGCTAACATGGCTTGTAACGTTAATGTTGCAAGACATCCAACTGTCGGCATTCACGTTTAGCTAACTTTAAGCTAGGGTAACATCGAATGCAAACCAGCGTTAGCCAGCCTTGTTGTCTGGTATTTATCATCGGCATCTCTTTGTTTTGTGCGATGTGTGAACCACCCTGTCTACACAACTCCTCTCATCCATACGACACTGACTCCCACTGTCCCAACTCTGTTTGTTGCAGAGCCAATGACCGGAGTAGACTGATACCCACTCCTCACTACAAAGATGTCAAGTAAGAAGGGAGTGTTTTGGCTAGTTCTCATATTAAAGTCTTTGTAGGTGATGGTGTCAAAATGCATATTCAGATACATTTCCATATAACCATAACACTTCAATATCAGAAGTGTATCAATGGTTAAAACAGAATTATGCTGATATAGGCCTAGTTTGTTATTGATGGTTTTATTTCATATAGAAAGAAAGCATTTGTTGTAAACATAATTGGCATATGGTAACCTTAATGGTTAAATAACCTAAATGATTGGAAATTGTCTGTTGGTTCACTTGACCTAGGCTGGTGGTTTAATTCAGACCTTTTGTTTCTCAACAGAGAGACCATCTTATGCCCCTCCCCCTCCCCCTGCCCCTACAACTGTAAGTATGACTGTTGCACCAAATGTTGCCGCTTGGAGACTTAAATTGAGTATTGCAGGTTCTTTATAAGAATATATTTTTCAAAAAGATCAGCTTTTCTGTTGAATCTGCCACCGTTATTAACACAAACTGATGTGCTCATACGCCACTGCTTCTGAAGAGATCATTTTCTTAAAGCCCTAGCATGAATGCAAGTTTCTTTATTTTGCATTTCCCAGCTTATTATTTATTTGCACCCCCTCCTTCTTCTTTTATGTCATTTCTCATCCGTATTTCTGTCTCATTTGTTTCCATCAGCAAATGCCCAACACTACCGGGTTTGTGGGGTACAACCCATACAGCCACCTTGCCTACAACAACTACAGACTGGGAGGGAGCCAAAGCAGCAACAGCCGGGTAACGGTATGAATATTAACATAGAGTAAACTAAGTGACTGAAAATGTCAGGCAGACAGAAGTGGAGATATAAAGTTAAGTTTGACAAAGTAAGACACTGGATAAGCCTAGCAAGCATCAGTTGTATTTTCACAAGTTAAACTTTGCTTAGAGCATATGACATTAGATGCATTAGATGCATTTTTGCGTTTTCACCATTCACATAGCAGATACCGCAGAATAGTCAGTATAAGAAGCCTAACATTAATCCATGACTGAGACGGAATCTCAAATGAGTGTCATTCCAAACTCCCTCTGCTACCTCCATCACAGTGCAGACTGGCCAAAAGTCCATCTGTGTGCGTTCAAATACCACCTGCCTTTCAAAGTCTGCATTTCCGACAGCCTAAGTAACCCATGCCATCAGTGTTGCCATGGTATTACAAACTCGCAGCTCAGCATGGCTCTGGCTGCTGAGCAGTAATTTAGTCACTGCATGCAAGCTGTGGTTGGCTGATTCTGATAATGGCATTCTGGGCAAATCTCCGCTTAAGTGAGATTTTTGTATTTTTTTCTCAGTCAGCGCTATTCCATTGTACTCTGTGGGGTTCCTGACTTATGTTTGGCCTCGAACTGACTAATTAAATTATTTTAATTTCAGTGACACAAATTTATTTTGATGCATATTGTATTTGATTCCAAGTCTCACTTTTGGTTTTCTAAATAGTTTAATAAGAAAATAGCTAACTATGCACCTGCACATAGTTTCACAAGTGTTCTTAGCCTAGCTTAGTAAGAGTCTTTGAATGGTTATCTGGTCACTCAACATCAACCATGCCTTAAGGTGACTTTTCTTTGTTTACCAGAATTCCTCTGGAATAAATATCCCAAAGCCACCCAAGCCACCTGATAAGCCATTGATGCCATATATGAGATATAGTCGGAAGGTAAGTGCACAGTGTATATTTGCTACTTTTTGCATCATCACGTGCTCTTTTGAAAGACAGGGATGTTTGCTTTTAAGATATTCTATCTGCTCAGAATCAGTAAGACATACATTTTGTTTGAGACACTACTAGTTGTTTATGGAGTTAGGTGTGAAGCCATATTAAGTCAAGACTCAGCTAGGATTGTCCACACCACATAGTGGGATTTATCAACTTGGAGATGGAGCTTAAAGCACACGGCCTCCTCTGGTTTGTGACCTCTCTGCAAAGAGATAACCACTTAATGCCCCTCCAACCCAACCCAACCCCACACCCATGTCTGGTTCTCATCACCAGGTTTGGGATCAAGTAAAAGCCTCCAATCCTGATCTGAAGCTATGGGAAATTGGGAAGATAATCGGTGGCATGTGGAGGGACCTCACTGATGAGGAGAAACAGGATTATTTGAATGACTACGAAGCAGAGAAGGTTGGTTGTTTTACAAGGGGTGTTTTTTTTCTGCTGGGTGACCTTTAGATGTGTCTCCCAGAGTTGTGGGTCCCTCCAGTCATCCTTCTTTCCTTCCTAACAGTCCTCAGTAAACCTCTTCTTTCCCTATGTTGTTCTAGTTGATTGAACAAGGGTCCACATGTAGTGTCTGCTTGCCTTCTCTGTTTCCTCGTCATTCCTGTCATCTTTTTCACCATAGATTGAGTATAATGAGAGCATGAAGGCCTATCACAATTCGCCAGCCTACCTGGCCTATGTCAATGCAAAAAGCCGGGCCGAGGCAGCTCTGGAAGAGGAGAGCCGCCAGAGGCAGTCCAGACTGGACAAGGGAGAGCCTTACATGAGCATTCAGCCAGCAGAGGATCCAGATGGTAAGGCCACTCAGCTAAATGCTTTGTCTCCCAAGGTTTAGAGCACTGTGACAGAGCTGTAATTACTGTTGCACGACCACACAGAGTTACCAGTCCGCACACCCAGAGACTGTTATCTTTTCCCCTCCTCCTACACTGCTACAACTATCCACATTTTTGGTAATGCTACCTTTGAAATGCCATTTCTGCCTTGAAGCTGCAAAATGAAACAAAATGTGTCTTTGTTTTCCACAACTGTTTACATGTTGAAGATATTCTTGCCATTGGTTTAGACATAATTGCAAAATTTACATTCTTTTCTCTGTTGTTTTAAAGACACACACACGCACACACACACACACACACACACACACAAACACTCATGTTAGACACAAAAGCCAGAAGGAGACGTTAGAGTTACACCCACCTCAAGGAAATGATGCTTGTCGGTGTCTGGCTGGGTTACAGTAAAAGATAATGATGTACAGGAAAACTACAGATAAAACCAATTGCTATTTAGAAACAACCCAGACCATAAAAATGTCAGAGCTGGTATCCCAGTGGGTTATGTTCTCAACAGACTGCACGTACGTCAATGATTAAATAAGATTGAACTCTCCTGGTGGCTACACATTTAGAGATTGTGCTTATGTAATATATAAAGTCTGTCAGAAATTTGACTCTAAGCTGCTGTCATATCCCCATCTCTCCCATTCTCAACAGTATTAAAGCAGCTTGCAGAGATAAAGTACCTGCTAGAGACATAAAGTCTAAAGCAAAGGACAGATCTGTCATGCTCTAATTTGAAATGCATTTGTGAGAAGTCTGTATTTTGATTATTTTTGGCAGTAGAACAAACAGCAAAACCAAATTAACTTAAATGAATTATATTTGTTTGTTTGTTAATTGTTTTACTTAAATTATGTCATTCAAAATAACCTGCAATTACATTAATCCTGCAGAATCGTGAATGTGTGAACATAAGAGAAGCTTTATTCTCATACACTACCTTCAGAACCTTCATGTGAGCACCTCATTTCTGCTCTCCGTGCTGTGCACAGCACTCGCAAGTTCAGGCGATATCCACTTTGAGCTCTTGTGTCATCACACAAAGGGTTTAGCTGAGTTTAGCCACAACAAAGCCAAAAGAGTGCCATGTGTATGATAGCATTCAAAAAACCTATTCAGTGACTTGAGGATTGGTGTAAACAGATACTGTTATCTTCACATAGGTCTGAACAAAGCTGAAAAGTAGAATTGTCAAACATCGATGATAATTCCCAAATTCAGACGGATCCAAATCTATAACCACTGTTAAAGATGTTCTAGTTTTAAATTTTATTCTGATTGCATCAGTGAAAAAAATAAAGGCAACTATATATATATATATATATATATATATTAAGGCTATATATAAATGCTATTTGAATCCACCTGGACTTAATTCTTTGGTGTGGAAAAAGTAACTAGAGGTGATTATTGTATGAAAGCACAGTATTTAAATGGCAAAGTAGTATACATTTAAGACCAACATTTGCTGACGAATGAAAATTGCAGACTACATCTGTCCACATACAGTGGGTTGTAATTAACCGCTTGTCCAATTCACCTAACAATAACGGTTCCGCTTTGCTTAAGGATGTATTTTGACATAATGGTCTATATTTAACTCTAACTCTGTATATAAATATTGAGCAATATCCCCTTTTGTTTATAGTGTCCTGATACAGCAGTATTTGTATCATGTGTTTTATATCATTTGTGCCATAGTTTGCAGAAGGCTTTCATACTCGGTGTTTATGACTGTTAAACACATCTCTGCTCTTTGCCCTTTGACAGGTGTGTGAAAATATATTCCCTTAGAAAATACTAACAACTCAGATGTTTTTCATGTCTACAGATTACGACGATGGGTTTTCTATAAAGCACTCAGCTGCATCTCGTTTCCAACGCAACCACCGTCTGATCAGTGAGATCCTGAGTGAGAGCGTAGTCCCAGATGTGCGCTCAGTTGTTACAACTGCTCGCATGCAGGTCCTGAAACGCCAAGTCCAGTCTTTAATGGTTCATCAGGTGCATTAAGTTATGGTCTACTAATGTTCACATGACGGTGGCATTTAGCAGAAACCTTTGTGTTTTGTGTGCTAATAATGGTGTCTGTGTGTCTTTTGTGACAGAGAAAGTTGGAGGCAGAGTTGCTTCAAATTGAAGACCGCCACCAGGACAAGAAAAGAAAATTCATCGATGCTACAGAGTCATTCACAAATGAGCTCAAAAGGGTATGGCATCTTTTACATGAAGTTTGGTCATTGCTTACTCGCACGCAAGCTTAATTTTGCATGTGTGGCTGTACCGTGCGCAGCTCTGGTTATGTGCCAGCCTACGTCTGCCTTACAGCCACCAGCTGCTGCTAACTCCATCCACATGTTCTGGCAATCATATATCTGTCATCGTTTACAATTTGTAGCCCCCATAATAACTGTTGTTCTGAAATGAGATGCAGCACTGTGCATTTGAATGCACTGTCTGCTGTGCACAACAGATGGCGCAATTTGTCCTTTCACAGTGCTTCTTACAGCATCCATTCACTAAATTAAATTGTAGTTAAGAACAGAAATATGTGTACATTTGGTGCACTTAAATGTAAAAAATGTTCATTAAAGCATGCTCAGAGTGCAGCAATTGTTTTTACCTTTCTACATTAAATCCCCAATGACTGTCCTCCTAAGCTGTGTTGTATGAAGGTGGAAGTGGACATGGAGAAGATTTCTGCAGAGATTGCTGCAGCAGAAGAGGCAGCCCGCAAACGGATGGCAGAACGAGAGAAGGATGCAGGAGACCGAGGTGCAAGAGAGGCCCCAACCTGTGTCTTAGCAGAGGAAGAAAAACACATTTGTGCAACACATGGCAACAAGTCCCAACAAAACTCTCTCAGTGAAAGTATCAACAAGGAAGGAGAGGACACAGAATCCAGCACCACTGACACACCAGGTGAGCAATACTGGACATGATTTGTGCCTTCTGCTATGTTACTATTTTTTTTGTTAGTTTGTTTTTTAAGGTTCTGCAGGGAATAAAAAAAGTGCAGTGCTATTCAGTCACTGAACAGCATTGTGAAACAAGTGTGAGTATATAATAACAGCAGCTGGCACCAATGTCAACATATAAACAGAATGTCAATGAACATCAACAACATAAACCAAAAGATGTACTGTATACATGCTGTATATAAAACAAACAATAAAATAATTCCTACCCAGTCACTGCAAGTGAGCTATACATATTAATATCTACCTGCCAGCCCAAGGACTTACGCTGAATGAGTGTGTAGGTAAGCTGTACTTAAAATGAAGCATTTGCAGGGTCTGGAATGTAGTCCCCCATGCTTCCTGGAATTTCCGGTTCAAAAATTCAGACTTCAGACTCATTTTATTGTCATTTCTTCACCAAGGAACATGGAGAAAAAACAAAACACAGCGCCCAGGTCCCGGTGCCAAGTTACAATATATAAATAAATATGCTACTAAAAAAAGCATATAATATAAGCATATAATTATGTATAAATATAAACAATATAAAACAAATCAAATCAGTAGCAAAAAACTAAAACTAAAACTAAGACTAAAGATTTATTGACAGCATCTGGGAAGAAGCTATTTTTCATCCTGGTGGATCTCGACCGGATGCTGCGCAGTCTCCTGCCTGAGGGGAGGGGGCAAAACAGTCCTTGTGCTAGCATGATGCAGGTAGCTCTGTCAGTGCAACGGCTGATGTAGATGTTCAAGAAGGGTGGAAAGCTGCATCCGGTGGTCTTTTGTGCAGACAAAAGACGTGAGTATCTTATTTTCTCAAGTTTTAAGCAGGAAATGATGTTTCCCAACCACTGTGTGTGAGCGGGCGGGACAGTGTCCCTCCACCTGAGCAGGATTGCTTGACGAGCCAAAAGGGAAACGAAGCACGTAGTTTTCCCAAAGATAACAAAGTCTCCCCCCAAGTTGGGCTGCACAATATTGGAAAAACTGACATTGTGATTTTTTTAACCCTGCGATGTATATTGCAATATGAAAAAATACAGGAATTTTCATCAGATGACCTTAATAGCATTTTGTTATGCTGCACTGCTGCTATTTTGTGGACAATTAACCAGCACTGATCTTACCTGTTTTAGTCGTACTGAGCTGTGTGGTACGTAAATGGTCAGATAAATTAGTTGTGTTAACTCTCGTTGTGGCAACAGGTGCAAGGCACTGTTGACACAGAACACGTGTTTGGTCAATATCATCCTTCTTGTAGCTAAAATAATTCCAGATAACTGACATTGCTTTTCTTTTTAGCACCAAGTCTTTGTTTTCAGCTATTTTCTCTTGTTCATTGCTCATTTTTCAATGTTGTTATCAGCGACTCACTCCATGTGCAGGGGCTGGTCTGCTTCGGCACACTGATTAAGAACTAACGTGATTGGTGGATCGCTGGGCATGCAGAGTCTGCATGCGCAGTGTGTGACAGGTACCCTTGAAATTAGATGAGTTCATTTGCCCCCTAAATCGCGGGCTCTGGATGTGACTATTGCGCACACGTACATCGCGATGACAATGCTCAAACGCTATATCGTGCAGCTCTACCCCCCAGTGACCCCAAACATAGCCAGAGGTTTTGGGCTAGCTAGAGTGTGAAAGATCTCCATCCCATACGGGCTCAGAAGAAAAGGATGTACAAAGCCAGTACTTGCTAAATTTAGTCAATATCCTCAAGGAGTGTTTAACCACCAGGTTTCGAATAGATTTAAATTGTTGGGAGCGGAGGGTTAGGATTAGTTAATGAGTACTCAAGCAATGCAAGAATAGAAAGATTATCGTCTTAGTGTAGTTCCATAGCAACCCAATGACGGCTGTCAGGCTGGCTGGAAAAGAAAGACCAAAACGTAGAACAGCACAAGTTAGCAGCCCAGTAATAGAAATGAAAATTGTGAAGAGCCAGACCGCTCGATGTTTTTTGAAGGTGGCCTTGTTAAGACGAGGATGCTTACCCTGCCATATATATGAAGAAATTGTTGAATCAAGTTGGTTAGTTGAATGTGGAGATAAAGAGTAGTAAAGCCTGAAAGAGGTACAAAAATTGGTTTAATCTGGTTTAACAAAAACAATGAAATTATCTTTTCAACTGAGACGCCCGGATAGGAAAAGGTGTTTTTTTAGTTTCAAAAGGCAGGTTGGTGAGGTCTAAGGCGCGTGCTCCATTATTAATATATATATACATACACTATATTGCTAAAAGTATTCAATCACCCATCCAAATAATTGAAATCAGGTGTTCTAATCACTTCCATGGCCACAGGTGTATAAAAGCAAGCACCTAGGCATGCAGACTGAAAAACATTTTTTGTCAAAGAATGGGTCGCTCTCAGGAGCTCAGTGAATTCCAGTGTGGTACTGTGATAGGATGCCATCTGTGCAACAAGTCCAGTTGTGAAATTTCCTCACTCCTAAATATTCAACAGTCAACTGTCAGTGGTAAGAAAGTGGAAGCGATTGGGAACGACAGCAACTCAGCCACGAAGTGGTAGGCCACGTAGAATGACAGAGCGGGGTCAGCGAATGCTGCGGCGCATAGTAGGGATGTGAATCTTTGGGTGTCTCACGATTCGACAACTTTAATAGTGCAATCTGCTGCAGAATGAAAAAAGCAAGCCCTTAAAGAGTGTGTTTTGACTAGATGAATATGGGTTGTGAAAAAGTTGCTGTCTCTCTGCTTGGAAGGAAGGTGCTGCTACACTGTGTGTGGATGTTACGACCTGCACCTTCTTTTTGTGCACTTCTGTTTGACATTGTGCCTGCAGTGCATGGCTGCCCTTGTTTGCATAGTTAATAGCCGCTTATATACTGGGCAGCAAGCCACCAATTTGACCATCCTTTTTGCGGCTCGGTCCGCGGATTTAGACAGAAGCCGGTAAATTGGGGGTCTGTCCTGGTCCGCCAATTAGCCACCTCGGAGGGTACACTTTTATCCAATTCCATTCCGATCTAAATCCGAGACGTCGTTATGCTGGAAATTACGTGAGATGGGCGGAGGTGCAGATGACCGCTACTGTTGTACGCCCCACAGCTGAGGAGTTTTAAAACCAGGAAAGAGCTGATTACAGCAGTCAGTCCATCACTTCAACCGCGGACGTCAAGATGAGCAACTGGACAGCTGCTGAGATCCAGGAGATGCAGCGTCTCCTCGGTCTCTGAAGCCGTCTTCGCTATAAGCTTGTTGTTGTAGCGGCTAGCTAGGAATGGTCGCTACTTTCAAATTAAAAGCCCCCCGCTAAGAACCCAGTTCTAAACTCCAATGGGGTGCAATGTCAAGCTCTTATTTTGAAGACAAATTCCTTGTCTTTCTTTCCCCAAGCTTGCTGCAACGCTGTGTATTCGATTCAGAATTGTGGATGATTAGAATCCCGATTCTTATGTGAATCGATTTTTCCCTCCACCTCTAGTGCATAGTGCGCAGAGGTCACCAACTTTCCGCAGAGTCAATCACTACAGACCTCCAAGCTTCATGTGGCCTTCAGATTAGCTCACCAACAGTGCGTAGAGAGCTTCATGGAATGGGTTTCCATCAGTGGCGAATCCTCAGGGCCTTCAAGGTATTCAGAGAAGGCCCTAAAATCCTCAGATGAAAAAGAAACGTATCTTATTAATTTTATAAATAAAATAAAATTACGCCGACTTGTTTCTGTCCATTCACTGCGCATTTGAGTGGTTTTCTGTTAGAAAAAAAATTCAACCAATCAGATATTT
>CAEMYA010000258.1:230394-293636 GCA_903131615.1 Diplodus sargus | reverse complement strand
CCGATTCTTATGTGAATCGATTTTTCCCTCCACCTCTAGTGCATAGTGCGCAGAGGTCACCAACTTTCTGCAGAGTCAATCACTACAGACCTCCAAGCTTCATGTGGCCTTCAGATTAGCTCATGAACAGTGCGTAGAGAGCTTCATGGAATGGGTTTCCATGGCTGAGCAGCTGCATCCAAGCCATACATCAGCAAGTGCAATGCAAAGTGTCGTATGCAGTGGTGTAAAGCACACCGCCACTGGACTCTGGAGCAGTGGAGACGCGTTTCTCTGGAATGACGAATCGCACTTCTCCATCTGGCAATCTGATGGATGAGCCCCTTAGTTGTAGTGAAAGGAACTCTGAATGCTTCAGCATACCAAGAGATGTTGGACGATTCCATGCTCCCAACTTTGTGGGAACAGTTTGGGGAAGGCCCTTTCCTGTTCCAACATGACTGTGCACCAGTGCACAGAGCAAGGTCCATAAAGACATGGATGAGAGAGTTTGGTGTGTGAACTTGACTGGCCTCTCGTCCAACATCAGCGTGTGACCTCACAAATGCGCTTCTGGAAGAATGGTCAAAAATTCCCGTAAACACACTCCTAAACCTGGTGGAAAGCCTTCCCAGAACAGTTGAAGCTGTTATAGCTGCAAAGGGTGGACCAACATCATATGGATTAAGAAAGGGTTGTCACTTAAGTTCATATGCGAGTCAAAGCAGTTCAGCAAATACTTTTGACATTATAGTGTGTAAACCCAGATACCTCATTGCCCTCTGCTCTGTTGCTGTACAGTCAGTTTGGTTGATTTTCAAGATTTATCTTGGGTTCGAGACAAAAAGCAAAAGGTTGTCAGCATAGTGTGAGACCTAATGCTTTGTGTTGCCTCTCCTAATACCAGACACGTCCTTACATCTACGAAAAGCTGTGGCAAGTGGTTCAGTGGGCAAATCATTCAGGTGTCCCCTGTCAATCTAAACCCGCGGATAAGTTATAATCATGTGGATGCTGTTTTAATGTGTCGTGGTTGAGATCCTGACCCACTGAAGTTACGTTTTTCACTCTAAATTACATAATTACATAATCACCATCAGTGAACAGGACGCTGTCTGACTCTGTCACTTGCGAGGACAGAGGCTGTTTTTCGGGGCAAAGTTCACTGAAGTCCCGGTCCGGAGGGCTGACCGTCAGAGAGATTTTTTACATCACAAACACTCGGTGAGTTAAAGTTTTTTTGCCGGTGACAGACGCTGTTTTTTGGGCAGAAATGTGATGAGGAGTCAGTAGGACAGACAGGAGGACAGACTAGAGTTCTCAGCGGGCCTGAAAATTACAGCTCGACCCGACCCGGCCCGCCGGTTTTAAGCCCGAACCTGACGCAGCCCGACACACCAGCATGAATTGTCCGCCCGAACCCGGCCCGAACCCGAACCTCCGCGCGCCTGAATTGTTTTCCTCATACACTTGTTATGATCCGACAGACAGCTGGTGGAAAGGTGACACGAGCCAGGAGGCAGGTGCTGCGTCACCGTCAGCAGCAGCACCCGCTGCAAAGAAGACACCGCGCTTCGACCAGTGGGAAAATATATTCGGACAGACAGAAACAGACTGTTTCCCCACTCCTCGAAAAGCAAGAATTCACCTGTGGCAAGTTTACTTTTAGCCAATTCCATCTTCTCAAGCCAGGCTATAGGCGCGAGTACATCACGCGATAGACACGCCCTCCATACACGCAGCCGGTGCACCCATTCACACTGGTTCAGTTTGCCAATACTGCGTCTCTGATACTAATGTTACATAAATAAAAAGTTTAATAAAAAAAATAATAAAAAATCGAGGTTTGTATCGAACTGTGGGTCAAAAATCGTAATACAAACCGAATCGTGAGTTTGGTGTATCGTTACAGCCCTATTGCTACCACATCGCAGTGTTGCTCAAGCAGCGTGGTGAATGCCTACAGTGTTAAGCCAGCATCTTCTTTTTGCCCGACTTGGTGCCTTTTGAGGTCACTGCAACATTTAACATCAACATATTTTTCTTTGACTTAGGGAAACCCAAGGCCTCAGAGGAGCCGGAGGTTCACCTCGGCAGTGAAGAGGGGGCGTCAGAGGACAAGGAGAGTGTCCCAGAGGGAGCAATGGAGGAGGGAACCAGCGACAGTAACACAGGCTCAGAGACCACCTCTGCTCAGACAGAAGATGCCCCAACTAGTGAGCCATCAGAGGGGCCAAGCAAAGCAAGAGCAGCCAACTGAGTTCAACACCTGACTGTCTGTGAATTGTAAGGCTGTCATTATGTCTGCTAGGCTCTGATATCATCCTCTGAGAACATATATTGCACAGTATCATCTCAGCTTGTCAAAGCGTTCAGATGGGCTTAGTGTTTAATAAACTTGAGGCAACAATGAAATTTAGGTTGCGTTTGAAAGCCTACGACTCGCATACATGCGCTGAATACAAATAAATGAATGAAATGTAAAGCACTTGAAGCCGACAAAGCAATGGTCCTGTCGAAAATAAGTGCCACATAAGCCCATGTGAAAGCACCGAAGAACCCATACAGGCCCTCTTCAGCACATGTTGATACATATCTCTAGCACTATGTCTGGCAGTGCCCAGTGCTCACAAATTAAGACTTGCTATATGAAAAAGCTGTTGCATAAAACAAACATTGCTCAGTGTTATATTTAGAGTTGTCCTTTGTATTGTAGTGTCATTGTTGCTTTCATTGTTATTTTTGCATGTTGCAATTGTTTTGAAATAATTTTGCATACTTGTGAAGAGTGGAGCTGGGTGACCATCTCCTTGTCAGGAGAATATTTGTTTACTCTCTGTATCAGTATTACAGTGACAGTATTGTCTCAGGAGTTTGTAGTCATTAGTAGTAGTTACTTTTGTTATTTATTATAAGCATTTTTATTATACTTGTGCATTGGTTGTGCTGGGCCTGGCCAAGTCCATCCATTAGATATATCATATGATCATCAGTGCTGTACAATGCTCAACTACCAGTGTTCTCAAGTTTGCTCGCTGTCAATCAAATCAAAAGCAGTACGCTTAGAACATTTGTGTTATGATCAATATTGCAATTTTCAGACTTTTAAATGTACCGTAATTGTGTACACAGTGTAACGAGGTTTGCTTAGACATGGATTTACATGTTGTAAAACAGCTTGACGAACAGTCATAAACATGCAGTCTTAAAATGAATTTCCTTTTGCATATTTATACCAATAAACTTTTCTACCCTGAAAAAACATCTCATTTTTAGTATAAATTCATATAAATCAAAATATATGGAACAAATGTGCATCATTTGACATGTACAATGGTGATTTTAACAGATTAATGCAAAACTTAAACTTTACATCATTTATGGACCAATCAGTATATAAAGTTTGGTTGAGACTTGTGCCAAACATTCATTGTTGCATATAGTGCTTGCATAGAGCACGTTTGTCCTTTGCACAGTACAGGTAAGGGAAGTGGGTAAGATGAGGGAATTATTCTGATTTCCTGTTTTTAAGTGCAGACAGGCATTCTTCTTGAATGTTCAGTTGTGCATGAAACACAATTCAGCTTTACAGACTGAAGCACTCAGACCTGACAGGTGATTAAATGTTTATGCTCGATATTGTCTCTAGATGCAACCTCTCGCGACAGCATTTTAATTAACAGATTTTACAGTGCTTTAGTTTGAATGTGAAAGATGTCCACAGCCTTGCAGCTTACCACGTTTTGTACCATGTGGTGAGCACTGCCTCAAGTGAAAGCTACAAACCACAACCACAGAGATACAGGTGTGCAGAGAGCTGTACAGCTCCTGTGAACTAGTGGGCTAAAGGGTAAGTTTGCAAGACCTCATTTACTTTCCAAGACCATAAAAATCACGAAACAGAAAAAGGAAACACAACTACATATCTCCAGCACACTAAATGATCTCTTTAAAAAGCAAGCTGTCTTGTCAACATTAACATTTTAATCTTCAAAAAAGATTAATGCATATTAACCTACAGTACTTTGCACCCTTGCTTACACAGAGCACTGTCCACTATTAAGTGTTAATTATTATCTACTGCCTGCAGAGTGTAGCTTTGAACAATCATAGTTTCACTAACAGGAAGCCTGAAATATCTAATTTGCATTCAAGACTTTTTTCCACAACCCCCGCTCCCACTCAGGTAGTCCCTTTCATGCAAACATAATATGTCTTAAGAGTAGTAGTAGAGTATATTCTACCACAATCATTTGGCATGACAGACATTTTTCAATCTTAGTATAAATGTAATGTTGCCCCTCAGAACACAGATTAATAATAAAGGGACTTGTACAACAAGAAGTGCTTATATTTTTATCTTTTGGGTCACAGTGGCTAGTGGTCTCCATAATGTCAAATTTGCCTGAGAGTTATATATTATTGCCTAATGATAGACATCATTAGTTAAACCATTACAAACCATACATTGAAAATTCACTATCTGTAAAAATAGTTTATTTTTTGTACACATTTCAGTCGTGTGGTTTTCTCACATGACACTTGAGCGTTGGAAAAAAAAGGCAGTTTTTTTTTCTTTCATTTCAACAAGGGGAAACCACCACCACACACAGACATTCATCTCATCTGTGTCGAGTGGCTTACCTACAGCATACTACTCTCAGTCAACATGACTTCTGCCAGAGGTGAGTACCTTATCAGAGTTTAACTAGACATTTAGACAATAAGACATTTAAAATAATCTAAGCAGTTGTGAATGAATGCATCGGAATGATTGTGTCTAAGAAAATAACCTCAAGAATTTAAAAGTTAATCTTAATAATTTAAAGTGCAAATCTGGAAAAAGTAATTCTTTAGACTTCTGGTATCAAAAATAATCAATAACAAGTATTTTTGCTAGCAGGGAGTGAAAACAATATGTAACCTCTTTAATCAGCCACATTTAACCTGTTCATCAATGTGCTCCAAATGATTGAAGTGCACACAACGTGGCACCACAGACACATTTAGTGTGGTTCACTTCATGTAGCTGTAGATCAGTCAGAAGTGTCGTCATATATCAGCCAACCTTATTTTTGATGTAGCTGAAATCTGCCAACCACTGTCACTACTAAATTATAATATCTAATATTATAACTGCAATAAATAATAACTAACAATAGTAGTTTAAAAAAAATGTTTCTGTCCTCATTTGCAACCAGAGAATATGTGTAAAAACATGTACAAAAAAAAACAAAAAACACAAATAGGAGTTTTATTAAGATATAAGTTATCTGATTAATGGTGCCCTCAATAAAATTTAACATTAACATTGAGACTAATGACTACTACCATGAGCTTCACCAAAAATACAAAACTAATCCTTTTTGTCAATGAGCTGATTTGAATTCACATTACCACTGATTTAACAGGAAGCTCATTACCTCTGAAATAAGAATGATAAGATCATCATTTTCAAAGAAACATTAAAGTAAAACTCTCGCCAAAATGCAACCAAGGCTTTTTTTGTGCATGTATATGAGTCAAACCTTTGTGTAAAAGCATAATTACGATGAAAGAGGCTCTTTTAAGATCGATCGTATTCATCATCGTCATCTTCGGCTCAAAATAATTTTCAATGGGAGTGCATGGGGCACTTTTACGCTAGCATCAAAATTGCTATTTTTAAAACACTAAGAGGGCTCGACACAACATAAAACTTTGCTCGTAGTATCACGAGGGTCTCTACACATAGCTCAACTGAACCACATACACTCTACCCAGACGTGTCGATCCCCGAGTACATCTGGGCTGCCATGACGACAGCTAGAGGAAGAAGCTACTGCTGATGTGAGTCGTTCAAACACTGTATTTTTAGTAAACTCTGTGTACACAAACAATGTTCTCAATGCTCATGTTCATGTGTAGAGACCCTGGTGATACTATGAGCAATGTTTCATGTTGTGTTGAGCCTTCCTAGTGTTTTTAAAATAGCGATTTTGATGCAATCGTAAAAGTGCCCCATGCACTCTCATTGAAAATGAGTTTGAGCCAGAAACGAAAATACGGTCAATCTTAAAAGTGCCTCTTTTATCGTAATTATGCTTTTACATGAAGATTTGACTCGTATACATTCACAAAAAAAAGCCTGGGTTGCATTTTGGCGAGAGTTTCACAGAAAATATGACAAGGGGAAGTCCACCAATTTTCCATTTACAGGTCAGTAAACTAGTAGTGAGTACTACTCTACCTGTGAAAACACTTGTAAAACATCTTTTGTGGCCTTTGTGAAGTCTAAGAAAATAACCGTGATAATGTCATCAGATTCTCAGTTTCGGCTTGGAGACTGCACCTTAGTAAAAGCAAGACTGGGTTAAAAAATGGGGTTAAAGAGTTTGAAAGGTGTAGGCAATTACCACGCAGGTAGGGTTTAATGGAAGATGCTATGGGTTGCACTACTTTTTAATCCATGGGAATAAAATTCAGCATATTTTGACCTTTTGCTGCCTCAGTCGGACCCTTTTATTGTAATCTGTTGTGACTGTAGTACTAAGTTCCCCCTTTAACTGATCCTTCTGTCACACATAATGATTGTCCGCACAGTGAATTACTTATTAAGGATGTTATCGTCAAACTGTAACAGTGTTTATTTTCTGAAAATTCACTCCATCTGTTTTTCAGATCTCCGAAAGCTTCTGCCAGCTGTGCTGATATGGTTAATGAATGTTAAGGTGAGAAAAACACAGAAGTGCAGGACCTCTTATTACAGTTGTATACATGAAAGATAACAAGATGTTGACAAATGTTTGTAGCAATTTGTATCCACTTTGAGGTGAAAACAACAAGTAATGAACTAACCACAACCTTCCCCTCACGAGCACAATTTCCTCTAAGGAAGTGGATAGTAAAGGTGTACCAAAAAACAAAATGTCGGGGGTGGGGGTTGGGGGATGAGTGTGGGAGAGTTCAGTGAAGAGCTGGTATTTTTTCTGATGTACATGTCGTTGTTTTTACTTGCGTTTATTTGATGATTTAATCTGTTTTTTAATTACAGCCCTGCTTGTCTCAGCAAGAAAACAATACAGCCATCACAAACTACCAAGACTATGACATTCCCACTGCAAATTACGACTATTATGTCGAGCTTTGTAAGAAAGATTCCAACCGCCTGTTCCGCCTCTGGTTCATGCCATCCTTCTTCTCCATCATCTGCCTTCTGGGCCTGGCAGGAAACCTACTGGTCATCCTCACCTTTTTCTACTTCAAGCGTCTCAAGACCATGACAGATGTGTTCCTGCTGAACCTGTCCTTTGCAGATCTGCTCTTTGCTTTGTCTCTCCCCTTCTGGGCAGCGAGCTCTATGGCAGAATGGGTGCTGGGCCTGTGGGTGTGCAAGGCCATGTACACTGTTTACAAGGTCAGCCTCTACAGCAGCATGTTGCTCCTCTGTTTCATCAGCGTTGACCGCTACTTCGCCGTCGCCAAAGCCGTGTCTGCTCACCGCCACCGCACCCGAGCAATGTTTCTCAGCAAGGTGTCATCGGTTGTCATCTGGGTGTTGGCACTGATCTTCTCCATACCGGAAATAAAGTACACCGCTATTGTTAACAACACATGCACCACTTTCTCGAGCACTGGTGACCTGCTCCGTGTACCCATTCAGTCAGGCCAGATGGTTTTGGCTTTTGCCATCCCGTTCTTGGTCATGTGCTTCTGTTACAGTGGCATTGTGCAGACCCTTTGCCAGGCTCGTAACTTTGAACGCAATAAGGCCATCAAGGTGATTCTCGCAGTGGTCACCGTCTTCCTGGTAAGCCAGGTGCCCTATAACTTGGTCCTATTTTGGAACACAATACTCACAGCACAAGGAGGAACTGAAAACTGCAACTATGAGAACAGGCTCCTCTACGCCAGTGACATCACCCAGTGTGTGGCCTTCATGAGGTGCTGCCTGAACCCCTTTGTCTACGCCTTCATCGGTGTGAAGTTTCGCCATGACCTCCTGAAGCTGCTAAAGGACTGGGGCTGCATGAGCCAGGAGAGGTTCTTCAGGTATACCTGCGGCAGGAGGAGGAGCTCAGGAGCCACTGACACCGAGACAACCACCACATTCTCGCCTTAAAGCTCCTTCATGACGGCTAACAGCCAATTTAAACCTTTACAGTCAGATAATGGACATCAGGATAAAAGTCTCAATATATTTTCCATGTACATAGCAGAAGTTATCATATAATTGACAGTTATGTGGGTTTTTACCAGTTTTGTTGTTGTTATTTTTGTTTCTGTCTCTTTGCTTGTGTATTCTCTTTAGTTCATATCAAACAAGGCTCTGTTTATATTGTTGTATTGGATGTAGTGTACAATTGAATTTCAAGAAATTTACAGTGTTAATGAAAAAAATTCAACGTGATTTACCAACTGTGCAAACAACTGTTACATACTGTTTTTTTTCACTCTTTTCCTCTTGTAAAATGAATAAATAAGATTAAATTCACTGAATCAAGACTTCACAATTACTGATTACACTAAGTAAAATAAAAAGGTTCTATGTAAGTGAATGTATATGTAATGAGAATAATTTACAATTAAATCTTAAAATGACTTAAAGCCAGTGTTTTAAACTGCAGAAAAGGGAAAGTATATCGTTTTAGATACTAGATGGAGTTTTTATTAGTTATCTAATTTCAAATTTTGGAGAAGCTGGATTTGAGATTGTTTCTTACTTTAAAGTAGAAGTCACTGGAATTAAAAATATCATACAGGTATTAGCCAGACTTAAGCTACAGTACAGTACAACAGCTATATATAATGGATATAATTTTTGCATATCTTATTCTTGATTACTTTCTTAAAGGTGCACTATGTAGTTTCGGGAAAGAAACTTTAATGAGAGGAGAAAGACCTTCATTGACAGATGTTTTATACTTTAACAAACTGAACACACTAACTGACCTTACCTGACAACCTAGTTTCATACTGTTTATATTTGCCACTTCAAACAGCATTCTGGGGACCTTATTTTCCTCTGGGAATAGCTTGTGTATTCAGTTATGGAAAGGATAAATATGTATGAGTTTGTATCATTACCTCATTAATATTGTATAATAAAATTCTGACTTTGAATAACTTCTCCAAAACTACATAGTGCACTTTTGATATGCTTGTCAAAGTTCCGCTAGGGATACAAATATCCTAGCAACCAGTCAGGAAAAGTTCAGCTTTGACTGAAAAGCTTTTAGTCATTTAGAGATGCTTTGGGAAATCCACACTTCACAAGAAATCCAGGCCAAAAGCTTCACTTAGATCTGGGGGAATTTAAGTGTCTCACTCACTCACTCACTCACTCACTCACTCACTCAAATCTGGATGTTATCTGAGTCTCTAGGTAGAATTGTCCAGTAACCAGAAATCCAACAACAAGAACTTGTCAAAAAACGTTGAGTTTTCCAGACACCAAGCTTCCTGCAGCGGTTCTAGACTGTTCAGCTAGACAAAATGGATATCTTCAAAAAAAATATGAAGGGCCAGTGAAGTTTATGGCCTTGTTCAAGATGAACAATCTAATGAGGTAAGTTAAGTGCTAAAACGGAGGCTGTGGCCACGTTAATATTTTATGGACAAAGAAAGACAGCAAAATGTTCCTTGCCCTTGACTAAGAGTGTGCTAATAAAGAGAAGTCATTTTAAACACATGTACAGTGTGCAGGCTGACTAAAAAGGAAATTGTACTTTTTCTATGTAGTAAAAGCATTAAGGAACTTGAAGGTGAAGCTACAGTCTTTCCATAGTGAATCAAATTAAAATGTGTAGTAGCATGAACAAACTATAGCTGCAACCCAACACCAGCAGTACAATCAGAGAAATGTGATAAAAAGATATCACGTCTGGAAAGGACATTTTTAATTGTTATGAGGAAGGGTACATGCAAGGTCGAGTAACAATAATGTTGTGGAATGACATCCCACTTCACTAGAAAACTTTAAGTCATACCACTGTGTGCTCATCTGACTTTACTGCTGAAAACAAACCACCACCCCTCTGGCCATAAACTTAACACTGCTAAGATGACATCATCAGTGGGAGCCACAGGGATTAGTGAGCGTCACTGCTGATAGGCTTACAGGGAGAAGGGTTGGGATGTGATTAATAAAAGCATGCGGTACACTAAGTGTCAAAGTAAAACAGTGAAGAGCGTGCAGTGAGCCGAACAGCATTACAACAGTAGAGCCCCGACCAAAAGAAAACAAGGTAAGTCAATCTTTATTTACCACATTTTAAGATATATTATTCAATCGACAATACATAAGCTTTGAATCAACAGTGCTTGGGTTTTATTGTACTGCCTCCTGTCTATTTTTGATGTAGTTTTAAAACTGGTGTATTGATAGTCAAGCAGTTTTAGCGGGGACATAGAAGTGATTAAAGCAAATTATAGCACCCCTCCTGTATGTTCTCATTTTCTAAGATGAAACTGTGTATAACTCAAAAGCTGCATTACCGCTCATATGGCATTCACAATGCATGGCCAGTATGTTATTGACCAAGATGAGGCTTTGTGAAACTCAATCGGGCTTCACAAGTGTAAAAAAATGTTTTGAATGATCTGAAGTTTTGCAAAAAAGAAGCAGAACTGTGCTTGTTGACTACAGAAAATACCACATTAACCCAAAAAGTTGTGGCTGTTGTAGAAAAAACAACACAAGTGTAGTCATGGTAACAAGTAGTCACCTGGGTGACTCAGTGAGCACCACGCCTCACTTCAGTCGCATAGAGGGAGACACAGTGTTAGCTGATCATCCCCTGTATGACACACCCATCTCGAGCAGTTATTCATGCTGATATCAGCACTGAAGTAAGTCATTCACTCAGCTTGTGTCACTCTTCAGTGTGTGGTTTAATGCATGAATTGAGAAATATGTGGAAACGCTGGAGCAACACATACTGTCTAGGATGAACACTGTTTATTTTCCTTATTATTGGCCACAACAACTTTCAAGTTATTAATTGTTGTCGAGTGCAGTTAATGCATTGCACCATCAAGTTTTATAGTGATGAACTAAGCAAGTCTAGGACAAAACTAACACTGAGCGTTTACAATGAAAAACCTTTATCAAATCTATTTCAGAATATTTCTATTATTAAAATCTGGTAGCTGCAAATGTTGTTGCTTTAATCACTGACAACAACAATGAAAAGTTTAAGATAGGTTGTTAAGTACAGTGCATGACAATAGCCAATCTCAAAAATGTCCATGAATATGAGAATCTGGGAGAAAAGAACTATGACGGGCTTTTTTTGCAGAGAGGACAAAGGCGAGTGCATCATTCCAGTAAGTGACACTGTCATTGATCCTTCTCCATTGTATTTCTTTCTGTGGTCGTCCCAGCAGACTGTGAGCTCTCCTAACATGATGCCTGCAGCGAAAGGCATGTCCCAAATGATGCCCAATCACGTTCTAAGAGTGGGTCAAACTATCCGTCTGGACACGCAGGAGACCGTTCATCCACATCCCTTTCTCGTGAAGCCCAGTGGTGACAACGGTGATGCTGATCTTGACGTTTCCCTGGATAATCTCAACCAGCTCATCCTGGAACTGGATCCAACATTTGAACCCCTTCCGTTCAACAAAAGTCCCTCATGCACCAGCCCTGCTACAGGTACAGTATGACTGTGAAGCCGCTCTGCGTAGCGTTCTTTTGTTCCATCACTATTCAAATGGCTCTGTTACAGCTCCCTCTTACTTTAACACATCAGCAAAGTAAAAAGGGACAGCCTGCTGCCTACAGGGGTGAGATACAACACAGTTAAACTATTTCACTCTTATGAAACAAATAGTTCACATAACCTGGGGCTTGGGAAATTTACCCTCCCTTTTTTGAGATCGTTTATTGCTTTTAATCATGGGTAATTGCACCACTTCAGCTGTTCTGGGATTACTGCCCAGACGAGGACCACACCCTGCACATGTGAGGCTACAGACACAGAGAAGCTCACCAACGAGTCACACATGAGGGTGGTACCGGCAGTGTCTTCAATGCCTGCTTTGATGAAAGTGTGCACAAGAGTCACAGAAA
Organism: Diplodus sargus; assembly: GCA_903131615.1. Classification (NCBI taxonomy): domain Eukaryota; kingdom Metazoa; phylum Chordata; class Actinopteri; order Spariformes; family Sparidae; genus Diplodus; species Diplodus sargus. Next base: position 281,605 of record CAEMYA010000258.1, on the reverse strand, counting down.
TGGATTTCCTGCTAAACTTTTCTTAAAAGATGTCTGGTTGTTTGTTTCTGAAACTGGCAATGTGTTGTAGTTTTAAGAAAGCGGATCAACAGTGATGAGAAATCAGACGATCCAACAGTTATTTCAATACAGTAAAACAAAAACAATTCATGTTCTGTGCTGATGAGTACTCTTTTCCAATTGTTGAATAAATACAGGATTTCCCCTTGTAAAAACACTCACCACAGCACTTGCCTACACAAGCAGACAGCTTTTTTTTTATCTCAGTATGAACATAACTCATTATTATGTAACTCTGGTTGCAAAAGTCATGTCTAGCTCAGCCATTGACCACAGGTTACAGTGTCCTGAGGGCATAACTCACATCACTCCGTGCCCAACAACACAGTGAGGCAAACAGATCCTCAAGTGCACGAGAACAAGTTGTGACCCCTTAGTTGTTTGGGTACCATCGCAACAGCAGAAATGCACAATTCAAAGCATTGAGCCTGGAAGGAATGGCCTGAGCTCTGCAAGCAGGTACCTGCATTAGAAACATGAATATCTTTATCAGGCGTGTTTCAGCAGTGACTGTGTGTTTGCAGGTGGAGGCCAAGCCCATTTTGCTAACAGGCAACCAAAGCATGAAGTCAGGGAAACATGGAACTGCTGACTGTTTCATATCCTTCATAGGATTTCACAATCTCTTGTCAACCCTTTCCCCTCCCTCTTCAGATGACTCCAGCTCAGACGAAGATGTCTCCCACTGTGTGTTGGTGCCTAGAGGATGCCCTTCCAAATCCTCGCCCACTGCAGTACGGTGTGTGTCACCCAGCGTAACCATCCCTTCACAGAGCAGTCTCAGCTGTAGTCCCAATGGTACACTGGTGTTCTCCAGCTCCCCTTCTTCCTGTCTGCCTCCTCTACCATGTGGAAGCGTACCCCGACGAAATCCCTCACCGAGGCAAGACATATCCTGTTCCCAGGGATCCCTGCGCTTGTCACAATCCAACAGAAACAGTGCTTCCTCGCTCCACTCCATGTCAACATGTTCAGACACCAGCTACATCCTTGGCAGGTAAAACTCATGATTAAAACAAGAGAAGGGTTACTGCTTTTCTGCGAAATTTGAGTTAATGTTAACTGTCATAAGCTAAAGAATATAGGGTGCTGATAGGTACATTTGAAACATATCGGCTTCCTCCCTACATAGCAACCTGTCCCTGGCCAGTGAAGATGCTGACTCTCCAGAGTCCATCCTTACTTGGACATCCAGCTCCTTCAGTGATGGTACCAGAATGAGACAGAGCCCAGAAAAGCCCTCACTGACAAAGCAAGGACATCTACAGGAGCCTTACAGCAAAGGAGCACAGAGCAGTCCTGCTTCACTCGCCGGGTCCTTGACCGATATTCCTGTACTGCTCGTCAACGGTGCACCACAGCCGGACCTGTACATCCAGTCTCCTGGACCGGAGATAGACTATATCCAGACCGTCCCTGTGTCCAACTCAAAGCCATTTTCACCCCAAAGTGAGTTGCATATGTCACAGTAGTCTCTTTTGCTGGCAGTTATCACATTATTAATTTTTGACCCCATTGACCTATTTTTTTTTTATTGCTGTTTAGGTTTCCAAGCCCATTTCAGTGGCAGTCAGCCCTCAATGAAATTTGTCATGGACACTTCAAAGTTTTGGTTCCGTCCACACATCAGCAGAGCAGAAGGTGAGAATCTCAGAACATAATTTAAAAGATGACTAACTGAATACATTATAGTTCTATCAAGCTCTGAAGTTAATTCGTCTCGCCGGTACCAGTGTAATTTCCCCCTGAGTTGTATACGATTCTTTTGGAGCACAGATACAGTAATAATACACAAATTGTAATGTCTCTAAGCATTTTCTGTGGTGTTTAACTGATTCTAGCTGAGGCCTTGGTGAGGGACAAGGAAGCAGGGACATTTGTGGTGAGAGACAGCACCTCCTACAAGGGCAGCTTTGGTCTGGCCATGAAAGTTGACCAGACCTCCGCCATCCTCACAGCCAACAACCACCCAGGTAAGCCTTTTACTCGTCAAAGCAACAGCCAGAGCTTGTGACTCCTTGTGAATCACGTGCAATTCCGAACAGTGTTACAGCAGATACAGGAAACAGACAGTCTTGAATGCCACGGTAACCACAATCACAGAAAAACAATGTGAACATAGGGTGGCACAGTGCTGCTGTCATGCGTCTATGCCAGAGACCTGAAAGGCACAGGCAGTCACTCACCCGACTCTGCTGATAGGAACGGGCAAGTCTGATGACATCCAGCTATGTGCGGCGAGGCAGGAGACAGTGCTGTCATTTTTTCCATCCGCAGTACTTACTGTGTAAACAGAAAACAAACGCAGCTGTTTATGGCACTGTAAGCAAACAGTAGAGGTAGAGGAAAAATGGACCTCACTCACTCACAAAACAATTTTGAGGCTCACTTCATTTTGCAGATTTGTATTTGTTCAACTCTTCTAGGAATGTAGGATATGAAAGACATTTGAGCGCTGTGTCAGACACCGTCACCAGTTCACTGTGCGGGCTCGTCGTGCGTTGTCTGTTATATGATTCCTCTGCTGGCTTCGATGTTATTTCTCAGGAACAATTACCAGTTTAGTATAAATGAAGACAAACAGAATTATCAAAAATGTACAAGGACTGTTGGTAGGAGGGGATCTACTTCTCTTAAGCACTTGACAGAACCATACATCAAATGTAACTTAGATAAATAAAGAGAGGGTAGAGCTTCTTATAAGATTACTATAAACTGCTACATCATCCCTTGCAGAAGGGGTGGACAGATATAAAGGCTGTCCTGAGGTGCAGCACTCATGTGTTTTATCTCACTTGGCACTATGTAGCTGAGCTTAGTGGATTTGGACAATCGTGACACCCCCAGCTGTTAATGATCATGATGGTGGTGTTTAAATTTGTAATTCCAGCACAGAAGTTGTGACAGGACTCAGCTTTATGAACAAATTCAGTTCAAGAATTTAGATTCATTTCTACCCTCTGACAGTTATATATTGAGTTGGCTTTTTAATGAAGGTGGTTTAGGTGAGATTAATAGAAAATGTGAGGCAGGTTAAAGTACTTTGTACCCTCCATAATAGGTTACAGCAAATCCTGTTAAACCGAAAACTACATAATTCGAAATCTTGTCTTTATCAATTGTGGATCTGTACATTTTGATTTACCTAGAGGATTGTAGCTTCTGTGAGCTGGGCACCATATGGGACAGGATGCTAAGGATAAATATGTAAAATACTGAAATAATGCATTTGTAAAAAAATATCAGCCATGATCCCTATGAAATAATAATAAATAAATTATATGTATGTCAATATCATTTATTGTATATAAACTCCACTGGCTGCTTGTAAATCTGATCTTTCCTAACATTTGTCCTGTCATCAAAACAGAGGAGAGCAGCACAGATGTTGTCAGACACTTCCTCATTGAATCATCGCCTAAGGGTGTACGCATCAAAGGCTCCTCTCAAGAACCTTACTTTGGTAAGTTAAAGTCAGCCACAACATTATTGCTCAACTACGAGTGATCAACTGTCTTCTGAATTCATGCTTATAATGTCTGGCACACCAGGACTTAGTCAGCCATGTCTGGCCTGTTGGGATGTGGGTGGATCTTTTTCTTTTTTCAAAGGTATGAGTTCATGGGGTGTGTTATCACACCCATAGATCTACTATCAAAATGTATTGTGGATCTTATCTGAGGGTGTGAAGTATATGACACATACGCTGGTGTTTCTCCTTCCACAAAATTCTGTCTTTACTGTGGCAGCTCTGTAAAAGCCACAAATGGAAAAAAACAGGACACTAAACCAGATTTACTCAGCTTCATTTCAATTCCACCCAAAAATCTTTACATTATGAGAACAATATCAAGAATATTTCAAGCTAAAATTTATCGTCGAACAGGCCAATGGATTAGGACACACTAAAAACGCTAAATTATCGTTTGCATTCCACATAATGCAATGAATTTCTTAATCATGTGGGTTTTGCTATGATTTTCTGTTCACTTTGCAGGCAGTCTGTCTGCCCTGGTCTACCAGCACACCATTTCTGCTTATGCTTTACCCTGCAAGTTACTGCTCCACTGCCAAGGTAGGCCCTTCTTGCACGACAACGGTTTTTGTGGTGTGTGTGTTATGTGTGTGTGATGTGTGAAGGTAGAAAAATGAAACCTGTCTCTTCTTTGCCCACACAGATCTGGGCGCAGCAGAAGAGAGGGCTAATGGCAAACCAGCATCAGAGGACAACAGTAAAACAGGTGGGACAAATTGACTATAAAGAGCTATTCTATTAATTTACATTGACATGTAAAAAACACAAAAACAAGGTTAAACTGCACATTTAGTCGCACTAGTGATACTTACAAAGTGCCACTGAACTAGGAGCAAACCAAACAAGGAGCAGCAGAAGACAGAATAAAGAATTTAGAGAGGAATTTAGAATGGTAAGTTGGAGCTACAGTTGCCAGTGTCAGTGGGATAAGGAAAAAATGAACAAAATTATAAGCAAGACATGAATATTTCAGTGACAAAAGTAGCTTTAACTCCATTAAAAATATTATGTTCTTACCCTTACTTCTTCGGTAGTCATTGTTTTGCAGCCATGTAGGAAAGGCTAATAGTTGCATGTCCACAACAACTTGGCTAACTAAGGTTAAGTTAGCTGCTAAGATAATGCTAGCTAATTTGTTAGCTTTCAAAGGCTAACATTAGCTTTTAAAGTCCACTCCTCTAGCTTAAAGCCAAAAAACAGAAAAACGTCTTGCAAGCTAATTGACCTTCTTTGCATTGCAGCTACTATTAAATTAATTAATTTAATTAACAAGGTTACTTTCAGGGTGTACCCTGGCCTTCGCCCATGAGCAAAAACTGGATTTGGCCCCAGTAAACCCTGCAACCCCTCAGGGGGATAAAAAGCAGCAACATCCCGTTACCCTCACGGAAAAAGCGGAAAAGAAAACCAAACGAAACGAAACTTTCAGGAGGCTGCGTTTCACTGAGGTGTATCAGTGCAACAGTCCTGTTGCTAGCAGGCTGTAGCTTACATACAATACTCCTCTACAAGTCCAGCACTCAAGTAGAAACACGGTATTACAGTATTTGCTGTAACATGTACATAACGTACTCATTAGGCAACTGTTCTATTTTATTTCGGTTGATTGTTGCCTGCAGTATTCAATGTTGTGCTAATTGAGATGAAGAAAATAATGATATGCTGATGACTAGTCTATTCAGTATAATTGCTCATCCTTGATATGATTGTATTGTTTTATTTAAAATCTTACCAGCAACATAATAACTACCTGTCAAATAAAAGTGGGGTGGAAAGTACAATTCATTCACATCTGAAATGCAGTGTAGTTACCATAAACTTGAAATATTCAAGGAAATTGTATTTAGTTCAGTGCTGGAATAAATATTCCCAAATACTGTCCACCACTGCCGAGCTGCCAGTCTAGTAACCAACTGCTCAACGAACAGCCAAACATGTGTTTGTATCTTTAATGTTATGAGAAGAAATCAATATGTCCATTATGTTCTTAGTATTTATATCTATAAATGTGTTTTGATGAAAATAAAAAATAAGTTGTTTGAGGTGTATCAGAACTGTGTTGAGAAAAGGCAGCTTTGGTCGCTGTGTCTTCTGCCATGCCTTGTCCTCGTGATCGATAAGTAAAATATGTCCTCTGTTCCTATGAGGGGGGACACAAAGGGGTTCATCGGCTATCAATCCATGAGGGAGTTGGAGGGAGCTCAATTTACTGCCATATGTGCTTACTGCCATGTGTATCCAGCCTTTGTTTCTAACCAGACCATCACATTGTTTGTCTTTTCCAAAGCTTGCAATTTTGTCTACCTGAATGCGGTCCCCACTGAGACGCTGACGGGCCCCTGTGCAGTGCAGAAAGCAGTGTCCTCCACCCTCAAGAAGGCCTCGGGTTCCTTCACACCAACCATAGTCAATCTGAAGGTGTCTTTGAAGGGTGTTACACTCACAGATATCAACAGGAAGTAAGAAATGACACGTTCAGTCAACCAGCCGCTTTTTGACTTACAGCACACTGCAAATCACGGTGGTCTGTGTGTTTGCTTGCAACATTTCATGTCTAACAGCCACGTCATTTCTTTTCAGGCTCTTCTTCAGGCGCCATTACCCTGCTCACCTGCTCAGCTATGGCGGTGAAGATCCAGACAATCGACTGTGAGTATACAGCAGCATGTTATGAAATGGGATTCATTTTGAGTATGAGTCATACTGGTGTTGGAAAAATATGACCTAATGATTGCCATGGTTACATCTCTTTTATACTCATGCAGTTTTTTCTTTTCTTCTAAATAATTAAATAATTAATGCAGGCTCAGTTCCATTTTGTTTTCCCTGTAGGCCTTGACAGTGAGCTAGCATGGACAATGCCAGGGTGCTGGAAATAGCACTTCTGAATTATAAATTACACCCATGATATTCCTGTTATAACGTCAGAATATCAGCAGTGAAAATTCACTTTTTTTTAATTTATTTTTTTTTAAACAAAACTAACATTTTGTCCTCAAAGAAAAAAATGCACGACAGTAGACCAGAAATGTAAACATACACTTTGTATTTTGTATCCTGACAGGTGGGAGAGAGGTTCCAGTTTTGGTGCAAGGTAATTTTGAGCTTTACCTAATTACAATATGAGAATTATGTTTTGTATCTAACTGTAAATTCTATTTGTTGCTCATGTGAGGACACATAATAACCCCTCACAGATTTAAGGCTGACCGCTGATACACATCATATATATACTATATAGATATATATATCATATACTTCATATCTATTTTTTCTTCGTTTCAACAGGATGTTTGGCTTTGTGGCAAAAGGTGTAGAGGCTGGGATGGAGAATGTGTGCCACGTCTTTGCAGAGTATGACCCCCTCCAGCCTTGCAATAAAGCCATTGACGTTATTCAGCGTTCAATAGTCAAGCCATAGACACATAAGGAATGAGACGGCGTGTTCCACTGTCGGTCTGCTGTACTTTTGTGAAGTAACCTATCCAACATGGCGGTCATCTTAAGTGTCACCACTGCTGTTGTTAAACTGGAAAATGTACTGTATCTGCCATAGTGCCATACCAGTAAAATCTGAATTAAAAGTCCTTCGGACATTCCAGATACATCCCCAGACTTGTCCTATGGTCAGATGATAAAAGTCATACAGAAAATACAGTCGTAACTGGCATATATGAAGATATACAAGTCTAAACAGCTGTCAAACAAGACATAAGAGACATTAAAAGCAGCATCATGTACAATAGTTGTACATAAATGGCAATGTGACATATTATCCAACCAGTTTGTAAGAAAGCTGAATCAAACTCACCAATATAATGAGTAAATATGTCAGTCTAAATCTGTTTGTATAAAATGTTAGGTAACTAGCCAAGGAAAAGCAATTGATGTGTCTTATATCTTGACCTCGAACATTTCCTATGTATATTAAATGTGCACTAGCCTATGTTGTAACATAAAGTGATGGGGAAATTTGAAGGCTTTGTTAATAGACTAACATAGAGTAGAAAAACATACATACGTCATGTCCTTTCATTTCAAGGCAGAAACTTAGTAGATACTTTAGTTGTATAGTTTATAATGTATTTATTATAACACCCTGTAAACAACTTCTTCTGTGTATATTCATGTATTTTTTAAATTTATTGTGATGAAAAATAAACATGTCCAACAGCTGAACTTGTGTCTGTGCATGTTTAAAAATGTTTGTGTCAGGGAGAGAGGGAGTCAGGCAGTGTGCGGTGAAGGATGAAATAGAGAGAGAGCTTTATCTTCTACATTAGCTCACCATTAAAGCTCATCTATGTTCATGCTTTTGTGCCTTCTAATGAATGGAAACAAGATTATGGTAAACATTTGACAGAGACACACCAGTCTGCACATAATTCATTTTTTATTTGAAATGATAAATTGTTAGATAAAGGCATAATGCTTAATTTTGAAGTTACAAAGCTCCCAAAATGAAGAGTGTGCTTCATGAAGCAAAGCAAAATCAAGCACAGAACTGCATAGATAATGTCTTTAAATATTCTCAACATATTCTGAGGCACCCAAATGCAATGCACAATGGTCCTTTTCCTTTTAGTGTAATATCTTTGGTGCCAACTCAAAACAAATTAGCATAAAAACTCTGGATCTAAGATATAACAGATAGCATGTGCTACACAACCCCAGTTGAGTACTGAGGACACACTGCAGTGTTAACTATTTACAAATACTGCCCTCCTCTGGTTAAGACAGGGAATCTAAATTCACTGAGACACACGGTGAGTGTTCACTGCTAATATCACAGTGACAAGATTTTAGAGATAATGCATCATAAAATATAGCTACATTATCATTTTGAGTTGCAAGGCATTTTTTATTTTTCTCCACATAGAGAATGTGCTGCAGTGACAAAGTACCTTCAATGTTAAGTGCTATATGTGTCTGCAGTGCAAGCATTTAGGGACTGTACAGAAATTATTAGGGTCTGAACATCATTGCGTTTCTCATTTTTTGAAAGGTTTGTCAGTCTCCAGTGTTTATAATATTTTCAGTGCATCCTCCCCTTAACTAAACCTTCACTAACACCCTCCCAAATACTCGTACAGTAATATATCACCATGACATTGCTATTGTCATTTTGCCTTTAATAACTAAGGTTGCATTAAGAATTTAAGATGGTGTGTTAAAATTTTGACAGGCAGGAATGTTCACAGATGTGTAAATGTATTAAAGTTTTATTTGCGTTATGTTAAGTCATGTTCGTGACGTCCTTCCTCTCTATGTGATGTTTACTCAGAAGGTGTAAGAACAGGCGACCTAATGAAATTAATCAAATAAAATTGAATTGATTGATTGAACATTTTTGTAAACATCTGAGATGATGTAAGTACACAACTCGACAATATATATATATATATATAGGTCTAGTCGCTTTTAGACATTTAAATGCAGAAATGTTACATATTATTTCTTTTATTGCCTTTCTTTTTGTCTTCATTACATTTTACACATTTTACTGCAGTTCTTCTTTCTGTTGAGCAGTGATGGAATGTAACTAAGTACATTTATTTCAGCACTGTACTTTTTTTTTGTACTTCTACTTTCCATTTTTGGCTATTTTACATTTTTACTACTTCACTTAATTTTGGAGGCGAATATTGTACTTCTTACACCACTACATTTATTTGATTTATTTATTTTTAGTTACTTTTGATTACTTTGCAGACTGCAGACTGCATGCTGCGTCAGAGCCAAAGTAGCACATTTTAAAATTAATGTATCTTATTGGCAATCAGATAAGAAAAACACAGATACACATGATCAGAAAAATGCTGAATAATGTTAACCCCTGGTATACAGTATATACTGTACATGTAAACATATTTCTAATATACCTTAACCTGTTCTATTGATACTTAGGTACATTTATTGCCTGAAAATGACTTTAGCTACTTAGTAAAGTAGAAATCAAATCCTTTAGGTGTTCTTCTCTTAATCTTACAGTACTATTCACATGGATTACTTGCACTTTTGCCAGAGTAATATTTTAGCACATTATCTGTACTTTTAATCAAGTATGACTTTAGTGTACTTTTACAACACTACTGTTGTGTGTGAGTAATGCATAAGTCCATGTGGGAACTGATTTTGGACAGTGACAATTCAAGTGCTGACTGGAGAGATAATATTCAAATACTGAAATAAAGTCATAATTCTCCCTCTTTCTGAACCCCCCCTGCCCAAATGATTTTTGTACAGTATCTAAAAGAATAAATATGAAATAATCCATCCTTAAATAGTTCACGGCAGCTCACAGTGACCTGTGACTACATTTATCTCCAACTATCTGTGCACTCAGCCTCCTTCGCCAATGCGTTCACTGAAATGAAATGCTGGAGGTAAGCAAAGTCATATGGTCCAGTGACCTCATACTAAAATAATGACAGTGCTGAGAGATGCTTTTTCGTCATCAAGACTGATGCAGAGGAAAGATGGTGACATATTAAATTGTTGTTGCCCTGTAATGTAGGTCTGATCTAATTGATCTGACACTATAAAATGGCCCCATAGATATTTCTTATCCTGCCAGAGTCAAGCTTTGATGAGAGAAATCATAGTTTCAGTCATCAGCTGTGACACAAAGTTTAATGAATGCTGTCGTTTGAAATTCATTAAGCACTGGAAGTGATGGTCATGGACGCTAATATCGCAGATGTCAATGACACAGATGTTACATCTGTGACATCAACATCACCAGTGTTATCATAAACAGCTGCAAACCAATGTCGACTCTGGCGAAGCAGTGAAAGAGTTACGGTGTGATAGTAGGGATGCTGCGAGATCTCTTCATGATGAGACGCACCTCCACGTCCGGGAGGCTGTCCTGTTTAGTCTGGGAGCACCCCTCATCGGCTGCAGCCATGTGCAGGTCGAAGCGCAGCGACACAGACTTCTTCCGCAGCTTGGGATTCCCTCTGAAGAAAGAGCCCTCCCACTGTTTTATCACCTTGTCAATCTTCTCTGTCCTGGTGGGAAAGAGGTTAGATGCCATGGCAATAAAAGGTGAAGATGACACATGATGGTCACTTGACATTTGCGTCATCTGATTACTTGCATTGAACCTGTTTTCAGTGGATTGTTTTCTTGTTGTTGGTCTCTATCCTGCTTATATGTCAAACATGTTTTCTTGTGTTCAGGAACATTTTATACAATCCTGATGACCAAAAGTTGGGATGCTGTGAAAAACGAACATTTTTTTTAAAAAAGCGCTGTTTATAACAACAGTTTTACGAGGAGTTCCGGAGCCCATATAGTAGAAACACTTGATTGGACATGATATTGATAAAGGTTATATTTATGCAATCATGTGTTTCACAAAGTGGTGAACCTCAACACTTTTGTTGTGTTGCTGCCATTCAGAATAAGGATGTGTTTACAAAAATCAATGCTTTTGCTAATGTTAAACACTGAATATAAGGTCTTTGTACTGCTTACAATTGATTATATTTCAAAAAGGATTAGCAACTGATCACATTCTGTTTACTCTTTTTTTTACACAGTATGCCAACTTTTTGGGAATCTCGTACAAAACACTGATTTGTCTTAAATTTAATGTAGACCTTAACTGCTGGAAGTCTGTTTATTTATTTACTTAAAGTAATATTGCATGTTATGTAATTCCATGTGGGATGGGTAATTTCAACAGGCATTATATGACAAAAACAGGAACAAATGTTATTAATTCAATTAAGCATGACACATCTCATTGCAGAGTAACACCAGGGGGCAGCAAGGTACAACACTTGACTTCAGCCTCAGCTATGAGCTGGTATAACAGCTGTATAACACTGTCTAACAGGATCAGCACCTAATTTGTGGTAACATGCAACCAGTCCATCACTGACAGGCTCAGTGAGGATCAGGATCTTGCATCTTTGCTCTTTCAAGTGAACTAAATGACGCAAGTCTCTGTCTGAAAAATACAGACCATGGATCTGCAGAAGGGGAAAGGGGAAGGTTTGAGTACCATATTTGTTGGGCTTTTAGGGGGAGTGCCACAAAGCTTAATAATAAATGTACCCAAACACTGGACTGATAGTTGCAATTTTGACCACCTGGGGGCAGTACAACACACTGTAAACACAACAGTGACATATTATCACATTAAAAAGAGCAACACTAGTATTCTGTCATGACTGTGTTCAGCTATGTATGCACTATAAGACCAGTATTCCATCTCCTTTTAGCCCAGTTTTGATCCCCATATATATGTGTTTATTAGAGTAGATGAATGCTGCGACAAAAAACAAGGCTGATGAGAGCAGTGAGAGTGAACCAAAGCAAAATATTTGCAAGCCCTAAAATCCTCGAATGAATTGAAACATACTAATATTCAGTGTAAATACAGAATCTCTATGCCCCTCAGGATTCCACCTTGATTAGATTAAATTCAGGTCGTTTCAACTTGACTCCGAGGACTTCGATGCAATTAAAAAAGTATTATTGATGCATCTTTACGCACCGTGATCAATGTTTTTTATTTCAATACATAATTTAGTTTTTCTTACATACTACTTTTAAAAAATAGCATATTTGGCCATCTTTACCAAATAAACGACTACCTTTGAAGATAAGAACTAACCAGGTTAATCTCGATTACGTTTCACCATCCAATTGGTATTGCTCTAACAAACGTACAGCCCAACCGACAAAATAATTTCAGGCTATCATAATGTTGAGAAGTGAAGATATATACACTACGAATGTTTTTAACACTATGGGCCAGTAAACTAGTTGTGCAGGATATGGGAACATTCGGCTGACAAACAGTGGTTCCATCAGTAATTACAGATAGGTGTCTTCATAATAGACCATTACCTAACAATAAGAACTGCTGAAGTGCAGTATTTTTCCACAAGATAATACTTCTTTCAGAAGCAGAACTTATTCAAGGAGCATTCAGGTAAAAATGTAGTGGTCTGGCCAACAAAGTCACTAGATAACAGTGGAGAGTCTGTAAAGTGACAGAATGATGTATTCTGTCTGCTGATCACAGCTCAAAGACAGATGAATATTCTGGCAGATGGACTGGATGTGTGTGTCTCTCTGTGGATGTTGTGCATGTGTGCGTGTGTAGCGCAGGTAATAACGAAGCATGAACAAAGAACCCGTCCAACAATAACAGGTGACACACCCTGAAGCCTCCCCACCAGGCGGGTATCTCTACATCAAACACAAGCCATTAAAGGAGGAAAATTCCCATGCAGCTCGTGATGAATTACTCATGGGAACTTGTGGAGCCAACTACTAACGTTTTATCCTTTGTAACTTGCTTGACGTGTAATGATAATTCCTTTGAGTCTGAACATCTCGTCTGCTAGAGCAGACGTCGCCGGGGTGGGGAGGACATGGATTACCGTGTCATTATAAACTAATGAGTCAATAAAATAGGTGTGAAGCATTCAGGAGATCAAGGAAGCATGAAACAACATAGTTTCATCCTCAAAAAGGCATTTATCTGGGTAACGTGAGACAGATCGCTCTCAGGTGATGCTCTTAGTGCTTGCCATTAGAAAATGCCTACATATCAGACTGAGCCAAAGGTGCTGACCACAGCCCAGCAGGGGGCAAAATGATCGATACTTACTCAATGGTACCGTGACCCTCTGCACTCTCTCGCACCACATTGCCCTGAAGAATCTCCTGAGTCTTCACAGTGGAGATTGGCAAGTCTTTATCTTGCTCTGGCTCTGTGAGAAGACATCAATGACAATTCATAACAAGATGTGACTGTAGTGTGAGAGAGTGTGTGTGTGTGTGTGTGTGTGTGTGTGTGTGTGTGTGTGTGTGTGTGTGTGTGTGTGCCTTACCTGTGAGTATCACAAGGCTTTGCTGCCTATGCAGTATGCTTTTCTTTATTCCGTTGTCTGCAGGGAAGAGTGAAGGTATTTCAGGCAGGGGCTCTGACTTGGGTTCGTCCGGAGTGACAGCAGGGTCACTGAAGCCGTTCTCCAGCCCGTTCTCCTTCGGCTCCTCCACAAAAGACCTCCAGGGCCGCAGACTCATTGGCTGCCTAGTACGACCCATGTACCTGCAGGAAGGAGGGCAGTGTACAGAGTAATGTAGATCGTGTGTGTTTATGCATGCATGCATGCGGCAGATGTTTTATAGAATATACTTGTTCCCTTCTTGCTGAATGTTAGATGGGAAGATCATTACCTCTGTTATGTCTTTATGGAAAGCTACAACCATGAGAAAGTCAACTTAGCGTAGCATTGAGTCAGGAAATGGATCTAACTTTGGCTCTGCTTGAAGGTAAAAAAATGTGCCCTGCAGCACCTCTTTAGCCACCTAATCAAGACGTGTTTCATAACAACAAATACCAGTGTGAAACCACAACAAGCTGTTTGCTTCTTGTTCCAGTCCTGGGAATTGGCTAAGCCGATGCAGATAAGCAGATAAACTATCGCTTGATACCTCACAGATAAAAGTACGGCGTTGATCTTCTTTTATCTTAAATTTCTTGTGGTGCCACTATGTTGTTTTACATTTATTGAAATTTCTTGACTAGATGGCTTGTCGTTAAATGTACTTCAGACATGTTTCCATGAGGTTGAATTGTAATTTGTAACTTTGGATGTCATCTGGCTTTTCTAATCTAGCGCCATCATCAAGGCAAAATGATTCTGATACCTACCAAATAGCTGCAAAAGCAATTAAATTCGCATTAACATCGGCTGTTTATTGTGATTAGTGGTGATTACCAAACGTTAGCATGCTATCACACAAAACAGTACGTGAAGGTGTCTACATTGTCATTATGAGCATGTTAGCATGCAGGTGTTAACATTAAGCTCAAAGCATATTTTAGCCTCCCAACTACTACTATGGCTAATTTCTGCTGCTAGGGATCTTTCTAATAAAACTAAACAAAAGATGTTTGCAGAGTGTTACAAAGGGTACAAAGCTGCTGATCAGCTGATCAGGCCCAGCCAGCTCGGGAGTCTGTTCCAGAGTCAGACACTCAGGCAGGAGAGCTCAGAGACTGCTTTTAACTGACCTCCACTGTATGGTGTTTATGTTCTGTAATAAAGTTTCCCTTCCAACACAGATTGGTGTTGGAAGGGAAATGTACTTTAAAGGGTAACTTCACCAATTTTCAACCTTAATCTTTATCTATTTTCCGAGTTCATGCTGAGGGACACACTAGTGGGCCCCCTCAATGTTCTCTGTGTAGCTGGGGGATGCCGGGAAATCTGGCCTACTTCCGGGTACCAGTGATGATACATGAAAGTTCACCTCTGGTTTGCGTAAAAGCAAGCAAGAGACCTTCTTCAAAAAACGAGACCAGCAGGACCAGGAGCAAAGATGATCATTGAGTGAATATTCTTTCGTCTTATGCAATGTGCTGCAGGGCAGGTTTAGAAAGCATTTGGGGGTGGAACTTCAGGAGGTTGCATGCAATGCATCCTGGAACATGTAGGCAGGCTGTGTAAGCAGGTTAACTCTAATTACCACGTGCTGGGGATTTTATGGCCTCAGTAAACTAAATATACCATCAACACTGATTGGGATATCCACATAAAACATAGCAAATTTCTCCTTTAACTAATCATTGTAGCATTACAGAAAGGAGAGGGGGAAAAGAAGAGGGAGGACCGGAGTCTCTGGTGAGTGTTGAGTTTTGTGATTAACCTGAATAAAACATATGAATACACACATCCTCTGCTGGTCAATGCTTGCCAGTTTGCGGCTAATGTACAACAAATTAATCTAACTGTTTGGGACAAATAAACACTTGAGCGAATAATGGGAATAATCTTCATATGGTGCAAATACATATGATCTTTCTTTGCACAGCCTGGGCAAGACTGGATGGCTAAATGATTATATACAAGTATTGTACACTGACCCTTCGATATTATCTTTTGTGCCTTTTATTTAGTCAATTTGCTGACATAACCAACTCAGAAACCTTTGAGTTTTATGCATGCAGATGTGTCAGTAAGAAAGAGTCATTGTCTCTGCATGAGGATGCTCTCATCTCTCGTCACACAGCTGCTTGGGATTCTTTGACCACCCTTATCACATATGGTAGCTGATGCAGCAAATCTGTTAAATTGCAAAGGAGCTCGTTGTGAGATGTCAATCTGTGGTTCAAAATGCCTGTGAAAATAATTAAAGGTGGCGCCAAAGAAGTAGAATATTCCTTAGTAAGACTGCTTGATGCTGACTAGGAATAAGTTAAGAGACCAGACAAAGATGGATTGACTGTTCTATCATCTTGTCTGATGAAAGACAGATCTGGATGTATAGGCTATGAATCAGTGGTAGAAAGTGATTTACCTTAACTAAATGCATACGTATGCAATTACTGTTGTTACATGTCTATGTTGTGTGGCCTTACTCTACAGTCCATGTATGTCTCACCCTGCAATTATTGTGGATTTTCAGTCTCACTTCAGATAGATTCTACATAATCGATTACAGGATAGTGAGCGTTGACCTGACTGAAGATGCCATCACCTTTATCAGTTTGCCAGCTGTATGAAGGAAACCATGTTTACTTTGTGCTCAAGTGCTAAAGACGAGATTTCTGTCTGAGTCATGTCATTGAACATGTGTAAAGTCTGTGTTCTAGATGCTGAATTTGCATAAATACGTCATAAAATGTTTTACTTCTGTGGTATTTTGTTTTTCTTACATTTATTCTCCACTGTTCCTTGATACACTTTTGGGCATGAAACTGCACCAGTGTTCTGGAGGAAGTTATTTTGACTTTTATATTTGTAGTTTTAGTGTTAACCAGGAACTTCCTGGTTCCTTAAAACCACAAAAATTCCAACGTTCTGCTTCCTTGAATGTTTCCATTCCATCCTGCCTCCCCTTTGTTCTCACCTGCCCTCTTCACTATCCAGGAGACGTCGGTAAGTAGTGATCTCTCGCTCCAGCCTCATCTTGGTGTTCAGGAGCTGGCTGTGGCGCTGGCGCTGGGTGGCCAGTCCGCTCCTCACCTGCTCGAGCTCATTCTCCAGCCCAGCAATCACCTGGGAAAGGTCCTGCAGCTGGCTGGAATACAGCTGCTGGGTGTTCTGAAGGGAGTTCTCAAGGCCTTTCTCCTGAAAAGCAAGAGGAAAGGAGCATTTACGATAATGACTACACAGATGTCATAATCTTTTGAAAATAACTCCTTTTTGAATTTAAAGAACCATGTTGAGGCTTCGCTTTATTATAATATAATTATAATTATTGTTCATAGTATATTGTCACAGCATCTACATCACAATGTGCACAACAGTCGGCAAATTAACTCACCT
Organism: Diplodus sargus; assembly: GCA_903131615.1. Classification (NCBI taxonomy): domain Eukaryota; kingdom Metazoa; phylum Chordata; class Actinopteri; order Spariformes; family Sparidae; genus Diplodus; species Diplodus sargus. The sequence continues at coordinate 264,706 of CAEMYA010000258.1, read as the reverse complement.
CTGCCACATGTAAGACATGTTTTTATGGGTTCTTGCGACATTCAAGATGCTTATTTATAATCAGCACTTGATTAGTATTAGGTGTTGCCACTCAGTATTATTTTTGGTACTGGGTGGTTGTAACCATTGTGACTTCCACCTATTGTAACATGACACGCATAGCTTCTATTGAGATATTCAAGTTATGTTTTTAAAATTCATGCACTTTCATATCACAGTAATTATTACAGAAAAAATTAAATATATCAATGTCATTATTTTTCCAATATCGTGCAACCCTATTTAATTTGAATCTGGAGTAAACTGTAAAAGAACCAATCTGAATCAGGGAGTGATTGGCAGGTAAAATCCCTTGATAAGCTTTGATCCAAACATGCAGTAGAAGCTATATTCTATGGTACTAATATAGTTTTCATTTTCTTATCACTTCTACAAAGTCAACACATGCAATATGACAATTACCATGGAAAAAAATGTTGTCAGAGTGATAGCTGGGGAGTTGGTTGTGGTGATATGTGAATATGTGTTTCCTTACCAAGGCATGTAGGGTCTCAATCTCCACCTGCAGGGAGTGCCACTGCTTCCTGGCTTCAGCTAGCTCGGCCCGGGCCTCCCTCAAGGCAGTGCTGCCAAGGCTCACCTGCGCCCACGCTGCCTCCTCCTGGATGACATGACAAGGATTTTCTATTTAAAAAGGGCCACCAACACTGCCACTATTTCATCCATTTACATACAAACCATAAACAGTCTTACTCATTTTAGCTTCTATTCATCTGGTACACAGATAAAATCCAACTACATGTTTTAATGTTAGCACAGTCGTTGTAAAAGGTTACGACAGATAGTTCTTTGTCTCAAAAAACATTTGTGGCTTTTTGTTCGATAATTAACGCATTATACGTCTTCTGAAAAAGTGACCAAATCTGCTGGGTCAAACAAAGTGAATGACCAATTTAAGTGTTTGAGAATTTTTTATGAACTAAAATTGCTCTGTAGCATGGCCTCTTCACTTCTGAGTGGTTATGATTGATAACATTTGGTGACTTTTCTGGGTTCATTTAACAATAAGGGCTTGTTTGATACACCCACTGGACTCAGCCACAAACACTACAATGGGAAAGTCTAAGAGCTCAGCATTGATCTAAAAGAGTGCATTATTTGAACAAGGCAGGAAAATTTCTTGGAGCTATTTCAAAACAGTTACAGGTCCCAAGATCAACTGTGCAAACAATTGTTTGAAAGTATAAAGTGTATGGCACAGTTGTGTCACTGCCATGATCAGGAAGAGTCATCCAAAAACCAACAAAAAGAAAGGCTGCAATGAATTAGAAGCTGCTAGAAGACACGTGTCAGAGTCCAAAGTCACACCTGTTTTGCATCACCATGGGCTGAGAGGCTGCCATGCAAAAGAAAGAAGCCCTTGACAAGGCACCTTAAAGATCAAAATGAAGTTTGCTGCTGATGACATGGACAAAGAAAAAGCCTCCTTGAGGAAAAGTCTGTGGTCAGATGAAACAAAAACAGGGTTGTATGGCTACAATGACCAGCAATATCTTTGGAGTCAAGAAGTGGATGCCTTTAACCCCAAAACACCATACCTACTGTCAAGCATGGTGGTGGTAGTATTATTCAGTGGTGCTGTTTTGCTGCCAGTAGATCTGCTGCTCTAAGAAAGTAAATTAAATAATGAAGAAGGAAGTATATCTCAAAACCTAAAATCATCAGCCAGAAGATTGGGTCTGTGCCCAGCTAGGTGTTACAACAGTACAATGATCCAACACACAAAGCGAAAGTAATGGCTAAATCAGGCTAGGACTGAGGTTTTGGAATGGCCTTCCCAAGTCCTGACTGGAACCTGATCGAGAACACGTGGACCGTACTGAAGAAAAAGGTCTTTGCCAGGAAGCTAACTAATTTAGTTGAACTTCACCAATTTTGTCAAGAGGAGCAGTTAAAAATTCAGCTAGAGGACTACCACAAGATTGTGGATAGCTATCAAAAGTATCTAATTGAGGTGAAAATGGTGTTGGGACCTCACTACATGTTCCTAACATTAGAGAGGCCTGCATGCAACCCTCATGCTCTAAAAAAGCCTTTAAACAAAGGAAAGAGTGCAACCCCAGTGTCCAGTAAGTAACACCTGGTTTCTACAGTTCCCAAGGTTTAAAACTCCCATTCTCCCAGTTGTTTCTTTGCCAATGTCGCCTCTGCTGTTTATTCCGCTACAACAGCAAGAACACCGACTGTCAGCCCGCTAGCAGGATGCTGCAGCGGCCAGTGCCATTCATCCACATCAAAGAACCAAGCTGGGTTAACAAGGCAGATGGACACATGGGCTTTTTAGTGTTTTGTATGCTTTTAGCTATATTGTAAGTTTGCGTACCATCTAATTCAGTTTGCCATTGTTTTACACTGTACAACATTGTGTTTGCTGTTTGCTTTTCTTTGCGCTCATCACATTTGAGTCGATTTGAGCCTCTCAACATTGTGGGGCTAACTGTTAGCTTTGCTGCAGTGTGAGCACACAAAAAGACACATTTCTATCAAGGAACAAGAACTAGCAGAAGATGATTCAAGCCTGAGTTCGTTCAATGGCTGCTGAGTGATAGAAAGGTGAGTGTTATGTCTGTCCATGGCTGTTTCCTCCTACTTTCTGCACTCCAAGCATGACCCCTTTTTTCTGTTTCTCTAGCTCTACTATGCCACACGTACACACCCACGAACTGTCTATCTATCTTGTTTGGTGGAAGCCACAGCGCGTATGTCTTGTCACCTTCCCATGAATTAGTGTGCACCATACAGACTGTGTACACATCTGTGTGTGCATCTCTTCACTTTTACACTGACATTGCAAAAAAAACAAAGGGAAAAGAAAGGCAAACAGCTGTGAACTGTTTGGTCACAATGTCAGAGTGTGAGTATATGTGTTTATGAAATACACACAGCCCTCAGGTGACTCTTGGTTTAGAACTCTACCCCTTTGAAATGGAGGCGATCTTGCTGGCCCCAGGCACCTCACGGAAAAGACAGGATGCAGCCCATGGGCCTGTGACGCGAGAAGGACTCAGAATTCTAAACTGCCTTAACGATTGGCTGGCATGGGCCGGGGCATGAGATCAGGGTCGCCGCCATGTAGCCCAGCCCAGGAGAATGGAGGCTCTACCTACATGGGGTAGCAGAGATCTTGCATTGCTTTGGGACAGCGGGTGCAGATCTGTCACCTATGAAATAAGAGCTGCCCAGCTTCCTCAGATGGGCCTGCCACACATGGTGTGGATGGGACTCATACCTGAAAGATATGTGAGAGGCAAGAGCCCCATCCACGAGAGCAGCAACGTTTATACTGTTCTCTCAGATTTACAACTCCATCAGGTGATTGAGGGGCCACACAGGCCCACAAGCTACCAAACCAACTCTGGGTGTGCTTCATGCATGAGTGTCTGGGTAGATTGCTGTCAAAGGCTAAACTATCCCACTGGATCATGGATGTGTTTCAGCAGTCAAACAAGGGGGCAGGAGTACCAGTACCACCTGGAGTACAGGCACACTCAACCCATAGAGTTGTGACCTCCTGGCAAATAGAAAAGGAGAATCTCTGGCAGATATCTACTTTGCAGTTGCTGTTTGACGTTCACCAGGTTCTACAGGCTGGACTTGGATGTATCCATTCCCTTTGGGCAGTTGGTTTCGAGGGCTACACAGTAGGTACTGCCTATGGCTCCCCAGCAGCTTGTCCGACTTCAGAAGCATCTGTTGGGGGGTCACTTAACCTTTTGTCACTGTCCGCTGTAGTCACTGGCCTTGGCCTTGGCTTTAGGTAGTGTATTGCACCTAAGCAGACAGCGGCAGCAGACAGCGTCTGGGTGTCCTACTGACTCAGGGGTTTGTACATATTGGTTATACTTAATTTTTAGCACGGCCTAAGCCCAGCAGCTTGTCTGTGGGTTGAGCACCTGTGATGGGTTTGGGACTCTGAGTCTGTTCCTATTCTTCACTTTGTGTCTTACAGAGTCCCTGTACATATGGAATACGTAGCTGGGTGGAGAGATAGTCTCAATACAATAGGGAAATGTAGGTTATGTTGTAGATGTGGTTCTCTGAGTGAGGACTATCTCTCCACTTCGATATTGGTCAGAATCTTTGATGTGTTGATAAAATAAAATCAGAGTGACCGTGCACACCTGTTTCATATGTATCTGTGTGTTCCAGTACACCTAGTGTTTCTTAAAAAAATATCTACGTCATCTGTCAGGTGGGGACAGTCCCTGTTCATATGGAAAACGGAGCTAGGCGGATAGATAGTCTCAGAGAACCATGATTACAACATAATCGTTCTTTCCCCGTTGACAGTCAGTCAAACATTCAGAGGAGAAACAGCCACAGGTGCTATTGGTAGTGTGCGTGTCAGTTTAGGTAAACAGACAGCGGTGCAGATACTCAAGCCTCTGTGTCAACACAACTGAACAAACTGTGTTGACACATTGTACAGCTGTGAGGCGCTTCACACCCCCTGTCCTAATCCCCAATGCAGCGAGGCAGTGAAACTGTCTCTGTACAGTATATAGTAGTATATATAGTATACTCAATATATATACCCAATGTATCCATATACTATGCACTTTGGGTAGCACAGATGATTATTGTCATACCACTTTGGTCACCCAGTTGCCTAATTTTGGATAACAGTCACTGAATAACTTTCCACTATCTTGGACTGCAGAGTACCATCGTCCCCATTGCTTTGCTTACTAGGAGACTTGATACAAGTTCCTATCCCAGTTAAATACAGAAACCCATTACTAATTTCTCCAACTCTTGCTAAGAATTCTAAGCACTGTATCTTAGACAACTGGATGTGTTCACCTCTCATCAAGAGACTTCTTCAGTTCTGTGGAACTTCAGTGGAGGGAAGTTGCAGGCTTTTAAACTCTGTGTGGGAATGTCCTTACAGAGTTGTTCAGCACTCGTGTGAGCTCTGAGTTTCAGAGTTGTTAGGGCCACTTCTGGGTCGTTGACCCAACCAGCCTTCACCTGGGTTGTTAGCACTAGGTGGGCCCAGGTGTGAATGGTTGTTAATGGTTGGCCCTAATGACTCTGAGACTCAAGCTCACAAGTGTCATCATTGACTCTTTAAGGACACTCCCACACAGAGTTTTAAAGCCTTGTTTTTTAGACAATGTTTATTTTATCCCTGATGTTTTTTCTCACAAGATAACTTTTATAGTTATTACTAGTGTTGTAGTTGTTATTGACACTCATAACAGCCATCTTCATCATTGATATTGAGCATATTATTATTATTTATTTATTTTATATATATTTAATATTACTAAAATTATCATGATCTATTATTTATATATTGCCTATTTTTTTCTTTAATGGTAAACTTAAAAATAGTGTTTTATTATTATTGTTACTATCATTATCATTATTATATCATTACTACCATTACTATTATTATCATTATTTGTATCATTGCAACTACTTACTGTTATTATCATTAGAATTAAAAACTAAAATGTGAAACTTTACACTTGTAGAATGTACAAACAAAATTCACAGCCCACTACATACATATCACAGACACTGTGACAGCATGCAAACATGCCACAGGACACATCACACATTCTTACTACAGCTTTGATACCAGTAAGACGTTAAGAAATTCAGCCATGTGCCAACAAAGGCAGGGAAGAAGTTGACAAGCGAGCAAAACATGGACATGGACATATATAATGAAGAATTTAAATACTTCACATGGCACCTTAAAGTGATATCTTTCTTGTGTAAAGCACTTTGTACTACATGTCATTGTATGAAAAGTGCTCTATAAATAAAGTTGATTTGATTTGATAAAAGGGGCCACTGAAAATGAGTGATTGACTGATGCTTGGTTGGCAGAAATGATTGGTTCTCTAAAGATTATACTGCCGGGAAAGATGCTTGGGATAAAGTTGAATTATTCCATTTCCAGTGAAGTTTACTGTTTCAGTGAGATAGTCACATAATCACATTCTAGGGATCATTACAAAAAAGATGTATATATCAGCTGATATTTCAACATGTATTTCTTACTAATATGAGTGTCGGTATTGGCTGAAGAATTAAACTCTAGGTTCCACTGAAAATTATAATAGATGTCATGTAGTTTGGGTGCTCACGTCACAGCTTTGACTCCTCACTGTACTTTACACTCCAGCTCATGATGTAAACAACGCAACCCTTGCCAGGAAGCACATGTTTATTCTGTATAATATCATAATAATATAATTACCGTTGACTGCATGTTAATATGCCCTGTATAGCACTTCCATCTTCAAAAGACTGCATTATTTGAAGTATTAATATCACTCATGATAACCATGGTCATCATGCAGTCTTTTGACTGCAGCGTTGTGTAACAGTTACTTTAGTGGGACAGACAGAGAAGGTCTGATGTAAACAACAACATTTCATATAACCTGCTCCATTTCAGCACAGTGGGAGCTGGCAGCTGACAGACCAAAGACATTTGCTGTGGCACAGGAGCACTGGGATAATAAAAGGCATCCACACTGCACTCTTTCCCATTATAACTAAGAAGAGGACAGATAAAACACACCGAAAGGAACGACAGAAAAGCTCCAACTCTGCAATAAAAAATTGCTGCCATTACAGTTTTTCTTGATTGTTTACACACAAAAATTGGTACTTGAGACACAATGACCACAACATGTAACTCATGCGCCAACCCCATGAACCAATTCTGCAAAACTACAAGCACAATTCCTGCTTTACACTCAAATTGCAGTTTTGAAACACACTTTTTTCAAAACGCTACACACAATTATCTGCATTTGGCTCAATTTTCATAAAGAAAATCTCTTGTTTTCACAAGGAACACACTGTCATTCAAAATTCTAAAGTTAATTGTCCTACTAGGCACACTGACTCATCACATGGGCAAACACCTGGACACCCTGCACAACACACTCATTCCACCAGATCAGCTCAGGTACGTTGTCATTTGGGACAACGTAAGTTTCCGCCGGGCTACTCTGGTTCATAACTGGTTCACTGCCCACCCACGCTTTATAGTTGTTTATCTCCCTCCATATTCTCCATTCCTCAATCCTATTGAGAATTTTTTTTCTGCTTGGAGATGGAAAGTGTATGACCGGAATCCACAAACGTGTATACCCCATCTCCAAGCTATGGAAGACGCATGTGGAGATGCAGCAGTTGATGCTTTTCATGGCTGGATTGACCATGCTAGGTGATATTTCCCCCGCTGCTTGGCCAAGGGAAAACATTGCTTGTGATGTGGATGAGGTGCTGTAGCCAGACCGAAACAGAGGAGAGGATGCAGCTAAATTTTTGGCGTTTTTTTTGTTACTGTAACTGTATACAGTAAATTCTTATGTTGTTTTCTATGTAGAGCACTGTATGTGCAACTGTGTGTTGGTCGGGATGTATACTGTGTACATTGTTTTTGTGGGAAAAATAAAATATATTTGTTACAGTGGATTTGTGTGTTCTGAGTATAAAAACCATATCCTCTAATATTTTACAACACACTTGTATGTACTGTCTTTAGTAACTCTGAACAAAAAAAGGCCTATGTCATTATGATGAATGGAGAAGGAGTGTTCCATTCATCATAGTGTTTTACATTGAGCACATCAGTGTTCAACTGGTTCTTATAAATGTCTTTTCATATGATGGATTTAGTGTGTCATTTGAAAACAAAATACCATTTTGAAAAGAAATTCCATTGTTTTGAATGTAAAGTTTCATTTTGAAGGAGAATTGAGGGGTTTTGCCCGTTGTGTGTGTGTTTTTTGATTTGTGTGTAGAGTTCTGAGAGTAAGAGGTATGCTTTCAGAAAATGTGTGTAAACAATCAAGAAAAACTGTAATACACCAAGGATACAACTCTGCAAGATAGATGATAGTGTTTAGGTTAAAATGTAGCTCATGAATATTTAATGAAGGCCAGAGATAATTCACTCAGAGTAGTGACTGATAAGTTGTAGCACACTACTGTAAATGTGTGTAGGAATGAGAAGGTAAAGTAAATGAGGACACAATCATGCAAAAACATAAACAAATCTTTAAGAAGGAAAATACAGAGACACACACATATGCAGAGGAGGGAGAGACATGGTGAGTCCTGAACCTAAAGCTTTCACCACAGTCAACAAACACTCTGCTAACATTTAACGCCAGCTGAGCATATACATCAGTCTGTCTTTGTTGTAAGATGGCCCAGAGTGTGAGGGTGTGTCTGGCTGGCAGTGGGCCAGGACAACATGACAGAGGCATAAGAAAAGAAAGGAAAGTGAAGATGCAGGAGTGGATGCGTACCTCACTGAGAGCTCCTCTGTGTGTTCTGGATGATGCTGCTGCTCCAGCTCGGCTAGGCCCGACCAGGCTGGGGAGTGGATTTGACACGGTGCCCAGGCTGAGGTGTCTCTCTCCCGGGCTGGGAAGTCGGCTCTGATCGCACTGCGCTCTGATTTGGTCGAGGAGCTGGGTGAGCTCCATCCCTGTGCCATCCTCCACCTCCTGTCCTGCTGCTGCTGTGGCTGTCCCTAACAGAGCATCGCAGGAGCTGGCCCGCTGCAGCTGTAGAGCCCGGGCTGCCTGCACATAGCCAACCAGAGGGAGCAGGAGGGGGAGGGAGAGAGAGAGAGAGAGAGAGAGAGAGAGAGAGAGAGAGAGAGAGAGAGAGAGAGAGAGAGAAGGTGAGAACAGAGTGAATGATGTAAAGAGTGAGAATTACAAGAGAAAAGGAACAAGACAAGAGGGAGATAAGTAGAAATGATTAGGTGAATGGATGCAAAGTCTGCAAAAAAAGTGTAAGAGCAGTGTGTGTGTCTGTCTGTCTGTCTGTCTGTCTGTGTGTGTGTGTGTGTGTGTGTGTGTGTGCGTGTGTCCTTGTGTGTATGGGACAGCAGGCTGTGAAAGAGTTCACGCAATGCAGAGGAAGAGGAAAAGAGGAATCAGTTATTGAGTCCTACATGTGTGCCTACGTGTGTGTGTGTGTGCGTGTGTGTGAGCATGTGTCGGTGTATACATGCAGATAAAGACACTAGAAGGGGTGGGGTGGGCTGGGGGGGTATTAGTCAGCAGGAATGAGAAAACCAAAAGAAGGAGGTAGGAGAGTGAGGAGAGGGGAGGGGTGGATGAGGTCAGAATGAGAGGACGAGGAATCGTTAGATGCGGTGAAGCTTAACACAAAAAGCATCACAAATCAAAGCAACCACGCACAACACACACACACACACACACTAACACACACACACACACACACGCACAGCACTATGATGCAAGTGAAAGTACAAGAGGCTACCTATTACGTACGTAATAACATAGCAACATTGTACCAATGGTAACTAGTTAGTTAGTTTAAATACAGTATACTCCACACTGCATCATTTTATCCTCTCCTCTATTCAAGAGTACAGTATAGCTGATCATTAGTCACTGTTAAGTCATTTTTCACGAACACAATTCCAAACTATTATTTTTTTAAAGAAAAAAAGTCACTTTTCACTTTAGGCTTTAAGGTAACCGTGACAGGATTTTTTCTCAAACCCATCAATATTAATTGTAGAATTAATCAGCAGATGGATCTACTATATATATATAAAAGATAGCTGTGGCCTTATTTAAAATCTGATCCAACTCACTATGAGCTGCTGGTTGGTTATCATCTCAGCACCTTACATCACCACAGTGATGAACATACTGTATGTCCTTGGCTCTGAGGATGCTTATACAAAGTCCATCGCTGACCTTTTGCACAAACTGTTCAAGTCCAAACAGCGTCACTTTGTGTGTTAGCAGTGGCTAGATCAGTGCTAGTTCAAAAATGACTCACCACCTAAATTTAGTCAAAAGAAATCATTCCTCGCTGTCAATGTCCTCCTGGTAATCCAGTCATTGCCCACATTAGTGTTTCAGACTTGGACGTGGTTCTTGCCCTCTCCAAAAACTAATGCACTCTCCCCAAGAAGACTGAATCCTTCAAACTGCTGCTAGATGTCACAACTAGGCATCTCTTGTGAGTGACCATCATTCTGTGTGAGCGAAAGAGAAACCAATTCTTCCAGCAGAAAATTTGCTTCCAGAGCCGATGCTAAGTGCGATCAATGATGTTGGTACCTTTCAACTTCCAGCCAACCCCACAAAGGCTCTGCTTCATCTTCTAATTACAGGTTAAAATGTCCACAGCTACACCTCAGTCCGTCACGTCTCCTGTCCAGAAGACACTGTACTTGACGTCCGAATTTTGTCTTACAGTTGTCGGGTTACCCAGTCATCAGATATGCGCTTGCATGGTTTAACCTGATGTTCATGAACCAATTAGATGGATCACTGATGTTTTGACCTCTCTCCTCTGTAACCATACCAATAGCATATGTTCCTGCAAACATTGCCCCAAAGAACACACACCAAACCTCCACAAAGCTAATAAGTGATTCTTATTTGTATTAGTATTCCAATTTCCTTATGAGGAGACATGTCATTGTGAAGTTAAATTTTATTTTTATTGCCCGGATGAATAAAGGGTACATTAAAATGATGAAGGTTGTAATGTGAGACTGTGCATACAGAGGGGTACGCACCATCAGACAGAAAGATTGACAGGCAGATGGAAAGAGGAAGGCACAGTGAAGCAGGCAGACAAGCATGTTGGATGGAAACAAAAAAGAAAAAAGAAATGCAGAGCATTTATTGACCTCAAACTCCTGGTGCATCTCCTGCAGCTCTGCCATGGAGTGCCGGAGGTCCGCCTGCAGCTTCATGCAGCTCTGATCTGCGGTCCTCTTTGTCTGCCTGAGCAGAACCACCTGTTCCTCCAGACACTTGGTGTTCCTCTCCTCCGTCTCACATCTGTAATATGATGTCAACAGCCGACGTTATTCATTGAGCCCCGTTCAGTGAATACTGTTAATCATTCAACCACAGCATACATCGGCGACTTAAAAGACCCGATTTCATCACAGAGGAAACAATGAAATGGCCAGAGAAAACACATTTAATCAAATTCGAGAGCAACAGATCAAAGTCAGGTGGAATTTTCGTATTTTCCTAAAGTGTTGACACATTCCTCAGTCTTGCCAAATACCCAGTTTAACTTCATTCAAAAGAAGCCTCTAACAATCATTAGTGACTTAAGAATTAAGAAGGTCGAAGATGCAGTTTTAGCTGAACAATCCCATTTCGGTGCCTGACAGTGAAGGAGGGTGTTGGAGAAATCACAACTTCGAGTAAAAAAGGACCAAAAAGACCTTGACATCACAAGTGTGTCATAAACAGAGTCCACAGTCTCACAGACACACTATAAATAGGAATAGAAATAGCTATAAATAGAACAGGTGTATTTATTTACAGCTGCAGCGTGTAGCCACTGTCCTTCAGGGGTTAATGGCTAACAGTGGAGGGGTGGTGTGTCCGTGTGTGTATGTGTGTTGGGAGAGGTGGGGGGGGGAGAGACTCAGTGTCACTCTGCATCAATACATAAGTGAAAGTGCCGACGCGGCACAAAGCCCGGCCTGGATTTGTATGCAGGTTGGCTCACTGGAGCGGGAACTGGCCTGCGTTAGATAACAGAGGATTGCAGCAGGATAAAAACAGGATGTCTTTCTGCATCTAAGTGGAGTATTTTGTGATGCTTATATGGGCCAATAATGATAATCTCACATTATCTATGAGCACCTAACACAAATTTACCAATAAAAACACACACAAATCTGTATTTTTCTCCACTGCAGCTGATCACTACGGACATACACTGTATGAATGAATGTAGTATGTTTATGGGATGCGATCTCATGCATAATACTAATCAATAAGCCAAAGTCTGTACTGATGGAGGGAGAGGAGTGTTAGAGTTTTTAGGAACACTACAGCTGCATACAGCTGACCTGGCCTGGATGGCAGCAGCTCTGGACTTCATGCTGTCAGACTGTAGAGCCAGCTGGGCATTCTCCATCAGTAGTTTACCAACCTGACAGAAACAACAGACAGCAACATTAGATTAGATAGGTGTGCAAAAACAACATGCCATTCTACATCAGCAGGCTGACTATTTTCTATGTTCATTTGGTTGAGGCCTATTAAAAAGTAAAAAAGACTTTGTCTGGAATATTGAATATTTTTAAGAGCAATGACTAATATTTTGTACTGCTTGTCCAACATCAATATGTGCAGATACCAATGTGTTGTATTAGGTCATTTTTTTCAGTGACAACCTAAATGCTTGTTATTGGGACCCTACATAATAAAGCACAGCATACATTGTGCCTTGTCACAGTAAACCATGACACTCTGACATGATTCAGCATGAACAATAGACCCTTTTTCATAGCAGGCAGGTTGACTTGTCAAACGAGGAAACGCACAGGTGGAGTAAATAACATTCATGATGGCTGCATTCCATTTAGCTGTGCTAGTTCCAGGGTTCTGGTATAGTACATACTCACTCACTGACATGTCTTACAAGAACACTTAATAAAATGGATTGTTAACATTGTTGCTCACATCTGTGCTCTTCCTGCGTTGACAAGTCAAAATGTCTGCCGTGAGAACGTCAACTGGAAGGACAACAGCGATGATTCTGTATCCTGTTTTTTTATGATAATATCTTTTGGCGCTTACACATGAAATGTATTTTTCTCCTGCAAGAAAACGGTTGGTGACTTTTTCTATTGTGTAGTTCATTTGAACAATTCCTGCGGAGTGGTTCACGCTTGTATATTTAGTCACAGATTTACATTTTGAGGACCAAATGGACCTATTATTGGCTTATTACTTAAGGGAGAACCAGAGTTTCCTGGTATAGCCTCACTCATGAATGAGGGTTATTTTAGGGCATTTTAGCAGATGCTTTTGTCCAAAGCTACTTACAGTAATTCGAACATTCATAAACTGCTGGTAGTGGCTGTCATGCAAGATGCCGACCAGCACATCAGGAGCTTTGGGGGTTCAGTATCTTGCCCAAGGACACTTCAGTACACAGACCAGTTGAATCAAACCAGCGACCTTCCAATAACAAGACGCTGGCTCTACCCCTGAGCAAAAGCCGCCACTGGACATCCACGTTCAGAGCACATCACAACCAAATAAAGGAAACATTAAACATTTAAAAATATATAACTTTTACCGATTGTAATTATCATGTTTTGACAATGAAGTAAGCACGCCTCACACCAAGGCACACTTGTTCAATCTGATTCAGTACTTTTGGTATCCTTTATTATTATCATTATAAATTACCATGGTGTCCATTATTAAGCCTCAAGATATCTGACTGCCACATTAACAATGAGGCTATGACCACATAGCTTGTGTTAAAATCAAGAATTCATGCAGTGTCATTAGCAGAGAGCATTATTATGTTTAATTTTGTGACAATCACAATAATATATCACGAGTACATCATATTTTTATTCACTGACTAAGCAGAATATATTATAATGTTACAACCATGGCTGATTTACATGCACAGTCTGGGGAGTATACATTGAAATAACAACTTGGTCTAATTTTTGAAGGTGTAATATGTGCAAATTTTACAAAGCTCCTCTAGTGGTGTAAACAGCTGAACGGCTAGCTTAGCTAACTGGCTAAAGGCAGCTACAGTAAGCAGCTGTTACACTGGTGATATGTGGCCCCCTGTTTGTTTGTTGGGGTTTTTTTGGCCTTTTGTTGCTTTATTGATAGCTTAGCTCAGTGGTTCTCAATTATTTTTTTGTCATGCCCCCCAGAGGACAGAATTTTTTTCGCGCCCCCCCCCAATTGAAATACTATTGAGAACCTGATAGTATCTATTTATTTATCTGTATAAACCACTGTATAAGTTGTAGCATTCTGCATACAATCACCTGCTGCTGTCCTGCCAGAGTTTTTAGGCATAAAACACAAACAGGTCTTTCCTCATTTCCAACCGTGTTCACAGTAAACCCAAGGTCTATGTGGGCATCGTCATAGTCACAGTTCCCGACCGAAGGATTAGCAGAAGAGCTTGTGTTTGTCTCTTTTTTGAGATTTGTGTTCTGGTGTCAACACGGAGTGTTTTATTTAGAAAAATAACCGGATGTTATACTGTTATTACGGCACTTGACTTCCTGTCTGCTCCGTGTAAAATTCAGCTGAATTGCTGCGTCGTGCTCCGGCATCCGCCAGAAATATAGAAGTCCTGCGTTTCTGTGCTGGAGGGCTCTGGATTGCCGGAGCTGGACGGAGCAGACACACAGCGCAGCGGACCTGCTGGAAGTTAACACATAGATTAAATTGAAAGTGAAACCTATCAGCTCCGCTGGCGTGACGGAGACGTAATGCAGCGGACACGTATACAGTGGAAATAGACCTTCGAGTCCTGCTCTGCTTCTCACGCCCCACCATTTGAGAACCACTGGCTTAGCTGAAGAGGTGACAGGAAACAGGGTGAGAGAGAGGGGGAGTGACACGCAGCAAAGGGCCCCAGGCCGGGAGTCGAACCCAGGACCGAGGACATGGGACGCTGCTCTACCAACTGAGCTAAACGGCGCCCCCCCTGAGTATGAGTATTTTGAGTATTCTGAGTATGATTTTGACAGGTGGCCAGTTCTTACATATTGCAGCTTTAATCTTTGAAGGATACGCTATCCCAGTGTTTTATCTACTAGTGCTAAACCATTGTTGTATATCCCAACTGCTCAACACCAAAAATCTTCAGGAAAAAAATTGCTAATCTCAATTTCACAAATTGATGCTGGCCATGTCAATCAGTATGCTAACGTTTCAGCCCCTTGGCCTTCATCAGAGCATGTCTGAATAAGGCTACCGTTGGGTATTCAGCAGTGGGACTTGTTCTTCTTTTAGAAAACAAAACACTCAGGTCAAAACACGCACTCCAGAAATTATTATTGTGGTTTAAAACACAACACATTGGCTGTGACACAATGCTGTTTGAACTGTTGTGGAAACTAAAACTGAAAGTGTCACAAGAACTAATTGTACTTATGTTTACAACAAAACGAGTGTTGTGTATAGTGACTATCTCTTCTCTCCTCACCTCACATCTGGGCTCAAAAAGCCAATCAGTGCTACGGTATGCACAAACTGAACACATACTCTACATGAAATAAAGCCAACAAAACCAACAAACCATTCGTCTAGCATTAATAATGGATATACTGTTTTGACTTTCGTCAGGCTTAACAGTTTCATTTGAATCTCGCTGTCTTGCCTGAAGAGCTGTCTGGATAAACAAAAAGTGGCTTCTTGTCTTTTATCACACACATATTAATGTTAACACACCCTTATTTCCCTTTGTGCAACACTTTGGAAGGAGACACACCCATGCTGAAGTAAAACCAAAGATAACATGGAATTTTCCAAAACATTTGTCCCATAAACTCTAAAATACACTCATGGGGATGTTGATGAGCCATGCTGATTTGAGTGAATCAGTCTACTGACAATATCTCCTACTTACTAGATATTTGCCCATCAGTGAGTCTCTGCTGTGAATACAAAGATTATATGAAATACTTAAGCAATTACTTAGCAAAGTAATCCTATATGTTAATGTGAAAGTATTACTTGGATTAATGAACAATATAGCGAGAGTTTGTGTGATAGTCATGGGAACATTAGCCAACCTTTGGAGACGACTTAGATGAAGTCTTTTGCAATGGGAAACAAAAGAGTCATTAAAATATCAGTCATTGACACTTAGTCACACAGAAAGTGATGTTAAAGCCAACATCGAGTCGGTTCATGTTTATGCGCCACTAAGTGGAATGGCCTTTAAAATAATAGTTCTGCATTCTTTGGAAGCAGGTGTTGTTTGGGGAATCTCTCTGGCTCTGATCCAGCAGTAATGACACACATACCTGCTTCTAATCCCGTGTAACACGCTCATTTGATGTGTAGTCACCTCTCACCTAATGTAAAACTTTACAGTTATTGAATTCATTTTTAAACATCACTAAAATAAGCATGTCGCCATTCATGATTCCCCCGGTTGTCGATTACAGGACTCAGAAAAAACATTTAATTAGCTGGGTGAAAAGTGAGTGTCAGTATGGTTATAGTTTTTATATATAAAGAAGAGGTTTGCTGAGTCTTCACACCAGCTGCAGTAAAAACATGACAAAGATCAATAATCAACAGCAATTTGCAACTTCTATAGCATCACACCCTTTTTTAGCCACCATAAACTCTGCTGTCGTAACACTGTGGTGTTTTAATGAGTGAAGTCGCTGTGTAACCCAGCCAGCACTGGAGCGGCTGTCTTCCGACATGGGTGGCACCACTGCGATTAAAAGTACACAAGTATTTGAGGCTGTTCACATGATGTTGCGTTTTGACCGGCTGTTTGATTATGCACACCTGCTCCTGTTGTCTGCCAGCCAACATAGCCTTCAATTGATTTAGTGGAGCATAATCATAAAGACTGAGTGGAAATACGACTGCAGGACATCCGCAATAGTATCACGTCTCCTTCCTGCAAACAGCTGTGCAGTTTCCAACACTTGGTCATAGTCTGCGTAATTAAAAATCTCAACAAAAGTCTGTACCTGGGCACGGAGCTCATGAACAGTCTGCTCCTGCTGGGACCAGTCCTGGGAACGTGAGGTGCTCCTGATACCCCAGTCGGCTATCTGAGCATTCAGCCGCTGGTTGGCTTCCTGCAGCCTGTTCACGTGCTCCAGGAAACCCCTCAATCGGGCGTCCAGGCCCAACATGGTGTGACTGGAGTCCTGCAGCAAGTCCATGGAGCCCTGAGAGAGCGCACATGCAATTTTCACAGACACACACAACGAGCTGGTGATATTTCCATACAGTCAAATGAAACAACACAGCTGAAGATGAAGCCTATGCTAGCTGAGGGAGTTCACGACTGACAGACATATTATGTTCCTGCAGCATGCATGCAGGGAGATATAAAGTTACAACTTTCAAGGCAAACAGCCTACCACCCATCTGAGATCACATGCAGCCAGAGGCGTTTACTAGGTAAATGTTTACCCAGCGATACTCACCTGATGCAACGTGGCCTTCCAAGAATAAGGCACTGTAAGAGTAGTAGAGGCAGCAAAAGTCTGTTTGCCTGGTCACACAGAGCCGATCCACCACTCCCCACAGCTTAGCCACATTCTTCTACAGCGGACTGGTCAACAGTTTCTCCTTCCCACTGTGTACCAGGTCATCAGCAGCAGGCCCCTGAGACAGAGCACATGGGCTGTCATTAGCCAGCCAGTATCGCAGTGTGTGTCAGTGTGCAGTCTTCAGTGGGTTAGGGGGTCAGCCACGATCGGGATGTTCCTCTGTGTCCCACCTAGCCCCCCAGGCAGCATTTGGGAGTGGGGAGAGCAGCGAGGTAAGCACTGGGCCCAGTGCTTACATCACCAGCACTCTGGGGCCCTTTGTACTCTCTGATCCAGGATTACTGAGCCGCTTTCAAACAGGCATCAACACAAGCTGTGGAGGGAATGTTCAGGGAGACACAGTGGCAGAACCTATGTGTGAGTCTATGTGTGGGTTTGAGCGGTGGTTTGTGCCATAATTAAGGTGATATCTGTGTCCCTACACTCCCCTGACGTCAAGTAATACGCACTTTCCACAGAGTTACCTCTTGCTCACAAACAGTCTTGGCTGCTTTCAGGGAATGACTGAGTGTTTGTGACTGTCTGGGCCAAAGGTTTCATCTCCCAAATATTATAATGTAGCTCCAATATTTCCTTGGGAGCAAAGTTTGCAGATATGTCACAGCCGCAGCCAGTGTTTCAGCACACAGAGACTTTGACTGTAGTGACTGTATGGCATTGTCACAGACGTTTGTTCAAATCTACTTTTCTTACAAATAGCACCTTTAAGATATGATCTATGTCTGGTTAAGCCAAAGGTGTGGTATAAGCAAACAGGTTGGCTCGCCATCATAAAAACAAAATAATAAAAAGATCAAAACAGAAGATTATTACCCCGTGTGGCCCCTCAGTGATTGGCAGGTTAATTAATGCAGAGAATGATTTATCTGATACGGCTAATGTGAGAATAGAGAACACTGGGGCCAGCTGTAATAAAGGGGCAATATCATGATATCTTGATCTTGAAGCAGAAACGAGACAACTGTGAAACTCATCATGAACATGGCCTGTGGTGACATCTCTCTTTCTGCCAACAGATGTCAAATACAATCATGTGTCTATAATTATTATAATAACAACTTTATAATAAAACTGGAATGAGTTGTTTACTGTGTATTAAATCATAATCAGCTGGAACAGCGTCGGCCAGTAATGATGATTGAGTGTGTTCAAAAATGGGAGTGATACAAGCACAGGAGCCAAAATGAGGGGAGTTGTCCTGTCACACCCTATACCCCGCTGAGTAGGTATGGGACATCAACAAGTCGGTTGTTCCTGATTGATCCCATTGCAAGAGAGTCTCTAGTTTTACCAGTATCTATGTCAGTTTATTGTGATTTGCTTGAATTTGCTTGTAGTTACAATTGCTGTTACATGTGCTGTTTCAACAAGACAAGACAGGACAAGAGTCCATTTAGCGATTGGATGGGCAGCACCCATCTTTAAACTCAGCCTTCATTTTGATGTACTGTACTGACTGCATCCTACATGGTTGTTGCACCATCACGCTGACAGTCAGACAGACCTGGAGGTGGAATCAATACTGGAACTGCTTTATAGTCTTCCATAACTTTATGGCCACGGCCAAAATGCCTCTGTGAGATTTCTGCTCTAATAGGCAGCAGGACTCACGCATACGGAATGACAATTGCCCTGGTCTCCCCCACAGTATATGACTTCTAGTACAGTAGCCATGGTAGCTACAAATCACAGGCTACAAGCTTAAGTGGCAGGTCAAAGTAGTGTATGTGTGTGTCAAAAGGTTGTGTCAGAAACTTGGTGACATAACGAACAGGACCATAGCAGGGGCAGCTGTGTAATCAGCGGATGAATTATCGACTAACAAGCTAGCAAGTGGAGGCCATGCTGACACTCGTCGGTCGGAAAGCTAACTAGAAAGCAAGCTAGCTAGCTCTTTCGGATAGCTAGGCCTGTTCTATGATCACAATAAATTCAAACAGCTTATTAATGTTGTGTATTTGTGACATTATTTTCAGTGTGTTCAGTGTCTGATTGAGTAGCATAGCCGAACTATGGCTGTAATCCGACTAAGCTGTGCATGTAAACGTAGTGACTGACCCATGTTTCATAATGTCTGTTTATAAACCAATACTCTATGTGGAGCAGTTTATAATCCAGCACAGGAGGTTAAATAAAAGTGATTGTTACAACACTTCTAATAATCTATAAAAAGCTTCCTGCACTTTAGACCCTCCAGCTCTCTTGCCACGAAGTCGACAGGCAAGACAGTTTGCAATTGGTCAACAGTGCCAATTTGTGGTCCGCCAAAGTTGGACCTGTCACAGAAGATTTGCAGGTGAGACCAATGGGCCTTAACATCATAAATCATAAAGAAGTCACTGAACTAACTCAATGTCAGTTTCTCAGCAATATGCATATGAAATTTGCTAACATTAGCTATGATTATAGCCTGTCCCACCATATGCTGCTGGTGCTACTCAACCAGAAGCAGCACAAAAATGAAAGTGTATAAAAACTACTGAAAGTGTTTTTTATTGCTTATGCTTTAAACTTTTGACTTTATTTGGAGTGGCCTTTTCTTATCATATTACAAAAAATCAGCAATGTTTTTGTGAACTCAACTAAAATACATGTTTGTTTGTTATTCTTATCTGATGTGCTTCTGCTACTTTTGCAAATTTGCAAACCTGAGGACTTACTTTTCTGTCGGGTAAACAAGCGCGCTTTGCCGAGAGGCAGAATGTGGTGAATATTAGTGCGGACAACTGAGCGTGCACTTCTATCTGTTCCAAACGCTGTACAAATATTGTCTCTGTCTCGACTTGGATATTCTCTGATATAACAACAGAGGAGGAGCAGCCAGCTGACTTTCTTATGTGGTTTTGCTTTTTTGTGGGTTTCATCCGTCTGTATGTTTGCAAGGAGAGAGACGGAGATGAATTGATAGCGAGGGAAAGAGTGAGAGATTAGGAGGAAGCAGGAAGAAATCTCCACTCAGAGCTGAGAAAACGTGTGGGAGGAAAAATGTTGATGCAATTTGAATAATTAAATGCACAGATACACAAAGCACGCTGACAAACCCGAGAATGTCAAACAGGACTGTCGGGGCTCTTACCTTCATCATACTCCCACACCCTTTGATGGTTGATGATGGCTCCAGTAAATTATGTTCGTCAAAATCCTGGAAAAACAAAACCTGTCAGGGCGTAGCCGGCAGATCTGTTGTCAGCGTCTGGGATGGATGATTTCAGCTGTGACTACAAACAGTGAATGCCACCAAGCCTGTTTTTAGATGTCCTGTTCCTCCCACATATCTAAGAAATAGCCTACGTCGCACGGCATTCACAGGACTGTTTGGCCAGAGGAGTCGTGTAACTGAGGGCTGCAGGTATTGACTCGTTGAGGCTCCAGAGCCGGACACTTCCTATGAGAGAATGACAACAAAACAAGTCTGCTGCGATTACAGGTTTAACACTTAGCAGCCCCCTTATGTACCTGACCTCAGCGACTTTACATTCCTCTGCCCGAGTTCCCCTCAGGAGTGGGCGCTTAGGATCTCTTTGATTGTTTCTCATGTGATCCTCTGCACAATGAACCTTTTACTAAAGGTGGAAAAGAACACCTGTTATTAAAACATGAAATGGCTTTGATCCATTCTCTAACTATTATTAAAAAAATGCCAGGAGGATTTCATCTGTACATGATCATTATGCAAGCCACTTATGTTGAATTGGAAGGTATTGTGGTTTAAATCCAAAACCGCAGAAGGGATAATCTTCACATAAACTATTTAACAGACTGCTTTAGGGGCCCCGCTAAGCTAAAGCACGTTTCATGTGCTTTTACTTGCCGTCTTGACTTATTTGTGTGAGACAGTAATAGCAATAACAATAGGCCTTCAGAATATTCTCCCTGCAACCCTCAGGACTCATTTCTGCCTGTCACAAACTCATTCAGGCACACATTATTTATGATTCAACTCATGATAGCCCCCTTACTTTATCTTTCCAAGGTGTACTAATAAATATTTTCAACAGTGTGTCGAATGTGTAATGTGAACAGGGTCACTTGTACTGACAAAAGTGACAGGAAATGGTCAGCCGACTTTGCAGTTTTCTTTACAAGGACAGTTTGAACTTTTTTTCAGCTCATTGTTTTGGTTTTCCTTCCCTCAATTTTACTTTGGTTGGGTAGTCATGAACACCCAATCATAGCTCTTTCACACCTCTGTCTGGTTGCTGATTGGTCAGCTGCTGGTGTCCTCCACTCACAGAACACAGTCCAGAGAGAGAGACGAAAGCACATTCACTGAGAAAAACTCCCAAGGGAGAGGATACTTTATTTGTCAGCAGTTTCAGTCATTTTGAATAAAAGAAAGGACAAAGATGTCAGGAAAGAGCCCAGTCAGATTCACGCTGAGTCTGTGCACTTGCCCTGAGGTGGTGGTGTACTCCCCCTGCGACTGTGTTTGGGTCAGTGGTGCAGGTCCAAGTGGCATTAACAGGAATGGTAGGACCCAAGGTTTCCCAGCAGAACACGCACATTGTACTGAGGTGATAAATGGTGTAGTTCGTACAGTGTAGTGAAAAATGATGTCAAATGCTACAAATGCTGGAAAGTATGAAATACCGAGCAGAAAATATAACAAAGAAAAAGCTATTCCAACTCAAGTCTGCAGAGAATTGTGCTCATCCGATATGGATGGACTTCACAGGCCAGAGTCCTACATGACAATTACTGTGTTTAGGGGATCAGTAAGAATACTTGTGCAATTTATGATGGCATCAAATTCAGTGACACAGAAGACTCAATGCACTTTATTTTCATATTTTTACAATTTCAGTTTATCCACGTGTCCAGTTAAGGTGTAAGAGTGCGCTCTCATGTATCGAGATATAATTGTATTGTGACCAGTGTATCGTGATGCGTATTGTATCATAAAGTCCTTGACAATACCCAGCCCTAAGGATCAATGTTATTCACTTCACTTGTTGTGTAAACATTTGTTGTTCTATGCTGATCTGTGCAGTTGAGTTTGGGATTTCTCTTTACGACAGTAAGACATATGTCGTGAGATGGAAACACTATATGGCCAAAAGTATTTGTGTAATTTGGTCTATGGGCAGCTTTTAATGGTTTGATCTTGGCCCATTAGATTGATTAATTAAAGAAATGGTTTTGCCAGTTTGGTGTGGTAGAACTTGACTCAAACATAAGAGATTTACTGGAGTGCAGACTGACAACCAGGCCTTATTGCGCAACAAGGTCGCCCTGGTTTATAGTCACATGTGGGTGTAATATTTTAGTGTTCACATACTATATGCTATGTAGTGTGTCTCTGTAGATAGTGTTTACAAATGTAACTTGAGTTTTTGCTTTTAACCAAAGGCAGATTGCAATTTCCATCTGAAGGGAGCATTTCATCACTTGTGCCTGAGCCAAACAGTTAACTCACCGACACATTCAGAGAATCAGTGGGCTCATCCTCTCTCAGACCAGACGTGTCAGAACCAGAATGTGCACATTTTCAGCCAAAGCTTTTCCCATACCTTTTCACTTCCACCAAAACCCTCAAACACCTTTGACATGAATGCGGATCATACCACTGATGACAAACAATGACAAGATTACCGCATTAATTGACTACCAGACACACAAAGCATTCCATACCTTTCATACTTCATAGTCTAGAAGGGAAACATGACGTACATATGAAAGGAATACCTTTGGAGGTAATTTAGTACAATACAATGAAGGGAACGGCTCAGTTCCTCAGACACACAGGCAGAGACCAAGCAGGGTGGCTTATCCTGACTGGCTGGGAAAGTTGGCTACACACCGAGATGAGAATTCATTAGATAACATCATCATGACTATTGCTTTGTGCCATCTTACTCTGGTTCTTATACCGGAAGGAATAAGGAAAGTTAATTTACAGTTCCGTCATACATTAGGAACATCAAGGAACGTTTAGCTGGTAATGAACCAGTAATGAAGACTAATCCTCTATATAACACATAAGGAGCGAACCATCAGTGAGAAGGCTGACTTTTTCTGTATAAGGACAGATTCCAACTCATCCAGGATGGTAACAGAACAAAGTTTACTTTGTTTCAATATGATATTTTGTCCACAGAGGCCACCAGAATCAACAAAACATGACAGTTGTTTGTAGTAGCTGGATATCAGTTAAGTAATTGATTTTGTTGGTCTGTTTTTGCATGTTACATCTATTGCATGTCTGTCGTTCCTGGATGAGGGATACTTCCTCTGTAGCTCTTCCTGATGTTTCTTCCATGGTTTTCTCTTCTGAAAGCAAATCGATGGCAGAGGGTGTCAGGCTATAAACATGAATGAAATGTATCTATACAGATAGAATAGACTATTTATCTTTAACTGTGAGTTGACTTAACTGATGATGTACACAGTTTGTACTAATTACATGAAGTCACAGTGACTTCATCATTTGTTAATACAGGTAGTCATAATACAACCTGCATTAATTCATGCAGTAAACCCTCTTGAGTAATGTATTCGTTGAGTATTACTTAAGTCTTTAATTTGTACCCTTATTATGAATCCAACAAAAAGCAACAGAAAAACGACACATCATTGAGTCTGAGTATTACCCTCTGTAGGCTTTAAAGGATAATCTAAGCTGATTTCAACTGTAGATTCACATTTGTGCAAACTGCTGGTTGTATACGATTAACAACCTGAAGGAAGTCTAACACAATTACATCAAAGTCTGTCTTGTTTGATATTTGCATTTAAATAAAAAAGAAGCACCGTGACAGCTCTGGAAAAACTATTATCCTCGTCATTTAACACAGCACCTCAGGGTTACATGGCATTTGCTTCTCAGAAAACTATTACACTAGGAGTGCCGCACTTAGCTGTCATCCAGCCTTCTGCAGAACAAGGATGGGCAAATAGTTCAAACAATCAAACAAGTCAGGGCCATGTACAGTGATACCGGTAATAAGTGGGGTCAGCGATAGGGTGTGGGTATGTCTTGTAAGGTTACAGGGGAGAGGCACGTCTTGTTTGCTCTAACCTGCCAACGTGTGATAATGTGACACAAGATGAACCAAACTATTACGTCAGAACAGCCTGCCCTGTATGCTGCATTCAAGCGCTTGCTCTTCAACATGACAAATCATAATCCATCTTATATCTATAGTTTAACCAGTTTTTAAGCAAAAAGAATGACAAAAGAAGTGATTTATGTAATGAAACCACATTGTTTGAATCCACAAAATGAGTGAAATAGATCTGCCCTGGACCCAATATCAACATGTTTTCTAAGCTTCTTTACCTATTTTGCTATTTGCATTCTGACCTCATTGAGGTTTCATCAGGTAATGCTTATGTTAATGACCTTAGCTGGGTGGTTTATGTCTCGTTTCCACACAGTTTTCTTTTTGGGTCATTTGTTTGTCAAGTTGTACTTACTAATAGATTCCACTTACGTAAATACACTTATTTTTTTCATCAAGATGCAGGCATTATTCCTTGAGAAATCACTGAACCTTGTTGGCATCTGGAGGATCCACCATCCCATCTAGAAAGAATATTCCTTCGTTCCATAACACAGTCATTAATACATATATAAGGGTTAATCACTTTTTAATTTACTCTGAATTAACCACAGCAACCACCTCACAAAAATATCACAGTATTTGAATCTCAGTACACGGTAGCCCTGCTACCAAAGGTATTGATGTTGGGTGGAAAAAGCCCCATTACAATTGGCACTTTAACTCAACCCTCAAACGATAAAACGTTCTTTGGAAAATGCTCAGCTTCAATAAAGGTGTATTTAGCTTTTAATGATACTGGGAATGTTTCAGATAACATTGTGTGGGAAAGCCTCGAGGTAGTAATGAGAGGATTTGTCCTATCATGTGAAGCCACAAAAAACAGAGACAGAGATTATCAGTAATAGATCCGCAGCTTGCTTTGTTTGACAAACTATATAGATGCACTATCGTCTCCTGCACTTAGAGAAATTTTAATTTTAATTTTTTAAATTTTTTTAAAGATTTTTCGGGGCATAGACACCTTTATTTAACAGTGGATGGATTGGAAAGGGGAGAGAGATAGGGGGTGTGATATGCAGTACAGTTCCTCTGGCCAGATTCGAACCGGGGTCTGCTGCGTTCGTGGCATGCGCTTTAACTACTCTGAAAGTGAGACCCAAACAATTTGAACTGGGAGAGAAGCCGAGCCCCCTGCTCTCACGTCAGCTGAGAGGTCCACAAGTCAGTAGAGGTGTATGAATCATGACTCATCTGGATCTTTAGCCTGGGTCTTTAAAGTAACTGCGAATCTCTAGTATCATTAACTCGAATCACTTGAGTCCTATTATAATCAAATCTAAAATGATAAATAGCGTCACGCAGAGCCATATACACAGCAAGCTCGTAGCCCACTAGCCTCGATGCTGGACACACAGCCTACTCGTCGTAGCACTAGCTCGCGAGCCTGAGCCAGAAACACAGCAGACTCATAGCTCGTGAGTTGCAAAGCCTACCTTTTTAAGACTTTTTCAAGACCATCACAATATTTTTTAATACCTCACCGCCACTTCAATATATATATATATAATAATGTCTAATATAATCAGTGACACTTTTAACTTAACAGTTTTAGTTTGTGATATAGACTACAGACCTCTATGATACAACAGAATTCAAAATAGGCTGGGATAATAACTCAAGGTACCTAGCCAGACAGACAGACAGACAGACAGACGTCGTCGCCGTAACGTTAGGTTCAGGTGCGGCTGCCGGTGGTAGTGTGACGGCACTAGGTTGTGGTGGTGCACAGAAAGCAACAATGGAAAGCTGCCGCTGTCCGCGGCTAGCAGCAGCTTCGTGGCTAGCGCAATCAAGTGGGACCTTAATGCCTTAATTCCCATAGACATGACGTTAATCCTCTTCTTGCACATTCTAAATTAAAGATTTCTGTTTCTTTAAACAGCTGCACGCTGTGACTGGAAATTACACTAATGACAGTAATGAGAGTGAACAAAAACAGTAAAGTAGAAACAAGGAGCTGAAGGTCACTAAAATGCTCTGTCACTCCAAATTAACTTTCACATTACCCCCACACACACTGATCCATTACTTAAATACAAATATCTAATATAGCAGCATTGTAGTTTTGCTATTGGAATCTTATTTCAGTTCCCATTTTAGTGTAATCCTGTGCAAAAGCATAAAGGTCCCATATCCTGAAAAACATGTTTTCTCTGGTCTCTACTGTCCCAGCTACAGAACAACAGAAGAGACAGTGGTTGCGTTTCATTTTTAACGACAACGCGCCGGCTACGTTTCCTGTTAGTTTGTGTATGTGTGCTGAACACTTCACATCGGACTGCTTCAGTAACGAGGGTCAGTACAGAGCTGGCTTTGCCTCGACATTGACCCTCATAAAAGGATCAGTCCCAACCATACTGGACCCAGGAATTGCACCCGAGCCACAGGTAAGTGCCGCCATGGTTTGACAGTATTTACAGTTGCCTACAATTATGGTGAAGTCAGCTGGAAATTGGCTAACTAGTCGCAGTTTAACATGCGCAGACTGGAGACAGAGACGATGCGAACAGTGTCCAAGAGTTTGGCTTTTGCTAGCTGTTAGCCATTAGCTACATGGTAGTAAATGTAACAACACATACAAACAAACTAAGTAACATATTCAGACACACTAACCATTCTGAAACGTCCTGCAGAGTCTGTATTTCTTAAGGAGCCTCTCCTTCTGGGCCTGATTCTGGGTCAAACTGGTATGGTTGAACGACAGCATTTCGGTGAGCCATAGCGATACATCCACCACAAACATTAGCACATGCTACCGCTAACGTAAACGGCATCCTCTCCCTAAGAGGGCCGTGTAGCAAGGCAGGCGTTGACAGATGGAGCTCATTAGCATTTAAAGGTGCAGGCACGGAAACAGCCTTACTTTGTAACGCGTTACACCCAACACTGGAGTTTGGGGCAATGCATATTGAATACAGTGCTGCTGGACCTCTGACAGCTGTGTGAAATTGATGAAAAACAGTATAATATGGGACAAACATAACTTATAGATTTCAACAAAATGGTCCCGTAATATTATTTCTCTCCTTTTTGGTTCTGAATATGCTGTTTGTTTGTGTGTGCGTTGGGGTTTTTATGTGTGAATAAATACAGGTACTTAGCTGTTAAAAGCCTTTTCCAACTGACTGACAGAGAGGTAGGCTGCATCAGCTGAAACTTACTTTTTAACTTTGTATAGATTTTACCAAGATTGGAGAGGATTTTCTTGTTTTTTGAATTTTGAGGCTGAAGTGCTCAGTGGAATTTCTATGCCGTGGTAGAAGCTGGTCCTAAGTTTCTGATAGCAGACTCCATTCCTCAGCTAATGCTGTATGTGGGTGAGTCAAAGGAAGGAAATCAGACAGCAATGTTGATCAACATTGTGATTTCTATGTTAGAATCATTCCAGTAAAGACATGTGGGTCTTTTGGTTACTTTTCTGTACTACATGTAGTCATTTATTGTGACTTTATGACTATCAGTGGTTTAACGCCATGTTGCTATTCACAGTACATACATACAGTTTTGTGATTTCTGCTGTTTCTACATGTCAATGAAACTGAACAATATGGAAGCCAATAGTTCTGACATCTATTCTGTGATTGTAACCTGGTGAGGGGACCTACACAGGCACACACATTATTACTTTTTGGGCCTGTTTCATGGTTTTATTCTGCTAGCTCAGCGGAAGATATATAGTAAAACGGATGAGAGAGGGGGGATTACATGCAGCAAAGTGCCAAAGGTTGGATTTAAATCCTGGGCCACTGCAGTGAGGACACAGCTTCTGTAATGTAGATGGTTTGCACCCCTTTGACCTTACTTCAATCCCTTTTGTCAGTTGAACTCTAGTTTAAGCCTCAGTGTTATTAAGCTATTGTCTGATGATTTTTTTCAATCGTCATTTACATGTCAGTACTTATATCAGTTCCCAAAAAATGCTTTGGGTGCAAAATATTAAGTCAATACTTCCCACAGAGGACGGGATCTCTGGCCAGACTCTCTGCTGTCTGTCATCCCCTCTCTCTCCCCTGGCTTCCCTGTGTCTCTCCAGCTGTCACTA
Source organism: Diplodus sargus (assembly GCA_903131615.1). NCBI lineage: Eukaryota > Metazoa > Chordata > Actinopteri > Spariformes > Sparidae > Diplodus > Diplodus sargus. Next base: position 236,454 of record CAEMYA010000258.1, on the reverse strand, counting down.
TCTAAATAAAGTAGAAACGTCAACAATATCTTAAAAAAAGAAATACATTTTAAAAAAATAAAAGAAAAGAGAAATTCCTCATGTGCTGTAAGCACAGTAAAAGGTAGCCAGATGTGAGCAAAGGATTATAGTGCACACTGATATTTAGAAATAATTTAGGCATTCTTCTTTTATATACAGTATATGTCTGCAGACATGAGAACAAACATGTTTCACGGAAACTGGCGCTTATTCAGTTTCTTACTGATTGGGCGGCTGCTATGAAAACTAAAACAAAACGTCCTTCATACCTTCCTTGCTTATCCAGAGTATACCAATTCTGCTGCCAACATCAACTTTTGCCTCCACTTCAGCGCATGTTTTGCTCAGTCAGTAGATAGGCATTATCTTGGTAGAGAGTGAAAGTGTATTGCGGAACCGAGTGACAAAAAACCCAATTATGTTGTCTGTTCACACTGGAGTCTAGCGTTGTATTTGCGAACACCAAAACAATGAGGTATTACTTTTTCCAGGAACACCCCAATACAATATCCCACTCTTTTGTGAACAGACAACATGCTGGGTTTTTTGTGGGGCTTCGCTTCCACAATACACATGTTGTGTGTTGAGGTACCTTGTATTAAAACATGCTGACAGACTCGTCAACACAGACCTGCCTGGATGTCACTCATCCACAACAAGGCGCAAAATTGTCATTATCTGAAAGGGAAAAGCAGAATAGTATTGTTGAAGAAGCACTGAAACTTTTAGTGGGTTTAGTCAAATCCTAGTTCAAAGTTAGGTCAGAAGGTGTATTTTAAGATGAAAAGGTGAGAAAAAAATCTCATGTTTTAATATAGCACAAATGCAAAAAAAAAAATGTAAATAGAAGAAAATGTCATTTTGATGTGGTAAGACACATTCTCAACTATCAGAAGCAGTGTGGTGACAGATGATCTCGAAAAATGATGAACTTAAAAAAGGTCAGCTTGCTGATCCAAATTCAATCAAACTTGTGGAGACATAAAGTTGAGAGTATACACAAGCGCAATAACTTACGCAACATCAGCACCCCGAGGCAGGTGAACACTGGAACAAAAACATTTAGTGAGAAATTAACTCTGTCTTTTTTGTCTACACCTACAATGATAAGATCACATGAAATTAATGACAGCAAAGTTTAAACCAGACAGCTCAATGGCAAGTCTCCAAATACCTGGCAGCACAGGGTAATATGTAAACAGTTTAGCATGCAAATGTGGGAGAACATTTGCGTGTTAGAACAAAGAACGATTGTCTGGCATCCTTTTTCAGTCAAGTGTTATACAAAAGGAATATAAAGCTCACAGGAATCACATTTTTATTGTTTTTCATTAGGCCCAGTCCACTGGTTAAATGGTCTGCCTTTTCACTTGTTTACACATAACAGCTGTGGTATCTAAGCTCCAGGGATGCCAGTAGGTCAGTTTTAAGTTTTTCAACCACTATAAATTGTATTGCCATTGAATTTTGTAAAGACAGTCACAGTCCACAGATGGTCAAGCCTGCTCACTTTGGTGATCCCCTGACATTTTGTCTTGTCTTAGGCTACCATTAAATCCAAAATGTTGTTTGTTTAACACACTGCTATCATGTTTGGTTTTGGATAAATAGCGCTAGTCTGACGTCCTACATGTGAGGCTGAAATCGCTCTGAAATCAGCTGTCTCAGTCACGGTTTCTAGGGCCGTTCGACAACCATCCCCGTGGCAACTAGGATCAGCTGGGCAGACAGAGGGACAGACACAGACACAGACACAGACACAGACACAGACACACACACACACACTCACAGACACACACACACACACACACACACACGCACACACACAGACGGACACACATAGACAGACAGACAGACACACAGATACACACAGACAAACAGACAGATACACACAGACACACACACAGACACACATTATTAATCAGTTTTCCGGAACATTACTGTGAAAAATTTCTCATAAGGAATTAATCACATAATCAAGTAAGTCGCGAAAAACTTCCCATAAGGAATGAATGGGAAGAGGTCAAAAAAGTCGCAGGCACACAGACACAGACACACAGACACACAGACACACACACACACACACACTCACTCACTCACTCACATGCACACAAACACACACACAGAAAGTGAATGAGACCTATGGGCTGAAATATGTGCCACCAGAAGCTGAATTTGAATCGTCAATATTTGAATTTGAATTGCTAAACTTGAATAATTGCATAAAAAAATGAATTTGAATCACATAATTTGAATTTGTATTGTTTTATTTGAATCATTGAATTGAAAAACTGAATCTGAATATTATAATTTAAAATTGAATTTATTAATTTGGAAAATTCAACACTTTATATGTTTTCACATTTAGTTCCCGCAATTCAAATTCAGTTCTCAAAATTCAATTTCAATTTACTGTGGCTGACATCGTAGTTGAGGAAGAGCAATCGAGCGCAGATAACTGGGACATAGTCACTGGTCACAGTCTACACAGCTATCTCCGCTCTCCTCACACAGTTACCACATGGGCTTGTGGCATTTCAAGTGTCCGGCGTTTGGTTCTGTTTGCAGCTCTTTCGGACCGGCACTACCTCCGTGTCCGTGTCTGCTGCTGCTGCTGCGGTGGTTGCTTCCACTGCTGCCAACCTTGTGCCGACTGCCGCGGCCGGTTTCCCCTCCATGTATTCTGCCCTCAGCTGCTCTGTCAGCTGTAGCGGGACTTTCCTCCGGGCTCTCCTGCTGCTGGTGCTCCTTGATTGCCGGCATTGATCCCAGCCAGGTTGAGGATGTTATGGAAAACCTTTGACGGAGTACGCCGTCAACCGTGCTTTGTGTTGTTGTAGTACATCACAGACTCTGGTTTTGCCTTCGCCCCACTAACACTGCCCACACAGTGTGCACGGTGCTCAGGATGCAGACATTCTTCCTCGGCTTTCCCTGGTACACAATCAGAGTACAGAGTCGCATTCGTGCTGAACAGCTACGCTCGCTGTTTCACAGAGGGGGAACTCCTGTAACAAGAGTCCCGTTGTCATTTGCCCATGTTGCCTACCAGACGATAAAATACAACTATATAATAATTAACTCAAAAGTAAATTCACAAAGAAGCACAGCTGGAGAGCGCTAACATAGTTAGAGGCAAGAGAGAGAATGAAAGAAGTAGACTGCAAGAAATGATTTGTGGTCAATATGACCGCTTATGGCCGAAATAGGTAAAACATATCATGTTTTTTTTGTCTTTTGTGCAATTTATATAAAAACTCAGCTAAGTGTTGATATTTTCCTCGATTCCTAATATGTACATGAAAAGAAAATTAGTGTTAAATAAACTTGATTTAACATGGTGGATCCTTTCGTATTGTTTTTCACCTAATGATGAAATTTCCACTTCCTTTGTGAGGGTCCAGTGCAGCTGAACATATGAAATAAGGTGAAGTAGGTTTACTGTAAATTCCTGTAGGGAGATATTGATGTAGATTTCTAGCCTTCATTTTGAACCACTTTATCTATTCAGACTTCATCTCCTGTTATTTCATGACCTAGTAGATGACCGTTGGACAGATTTTGGAAATAGTTTGGATAGTCTTGGACTGTTGGAAATCCACATGAGATGCACACGAGAGCCCTACACTTAATTAACAGCCTTATGGTCACCCCATCTCCACTTCTTCCTCCGTTTCGTGGCGGGTGGCAACCATCCAGCAACCAGTCAGTTAAGGTAAATTACGAAGGTGAAAACCTAGGTGCTGATTGGCCGAAGAGGAGTCCTAGTTATCTGCGCTCGATTGCTCTTCCTCAACTACCTGGATGTAAGTCACAGTAAATTGAAATTGCATTGCAAGAACTGAATTTGAATTTTGAGAACTTAATTTGAATTGTGAGAACTGAATGTGAAAACATATAGAGAGTTGAATTTTCTAAACTAACAAATTCAATTTCAAATTATGATATTCAGCTTCAGTTTTTCAATGCAATGATTCAATTAAATAATACAAATTCAAATTGTGTGATTGAAATTCAGTTTTTTAATGCAATTATTCAAGTTTAGCAATTCAAATTAAAATATTGATGATTCAAATTCAGTTTCTAGTGGCACATATTTCAGCCCATAGAGACCAGGTGAAATGATCGAAAAAAGATTTCAAACATCGACATCTCTGGCATACTTTGACCGAGACACACCTTTCAAACTTTAAAATGTAGATAAAAGTCCAAATTATCAACGTGGGATTCAAATTTTGCTTTAGCTTTCATAGTTTTTTTCGTCACGGGGCAAAGCACCGGCCCACTCTCGCAACGGGGAATTGTCTAGTTCTGAAATGTTACCATACTAACACACTAAACTAAGATGGTGAGAGTGGTCAACATTATACCTGCGAAACATGTACATATTAGTGTTGTGATTACGATAGCCTCGCCTACAGTCTCTGATACATAGCAAAGACTTGAGAAAAAATAATTTTCATTGACTGAATGACTCCAGTGATGAAATGTAAGTGAATACATTCAGCCTATCAAGTAGCCTTCTGTGCCCAAGTACAATTTTAAGGTACTTGTATCATACGTTCTCTGCCACTTATACTTCAACTTCTCTACAGTTTGGAGGTAAATACTGTACTTTTTACTCAAACATACTTATGTGACAACTTTAGTTAATAGTTACTTTCAGTGGTACATGCTGTATCAGAGCCGAAATACCACATTCTGAATTAATTTATTCCATTTGCAATAGGATAAAAAAACACTGATTCCTGTCAAAAAATGCTGTATTACATTTTTATTTATTTAACTTAAGTACATTTATTCCCAGAAAATGGCTTTGATAGGCTTCTTAAAAACATATATATCTATATCAGAGACTTTTAGTATTCCTATTACTTTGGTACAACGTGACTGAAGGTGGTTAGTGAAGTAGGGTATGCTAATAGTTTAGCACTGTATCTTTACTTTTACTCAAGCATGCTTTTGGTAGCAGCTTACAACACTGCTTAGTGTAATATTTTGGGAAAATGTTCGGTTTTAACAACAATGTGGTTAGGCCTAATTGAATGCTAATGAGCTGACAGCTGCATTATTCTTGTACTCACCTCAAACATCACTGATAACTTTATGCTAGCTGTTTTTAATCTAATACCAGGCTAATTACCGGCTGAGCACGTACACTCGGTGTTCTTTTATATTTACGTTTAACACCATAACATCCAGCTGTTTGTGGTCGAGGTAAATGAGCCACAGACTGCCGTTAAGAATTATGAATCCTCTACTTCTGCCTGAGACTGAGGTTATTATCAGACAGGCTTAATTAAAAGTGACAGTTACAAGACAAGTTGAAATGATGCGTGTCCGACCCGCCCAACTCTTTTCGACAGCCGTTAGGCTGCGTATCAGTAAACTAAAGTTAACCCGAAAGTCAAGCCACCACACCCTGACGGCCACTCATGTGATGGTGGAGAGCATCTTCCACCTACCTGTTCGGCCGCTCCCACTGCCGGGGAGGCGGCTATAAAACCATCCTCCGGTCCGCCTCAGCCGTATCTCCCTCGCATCACTCCCTGGGGTTTGACACATTGAAGAGAAAGCTGCACCTGAGACAGAACTGAAGCCAACATGTACCGTCCTACAATGTCCTCTATGTCCGTGTCCTCTGTGCAGACAGTGGCCGGCTCCAGGCGGGGGGGCACCAGCGTCTACGGCGGTGCAGGTGGGAGAAACACCCGGGTGTCTTACGCCTCCGACGGCCTCGGCGGTATGGCAGGGTCGCTCTACGGTGCCGGAGGAACCAACAACGGCATGTCCGTTTCAGGCAACGAGAAAGTGACCATGCAGAACCTCAACGACCGTCTGGCCGCGTACCTGGATAAGGTGCGCTCCCTGGAGGCCGCCAACGCGCAGCTGGAGCGTCAGATCCGAGAGTGGTACGACAAGCAGACCCCCACCGCCAGAGACTACAGCAAGTACCTGGCCATCTGCGAGGACCTGCGCAGAAAGGTAAACTCTACTCAGTTTTAGACACGTCAACTACTATTTCTTTGATATATATAT